>CM070514.1:3145041-3609809 GCA_036346375.1 Guadua angustifolia | reverse complement strand
TAGTTCAATTTTTATTACATGACCCTGGTGTAGTGGAGGTATGTGATATATGTTTTTTCCTACCTCTCTTGGGAGAACTTTTATGATTAGTATCTATTGTTCAAAATTTTCTTCTGTATAGATATTTCTGCAACAATATTTACAAGACACAACCTAGATGCATTGAGGCAACATATTATCTGATGAGGATGGTCTGAAAATATGAACATTTGTAGCACTTCCATCACCTTTCTTATTTTAATGTTGATGGATTCCAAGGCAAAATCCAATTCTATCCATAGTTCATCTTGAAAGTTGTTATGCTCTGATTTATCGCTTCTTCATCCTCATCTCCGAATGAAAATACCATAGGTATCCTATTTTTACTCTGGTCTTGTATAGGAATAGGATCACTGGTCCTATTCTTGCATAAGACCAGAGTGAAAATGGGTTGTTTCTAGTATTCTCATTCGGGGATGATAAAGTAAAAGATAAATCAGAGCATGACAACTTTCAAGACAAATTGTGGATAGAATTAGATTTTGCCTTGGAATCTATCAATATTAGAATAAAAAAGGGGATGAAAGTGCTATAAATGTTCTTATTTTAAGACCATTCTAATCAGACAAGCTGTTGCCTCCATGCATCTAGGATGCTTTGATATTCAATCGCAAAATCTATAATTGGTTGTGTCTTGGAAAAAACCTGTCACAGATGGTTCCATTTAAAAACCGTATGTGATCAAGACATATCACATACAGTTCTAGTTAAAACCTTCTATGGTATGCGTTTTTACAGTCGGTATGGAAACCGTCTGTGATATGTGTATTATTATCACTGACACATGCTTACAGATGGTTCAGAAAACTGCTTGTGATGACGTTTTTGAACCATCTGTAATAGCCTTCTCTGTAGTATTGTATGCCATTTTATACGAGAAAAAACTACATGATGTACACTATTCCAACGGTATACCTACTTTGTAGCACCACATTGTTTTCCTATCTTTGCCAAGCTCTAGCTCCGCCCGAACCTATGCCCCTCACACTAGTCAGAGGCCAGGGAGGTGGTGGTTCGGTGGAGAGCATTGGATAGCGATGGAGGGAGGCATAGTGAGACAATGGCGCACTGAATATTAGGTTGGCCAGGATGGGGACGGCGGAGGAGGAGACTACGACACCGCAAGGCGGCGAGGTCGCCGACGGCCACTGGTGGGGGAGGAGGGGATGAGGAGAGGCGAATGAGGGGCATGGAGCTACGGTGGTGGAGGAGAGAGGGAGGGCAGGATATCTTCCTAGGGGTGGAGTGTATACTGTTATGATGGCCTCTCAACAATATACCGTGTGCTAGTTGCTCTTATTTTATATTAGGAGAACAAGCAACAGCCATTGATAGTTCCTACAAACAACACGGAGAAGTCCATGGCTTTGATATTCATGCAAGTCAGATTCTCTCCGAAGGGCTAGGACACAATGTTTATGGGCTATCTATTGATAAGTTGTTTGATTTTTTTTTCTAATCTCAGTCACTTTTTGAGTCATAGAATTTGCATACAATGGCTACTATGTTTTACCCACCCCTCGAGTCTACAAAATACAAAATCAAATACAAAAAACACAAATAAAAAATTTCTAACCTACACAAAAATAAAGTAAACCTAGGTGAACCCCTACAAAATACAAAAATAAAAAATTCTAACCTACACAAAAATAAAATATACCTAGGTGAACCCTAAAAATACAAAAATAAATAAAACTAAAAATTGCATTAGAGTGGCACTAAAATTGCACCTTACTTAGCACTGTAATTTTATACTTAGTCTTGTGTAGTTTTAAATGACTGAGAGATAAGAAAATTTTAGGCAGATGCATGTTACTTATCACTGTAATTTTAGGCTGTCTTGTGTAATTTTAGATGACTGAGAGACAAGAAAATTTGAGTTTTCCACTCCAATCTCTCTCACGGCTACATAACGAATCTCAAAAACTGTATGCACGGTGGAGATAGTGGCTTATAGCACTCTCCTTCATATATATCGAGGAAGCAACAACAACACACACAAAAATATGATTACTCGTAACAAGAAATGGAAATTTACACAGATACCACTTCAAAGTGATCGGATCATGAAGATGCTAAGGTAAAGTCATGTATAAAAAAAATACTGCTGGTGGTAGCACTAGATATAAAATGTAATTCCTATGAAAATTATGCTACGAAAAGGGGTCAAGATATGCTCCTGTTTTCACTGTCTATTGTAAGGTCTCTTTGATCGAAGGAATTTCATAGGATTTTTATTTTTTTTAGCGGAAAACAATTCCTATGAATTTTTTATTTTTATTTTTTGCGAGGGAATTCCTATGGAATTTGATACTATCCTATCATTTGGAGTGCAAAAATGAGCCTATAAAATTGCATAGGATTACCATAGCTTTTCCTCAATTCTATAGAAGTTTCATGGGCAAAAATATCCACTCCAACCACGTTTTTTTTTAACTAATTCGCATTGGATTGAAGCAGCTTTCCTGTGTTTTTCCTAGGTCCTGCAGAAATTGCCATCCCTACTATTTAATTTTATGTTTTTCTTCCCAATCCTCTATTTTGCACCTGGATCCTGTCAAATTAATGTTTTTTTCCCATTCCTTAGTTCCAAAGCGCCCCGAAATCTGTACTCCTCGAGCTCGTAAGCATGGTATAGGGAAGATCAATACAATGAGAAGTCAGATAGCATTGACGAACATAATTAGCAATCCCAATCAAAACAATGCCACATGTACACACATTCACTTCAGAATGATAGAACATAGCAGCAGTTCACAATGTAATTTGACACAAGCTGCTTCTTTTGTCAGTGTAAAAACAAACAAGTATACACACATATGCGATGTGAAGTGCTCAGATCAAAGAAAGAATAATCCATGAACAACAAGAGTAGTGCTAAGGACAACTGTTTTGTCAGAAATCCCCTCAGAAACTATTCAGAGAGCGACGACGAGAAGCTAAAGATGGCAATTAATCATGCACCTCCAATTCAGAACACGGACATCAGCAAGAACGCGACGAGGACGGCGGCCGCCCGGCCGGCGAAGTTTCTCGACGCCGCGCTGCTGGGGGCGATCTCGATGATGAACCGGCACGTCCCGGCGGAGGGGTCGACGGTGGTGGTGGTGGCGAGGCCGTTGAAGTCGCAGGCGCGGTCGTCCTGGTCGTTGGTCTGGTAGTAGCTGTTGTAGGCGTAGGAGACGTTGCCCTTGGCGTCGAGCCCCCCGCAGGAGGTCTTGTACCCGAGGCTGGTGCAGTCGGCGAGGCCGCAGGCGTAGCTGACGCTGTCGCCGACCTTCGGGTCGGCGAGGTTGGCTGAGGGCTTGATCACGCACCACCGCTTCTCGAGGTACTTGACGCCCTTGGCCGGCGTGAGCGTGCCGCCGTTGCCGCCGCGGAGGCTGAGCGGGTACTTGGGCGTGCCGTCGTAGTAGAAGATGCCCCAGTGGCGCTCGAAGTTGCCCGGCTTGATGCTCTTCTGGTCCTCGTCGATCAGGCTGAAGAGGTAGGCGTCGACGGGGCCCGGCCGGAGCGGCGTGCCCTGGCCGGAGGCGATGTGGGTCAGGAACCCCTGATTGAACTGCCGCGCGTACTGCGGGTTGGCGTTGGCATCTCCGTCGGTGGGCCAGCCGACCTCGCCGACGACGACGGACACGTTCGGGAAGCCGTTCTTCCGCAGCGCCGCCACCAGCGTGTCGTAGTTGGCGTCGAAGGTGTTCTGGTACGTGATGCTGCCGTCGACCACCGGCGACGACGAGCCCTGGAAGAAGGCGTAGTCGATCGGGAAGTTGGGGTCCTTGTACAGGCTGATGAACGGGTACACGTTGGCAACGAACGGCGCGCCGGTGGAGGCCAGGAACTGCACGATGGTCATCATCAGGCCGTGGATGTCGGTGCGGAAGTCGCCGTCGGAGGGCTTCCCCGACGCCGACTGGTACACGTCGGCGTTCAGCGCCACCGTCACCTTCACCTGGCTGCTCAGCCCGGCCTTCACCAGCGCCGCCTGGATGCTCTGCATCGCCGGGAACGTCGTGTTCAGGTACGTCCCGTTGAACGTCTGCAGGAATGGCTCATTCCCAACGGCAACGTACCTGCCCGTCAGAGAAAGAAAACATTATATTTTGACCATCGCTTTGATACTTTCCATCCCAATATAAATTACACAAATCTTAAAAAAAGTGAAGAGATAAGTAAGCACCATCCACTATTCATTTATGTTTTAATATTTATATAACTGTAAAAAATAAGTATAGAAGAGAATAGAAGTACTTCTCATATTTTCTTGACAAGGAGCAAGATTCATCACTGCAACTGATTGAGATTTAAATTTCATATATTCACAAAAGGAATATTAAATTTCAGGCTAAAAGATAAATTTATGTCATGACAAAACTAAATTTACATTATAATTCTTGGTACAATCTTACAGGAATTTGCGAACAAAAATGATGGAGATGAAATCTAAGAGGCAGAACATGATGGGAGACTATCGCTGCCGTACGGTTAGACATCTGCATCAGACAGGGAGGCACGACCACGTAAGAACACGGAAAATCCTAAATCTCCCTATATTTATGTGTGTTCCAAGAATTTGCCAGAAAAATTCAAGATGCTGAGCTGAGATGTGTGGCATGGTCCCATGTTTCTGTGATCTTGACATATAATTATGGTCCACAAAAATAGGCGAATCTCTCAAATTGGACTCCAAAAATTAAGTCGGGTATCTGCTAAGGGATGTGCTGGGGACTTATCAGCTCAATATCCTCTGAATTTCGGCCTATTTCGAACTCAAGAATTCCGTAGTCAAGAAAGCAAATCCTTCACGATTTCTGTGGTCCAAACGAGGCCTAAAGAGGCAAAGCTAAGAACATCACAGAACACCGAGGAAGCTTGGAGATGAAATCTCAATACAAGATACTGGAGATCGATGTGGCAGGTGCGTGATCTTTCTGGATGGTTGGACAAGATGGTCTACAAAGGCAGTACGGCACACAGATTGTGATCCTACTGCCAAAACCTGTCAAACCCTCTCAAAAGTATTGCCAAGATGGTTTTGCTGATTGATCGACCCTTTTCTGCCAATGGATGTCCCAATCAATTTCAGTGGCAGAACCAATACCAAGATACTATATGGTCGGTTCTCTCAGTGTGTGCAGAAGCACTTGGCAAAAGCACAAAAGGCATTCTTAGCTTTCACATTTCATGCAAAAGTTTCAGATACTGTAGCTGAATAGAACTTCAGTTGCTTGTAGCTGTGGTCTTCCAAGCAGTAGATTTTTCACGATCTTTGGAAGGTACTAAAATTTACATCAAAATAATACCAAGAGATCTCTTTTTGGTACCTCTAAGGACGGTAAAAATCTCACAAAGAGAAGGGAGCGTAGCTTTGGTGCCTACTGGACTAGATGGCTTCTGAAGCTTCTACACCAGTGATGCCAAGGAGGCTAAATCCGATTTGATTTCGAGAACTCCAGAATCTGACAGCAACACTTGCTAGTTGCTGTGCTACAGTAATCTTGAGACTGACATTTTGCGGAAAAGAGAAGAATTGCTTTAACCTTAATGTGGTGTCAAGTTGGACCCTACCCTTCTTCACTCACCGGAAACACCCAGAACAGTCTTATGTATCAAAGAAATAGGAAAGGTGTATCACAGTAACTAAAGCACTTAGTCCCTTTCAAGCGTTTTAGTTTTTTATTTCGACATCGAAGAATTGACGGGTTAGATGAAGCACTCAGATCGATAGTAGTGCTTATGTCTATCATCTTTTAATACAAGTTATATTAATCTTAAAACAAACAAAGAGACAAATAATCATAATATTTAGGTAACTTTAGAAAAGAAAAAGATAGAAACATTATAGCGCCAAAAGTCAGATAAACCGCTCGTTTTCGATCCAACGGTAGCAAATTAAGCAGAAAAAAAGCACACACAGTGACCAAGCTAAGCAAAGTGTATGTGTACGTAGGCACAAGTGAATTTTTGCACCTTATGTCGACGCCGTTGTTGACGTGCTGGGAGACGTTCTTGGCGACCCAGTTCTCGGCGGCTTTGGCGCTGCCGGCGAGGTCGGCGAGCATGTCGTTTGGGATGCCGACCATCACCTGGAGGCCCGACCCCTTGAGCGCGCTCAGGATGCTGTCCTCGGCGTCGAACAGCTTCACCTTGTCGAACCCGTTGTCCTTGAGCAGCCGCACCACCGTGCTCGCCGGCAGCGGGTGGCTCAGCTGCGTGCCCCAGTTCACGCCGATGCCCGCCGACCACCGCGCCATGCACAACAGCAGTAGAAGCTTGAGCAAGCCGCGGCCGTGGGAGGCTGCGGCGAGGGGCGCCATGGCGTTTGCTTCTTGGCAAAGCAGAGCACTGGATCAAAAGGGCAAGGACTTGACCAAATTAAGTGGACAGAATCTGAGGATATTCTTAAAATTCTGTGGGAGCTGATCAAAGTAGGTTGGCAAGTATGGGAATTTTGCTGGGAGGCACCTAGTTTGATTCTTGAAGCAAATCAAGAACCAGCTCCAACCTTAGTGCTAGGGTGCATACAAGGTAAGAATCGCAAGCTCCTTTCAAAAAATAATTGAATGATCAAGTGCAAATTACGTGGAACAAAGAAAGCAAAGAACAGAACAAGGCTTCCCAATCAACAATTCCTCAAACTGAAACCTAGAGGAAAACAACAATTTTGCATCAACAAAGCCAGAAGAACAGCAAAAACCAATTAGTAGCAATCAAGATCCCAGAACTAATTCCATATCTCTTCTTTGGGGTGTTTTGCAGGATCAGAGGCCAGCAAGGTACAGACAGAGCTTAACCTGTTCACAAGAACAAGGGCATGATAAAGACAGGAGGCATTAATAGGTCAGCAGGTGGGGCTGTGCTTCAAGCAAGAACCTCAGGAGGAGGAACCAGGAGACTAAATAATCGAAGAAGAACAGGGTGTTTGTGGTGGCATAACATGAGAGGTGCTAGGCCGCCAGGCTAGCCTGGAGGAAGATCACAAGAACAAGCAATATACCTACTGTGGACACATCAAGAGGTAGCATTCCAGAGTATGAAACCTGGAAGAGGAGGAGGTTTGCCAGGTGTACGAAAGGGGTGAGAGGCTATGGCTAAAGGCCTAAAGTGGTGCAGTGCAAGAAGTGTGTGGCTGGCAAGTTGATGACTGATGAGGCAAGAGATCCCAGAACAGAATGACATGACATGAGAGTTAAAAAGAAAAGGTGCACCTTGCTACGTACCAGCACTCTATAAGTGGCCTCTCTTCAGTTGTGTTTCGTGTGTGAGACTATTAAAAGGGAAGAAAATGCTGAATTAGGGTAAGGCAATAATTACAGGGCCTGTTCGTAAAAAGACTTTTTCAATTTTCATAATAATCTAGAAAAAAAAACTCCCGTGTTCCAAACACGTTCGTAATATTTTGGTGGTGGTCAAAACTGTATGATATGTTGTAAGCTGCAATGTGATAAGGAAGATGTAGACGATATGTTCATATTTCATTCCTCCGTTTTAAGATGTAAACGCTAAACTTCCCAACAGGGGTAGATGATCCAGTAAATCGTCCTAGTCTCGCTAAGGGACCCATCAGTAGTCAGTCACAATTAGTAATATGTAGATGTGCTAGTCAAGTCATACATGCACTCACATGATCTCTTGCATGGTTTTATTAAAAAAAATTGTTCTAAAAAACTTTATCTCATTCGCTCGTGAAAACATAGGCACACTACCCGTAAAAAAAACATACGCACACACATAAAACTCATTTGGAGCATGAAGCCGTGAGTCCAATTTGTAAGTTCATCAGTAAAATATCGAAACGGAGGCAATCCCAAATTGTGGAAAAATAAGATATCATCACTTTTCTAGTCTCCTAATAAATTTTTTTCGCAAATTTGGTTTCCTTGCAAATCTAATTGCAAAAATAGTTACATCCCTAATCGTGAGGGCGCCGAAAGGTGACACTTATTTTTGAAATTGCATTCGCAAGAAGACTAAATTTGTTAAAAAAAATCACACAGGCTAGAAAAGTGAATATTTCAAAAAATTGGTGAGCATAGCATGTCATAGTTAGGAGCATTAAAAAGCAGCCAACGATAACACATAGATAGTGAGAACAAAAGCAAGTTTGTTTTGCTTTATTTATCTGTCTTACATTTCTTTCATCAAGCAAACGAAAATAGAAAAAAGAAAAGAAGCCGAAGATGTGAGCAGAGCAACGGCTTTGCTTCTTCCACTTCCTCCTTACTTTTCTTTCCTTAGTATTTGCGCATTTTCACCTTTATATCCTCATTTTGATAAGAGCACTTTCTCTTTGTAAACTGTAAACTTAAAAACAACTCCCTGTTATATAGAATAGTACCCTAATTTTGAGCACTAAATCAACATTAGGAGAAAATGAAAGTATGGGGGTGATTTGAACGTCCTAAATCATAGTGTGTGTGTGTGTGTTTTGACAAGCAGAGAGGCACATATGTTTCAACAGAAATGTAAATCTGTATGAGAAATAATTTAACAGCGGAAGGATCTGATTCTTGAGTGGCAAGGGAGCTCAAGTATCTGTCTGTCTTTTGCAAAACCAATATACTAAAACACATGAGAAAGCAAGGAGGCATCTGCAATGTCTATGAAATTCTTGCCTTGGAGAGGGAAGAGGAGTATCAAGGTGGGGGCTAAGAGAGCAATGGAGGTGGTTAGTAGCTGTCTTAGACTGGAAAGTGTGTTGTTATGAACTGTGTTTATAACTCGAAAAGTAATTGTAACAATTATATTACTCTCTCTGTCCCGCAGTATAAGTCCAATACATATATCTGAAAAGCGTATTATGTAAGTAATATTTAATAGAATTAAACCATAGTTGCTCCTGTTATATAGGCATATTACTACTATTTTTACTGGAGACAAACGTATGATCTAATTTCCTTAAGTATTACTTAATTAGTGTAGCTACGAGGTATGCGTGTTTGGATTTATATCACGGAGTACCATTAGAAGTCTTCTACAGGTTTCTTGTGTTGGATATGTGGGTGGTCTCTCGCGGTTATCGTGCATATATTGGGCTCATCTATTAATGCGAAAAAATGTTGGCAAAAGTTTGGGTTCCATTTGGAAAGCGAGAATATCGCATGATTCTTTAGATGAACAGCATCCCAAATAAGTCGAGCTTGTGCAAGGCAAAGTTCCAAATAAGATTACATGTAACATCCATGGCACTTGATGAAAATCTCCCCATGCATGTACGCGCTAACTACAAATGAAAATGATGCTACGACGAAAATGCAACATAATATGCATATAGAATCCATGCAACGACAGAACTAGAAAACTTTATTTGGACGTGTATATTTTACGTGTACAACTTAGTCTTTGATTTTGTGGCATTATAAATCCAATATATTGTAATACCGCGAATTGTTTTACCAGAGTTTGGCCGAAATTGTTTTTGTCGTCTCGCAATTTTAAGAATCTTATTTAAAGGTTTCGGGTTTTCCGTAAAAACTTATCGAATTGGGTGTTTTCTTCCGAGCTGTACAGTTTGGCGGCAAGTTGTTTTTCTTGTTATTTGTCTTTTCGCGCCAAGGATTTATTGGTTCGCGCTACTGGTTAAAAGTTGGATTTTGGTTTTGGAGGGGTTTTTTAGGAATTTCCCTCCCTTACCTAACCTCTCTCTCCCTCTCCTTTTATGTGTGGCTGTCATTGCTTGAAGGGCTGACCGACTCCCCCTTTTTCTCTTTTGTGCTGGCCGAACCATCACCTGCTGCTTGCCTTTTTCCCTGGCCTTCCTCCTGCCGAGCCATCTCCTGGCGACTGCTCCCCCTGGCGTCGCCCCTGGCCATCTCCCCTAGCGCCTCCTCCTGTTGCTTCCTCCTGGTGGCCGGCGCCCCTGTAGCATCCTGGTGGCCGATGCCCCTGCAGCTTCCCTGGCCGGCGCCCATGCAGCCTCTCCCAGCTCCGGCGACCTCCCTCCGGTAGAAGCTTCAGCAGCAGCAGCAGCACCTGTAGCCCTCCCCCACCTCCCTTTCCTCCTTGAGTAAAAGATTTGAGGTAAAAACCCTAGGTGGTGAGGATCCTTTTGGCTTGCATGCAAGGTGTTTGTGCTATTGCTTAACTAGGACTTCTAATTTTGAGATGTTGGGGGTTGGGGAATGGAGAGACTAGAGTGATTTGAAATTTCTGTTTCAAGCAGATTTTTGCCCCCTGTTAGAGCTGCTGTTTGAAAATTCTACAAGCGTTTCCTAGAGGTTTGGATATAACGAAAGTTGTAGATAATTGAATTACCTTTCAATAGAGACTGAAATCGCTAAGTTTCTTTCAGCCGTTTGAAAGTTAGGACCATTTTACCGATTGCTGTCCAGAACAAGTTAAATTATGTCCGTCTGCTGTTCGTCGCAAATCTGGGAATAATCGATGCTTTTCCCGGTCGGTCGGCTATAGAATAAGTTATAGATAATCGAATTACCTTTCAATGAAGTCCAAAATTGCTAAGTTTCGTTCAGCCGTTTGAAAGTTATGCCCATTTTACCAAGTGCTGTCCCGGGTTGGCAGATTTCTGTTTTCGGGTTTTAAGAATGGGTTGCGAAGTCAACTTAGTTATGAGTCTTGTGTTGAATTTTGAACGTGTTTTTGAGTGGGTTATATCCTTGTGCAGGTGGTGTGACCCCGGGTGTGGCAACCTCGTCCCGCCACACCGTCTCGAGAAGTTGAAGGCAAGTGCATCAATTGATTAAACTTTGTGAATGGTAGATTGAATGTCTTGATCGATTTGATATGTGAGGCGCTAATGCTTGTTGTGGTTATATTGACAACACTAGTATGGGTAGGCTATATGAGTACCCATGAATGACATTAAAGGATGAAACTTGCATGTGCATCCTTGTTTGTTTGCTATGTGTGCTACATTGAAGAATTATGTGTCTTGTTTATGTGACTTGTTGTGATAACTTGTGTTCCATGTTGATGCTCACTAGTAGGATTAGGGTATTATTGATATCAAAGACATGAGTTTTGAGTCAAGAATAATGGTTCAATTCATATTCATGATAAAAGATTATGGTTTTTGTATGAAGTATTGATGATAAATGAATGTGAGGACGGAGTATGGAATTGATTTGCGAAAATGGTATGATTTATGATCAAGATAGATGGAATTAGTAATTACTCGAGTATTGGGGATGTGAGTATGAATATGAATGTTGAGGATGTGATTACGAGTGCTGAGAATGTGAATGGTAATTTGTGGATGTGAGAAGTGGCTGATGTTTATGTATTTGGCTATGGCTATACAAATGTGAGAAATGAATGTAGTTTGTAAATTTGTTTATGTCTATTGCATTTGTGCATTCATGATGGAAGAGGCGACCCATTCTGATGCTGACCTCTGTGCTCACATGTAGTGAGCACGAAAGTCCTACCTCATAGTCCTGTATACGTGGTTGTATGGGAGCGAGTCAGTAAGAGTAGGCACCCTCCACCACGAGGTGGAAGGGAAATGAGAGGGTGCACACCGACGAGTGTGCACTCGGCAATACCGGTATGTGCTAAAAGAGAAGATAAGACATGCATGATGCATCATATGCATGAAAATTGTGAAATCTGCATTGCATTGACAATGATGAATCATGTTTAATGAGTTGATTGTGACGTATGGATATGAGATTCTCCTTCTGTATGGCATATTTGCATCTACACTGCATTGACAATGATAAATCATGTTTAATGAGTTGATTGTGATGTATGGATATGAGATTCTCCTTTTGTATGGCATATTTGCATCTGCACTGCATTGACAATGATGAATCATGTTTAATGAGTTGATTGTGATGTATGGATATGAGATTCTTCTTTTGTATGTTTTGTGCACTTGAGCATGAAGGTAGCGAATGGAAACTGTTAATGGTTAATCGTGGAGCTAATGGCATTTATAGATTGAGGATTGAGTCGTGGACTCATCCAAAAGTGGCTATCGAGGTATGAGTAAAGTTTAAATAATTCTTGAGATGGTTGTGGTATTTGGAATCAGTTTCCGGTTCAATTATTTACCAAGTTCAGTCAAGTATTTGAATGTTACTTTTCAAAGTATTGGTATTTCGTTTGATTCGGTTGTGTTTCTTTATTGTTGTACTTTGCTGAGTCTTGGACTCACGCTTGTTTGCTTCCTGTTTTAGGTACCTTGAAGCTGATTCATCGGGTTGGGAGTAGTAACACGTGCACAACTGCGGTCTCCAGCCATTCATTTAATCAATTCATTAATTCTGGATGTAATTAATTCGGTTGTAATGTGATGTTGTCGTGGTGAAGTTTATTAGTTCCTTTTGGATGTGTGATTGACTATCTAAGGATCTGCTAGAATGTTTCATTCTATTTTGAGTGATTGATATATCCTATAACTGTTTTGTTCTTTTGTCTGCTGAGTGGATGTCCTCTGTTCTAGAGAGGTCATGCCGAAATTTTGTAAATTTCGGTGGCTTAGTTTTAAGCCAGATTAAGAGTTTAGAGATTGAATTCCGTTTTAGTCTTTTCCGCTAGAGGCGTCAGTAGTTATTTAGAGTTTTTGGTAGCATTCGTGGCGTGTTTGGCGCCGGGGTGTTACATATATTTATTTGAATTTTGCTAAAAGTACAATATAAATAGTTTTAAGATCTTAAAAAAACCCAAATCACCAAAATTGGAACAAATTCAATCAACAAATTTAGTCTATTAAAGATGTGACTTTATAGCATTTTCTTAATTTTTTTAGTGGTACCAACACCCCGGAGTTATAGCATTTTCTTAATTTTTTTAGGGGTACCAACACCCCGGACTATCCTACACGTAGCGTTAGGGGCATAGCCAGCAGGGGGCTCTGTTATGCTGGAGCCCCCTCTAGCTGCTGGACCTTAAGTACATTTTTACAATTGGTACTTAATTATTTAGCTCTTTTGCGGTATACTAAATTCAATATAAATTGTTCATTCTTTTTCATTCAATGAATCAGATTATCTACTATTTATTCATACTTCCTTCGCTAGTAGAATAGTTGAATTCTGTCAACAAATCAACGACTAGTTCTTACACTACCAGTATAATGTATTGTAAATCTTCTCTAATTTTTGGCATAGTAACAACAAATACATAGCTCAGGCGTGGCTAGAGGAAGAAAAAACTATGTTAGGTAGATGAGTTGTTTCATATATCATGTGACTTGATGGACCGTTGCTTATTGGATGCTTAATTTGGCAATTGGTGACTTCGCTTGTTGCTTGCACAACTAGATTCAGACACTAACGTATGCGAAGACCATAGATCGAGAGAGAGAGAGAGAGAGAGGGCGACTCAACGTCTCTCCTTCGTAAGGACATAGCAGCCCACCGAGTTAATGATGTTTGATGTACGTCATGGAGAATGGATGCCAGAAAGCTAACGAGGGCGCAGGCGTGCGGTGACGGGCAACCCACTGCGGCAATAGTGAGCTGGCAGAGCACAGCATGAGTCAGTGAGCACCTAACCGGCTAAGTAAGCTGACCAAAACAACAAAAAGGCAATATGAGCCTCTCTTCTGATTATTATTATTTTTGCCAATTGTAACTATGTAAATAAGTTGAATAGAGGCAATAACTGATTTGTTTGAATGATTAATGTTAACTTATTCAAATATTTATAAAAGTTTAACAAGCGAACATTGAACAATTATTTCTTAAATAATAAAGTATTATTAGTTAGTAACTCTCGAATCGATTAGAATACAATACAAGCTGCTTAATATTTTTATCTTAATGTAACCCAATTCTCCAAGCTATCTTATTTTTTATTTTGCTTCGCCACTGCGTAGCGTCCATCAGTCCATGAGAGCCGGTGTTTGCATCCAGTGTTGAACAGGTGCACGTCTATTTTGGTAGCAATATCCAGACTACAGAGTGGCAGGTGCTGCTTGTGTAATGCCGCAGTTATTTTTTTCCCCAGATCATGAAGTGTCGCAGATGATTTTCCTTTCCCCCTCCCCCCTTTTTCCTTTTCTCTCCACTCCTCACTTATTTTTCCCCCACCCAACAGCAGGAAGGGCTGCAGCTCCCCCTTGCGCCTCCTCCCTGGCCATCTCCTGGCGCCTCCCCTCCCCAGCCGACCCTATGCGCCTCCTCCCTGGCCATCTCTTGGCGCCTCCCTTCCCTGGCTGCGCCCCCCTCCATGCGCCCCCTCCTGCAGCCCCTGGCCGAGCTCCCTTCCCTGGCTGTGCCCCCTCCATGCGCCCCCAAGTGCGGCGCCCCTGGCTGCCTTCCCCAACTCCGGCGCCCCTCATCTCCTCCATGGCCGGCACCGCCAGCACCTCCTCCATGGCCGGCGCCACCAGCTTCTCCCTCCTCCTCCTCCAAAGAGGCTTAGTGAGGTACAAGTTTCTTCTTGGAGGTGCTCCAATGGAGGTATTTCCTGGTTGGGTAGGTTCTAGGGTCTCTAGATCTGAAATTTGAGGGGGAAAGTGACTCTATTTGGGAGGGAAATCCTGCTCTCTTTCGGGCTGTGCGCTGGCAGTGTGTTGGAGCTGCGATTAGAGGGCATTACAAGCATTTCCTGGGGGTTCAGCTGTTGCAAAAGTTGTATATAATTGAATTACCTTTCAATAGAGACTGAAATCACTAAATTTCGTTCATCCGTTTGAAAGTTATGCCCTTTTTACTGGGGGCAGTCCAGAATGAGCTGAGTGGTCGGTACCCTCTGTTCGTCATCGATCTGGGAACATCTGGTGCATTGGCCAAGGGAATGGCTATATTATTCTTGTATTTTATTCCCTTGTGGTCGTTTTGAGTATAAGAACATGAAAATCCGTTGAGCCAATCAAAAGTTACGCTATTTGGAAGTTTTTGTCCTGAAGCTGGGAATTTCAGCGAGCTCAGATTTTCGGCTGAAATTTAGTGTGTGATTTGGTGGCCTTCGTGGCATCTCTCGTATGAGTGGCTATGTCGTAGCTGTAGATTAGCCTCTTACGGTTAAGTAGAGGTAAAGTTCCCATTTTTCGGCTAAACCAATTAGGAGTTAGGCTCTTTAGAGCGCTGCTGTCCCGGGTAAGCAGATTTCTGTTTTTCGGGTTTTGGGAGTGGATCGTAGGATCGAAGTCGATATAAGTCTTGTGTTTGTTTTGTTGGTATGTTTTTAAGTAGAATGTATATATTTGCAGGTGTGGTGACCCCAGGAGTGGCATCAATTTCTTGCCACTCTAGTTCGAGAGGTTAAAGGCAAGTGTTTCAATCTAGAAGGTTAAAAGGATGTTGATTGTTGCTTATGCTTATAAATATGGTTATGCTACTAATTTTGAGTATATGTATGATTATGTGACAATGATGCAAGTGAATCCTTGGTATGATGCTAGGAGTTGAATTGTTGCTAATCACTTGGAATATAATATGTTGCAACAAATTACATGATTTACATGAGTAAATGAGAAATGTTAAATGAATTGGCTTTTAAAGTTATTTGATGCCATTGGTTGAGTAGGATGAAGATGAATATATGATATTCATGTAGATGGTTATATGTATGTAATTGAAAATTTATTTGTGTTAATTGCATTTGTGCATTCATAACGGAAGAGGCGACCCATTTTGATGCGGGCCTCTGTGTTCACGCGTAGTGAACACGAAAGCCCTACCTCGTAGTCCTGTACACGCATGTGTATGGGAGCGAGTCAGTAAGAGTAGGCACCCTCCACGGGATGGAGGGGATGAGGGTGCACACTGACGGGTGTGCACTCGGCAATACCGGTATGAGCTCCAAACAGATGCATACATGAGCATTTGCATTGCATTGCATCGCTAATGATAAGTTTTGGGTGTTAAATGGAAATGTGAGGAGTTGGGATGGAGTCGTGGACTCATCCAAAGAGGTTTAATGAGGTATGTATGTGAGATACGCAACGAGGTAAATGTATTGATATACTTTGTTTCATGTATTGGTTGATTCATATGAGAGTTCTAATCTTGTTGTTGATTCGAATGTGTTAGTTGGTTAATTATGTTGATTTGACGCACTTTGCTGAGTTTTCGAACTCACGCTTGTTTGTCATTTGTTTTTTTAGGTACCTTGAAGTTGTCGCGCCGGGGTGGGTGTAGAGACACAATCACGACTTCGGTCACCTTCAACCCAACTAAAATGAATATAGTGTCTGGTCTTGACTAGTGTTGTGATTATGTTATTCGTTGTTGCGGAGTTGTTAATTACCAGTTGGTTGTGTGATAATTCCTTTATGCTTCTGCTAGTATGTGTCATCTTGGATGACTAGTATTGTGATTAGCTTATAGCTGTTGTTTATTTGTCTGGTGAGTGGATGACCTCTACTTCTAGAGAGGTCATGTCGAAATTTCTAGCTAATCCGTTAAGCTTTTTAATTGCTTTAGAATTGTCCTCCGCTAGCGTTATTAGAGGTCTTGGTAGCTCTCGCGGTATGTTTGGCGCCGGGGTATTACAGTTGGTATCAGAGCGGGCTTTAGGTTCGTGGTAGGTGAATCTAGCCAATTACTCTAGAGTACACTAAAATCTTGCTGAGTGAAATTAGAAACATGGCATAGGTCTATACTCTTTAAAAATTTGGCCATAGGGCAACAACCTTAAAATTTGGAAGTAGATTGGTTAATTAATTTAAAACTTGACACACCCTGATGCACCGTAGGAAAGGGTACGGGTATCGTTGCTTTATTCTTAAGTGTTGAATTTAAGTTTCGAGGTTGAATGCTAAATTTGATCATGCATGATGTCTATTGTTATTACTTTGTAAGAGCTAATTGAGTATTTGTGATTTAGTGAGTTGTGCTGCCGAAGGGTTTCGTTCACCTTCTTTTGTTGTGGTGTGGCCATGGTGGTGGTTGTGGCTGGGTAAGGCCACAGCCGGAAGTTTGGAGCCTCTCGTAGATAAGAGCCGTCGACTTTTCGACAAGGTTTAGAGAGTGGGCAGAACTCGTTGGTTTCTTTTGGCTTCATTCCTTGGAGGCAAAGAGAAAAGTTTGGTGATGAATCCTTTCGGATTGTTTTTACCGTTCTGGAGTTCGGTTTTGCTGGTTTCTTTGGTTATTGTGAGTTGCCTTGTGGAGAAAACTATTGTAGTTGTTGTTCTCTCCATTTAAGAAAGTTATTGAAGTTTTCTTGGTGCAAAACCTAAGTCGTGTGGATTTTCAGTGTTAAGGTCTTATCGGAAAAGATTTGGTTGATCATTTGTTTCCTTCTTGTGTACCTCTTGCTTAGTGGAAGTTGTAAATCTTGAGATTTACTTGAAGAGCTTTTGTATACCAGAGTTGGACATTTGAGAATCGAGTTCTTTTGTGATTTAGGGATGGGTTTCCCTGGAAAGGAAAATGTTTATTGGTGTTGTTCATGTTTGTGAGTGGTCGTGTTATTTAAAGGGTTGGGGTCGCATTCTGTTCTTTTAGTGGGTAGATGACCCCCTAGGATGTTTGAGACTCTAAGCCTGTGATGCATGATTAGAGCATCGAGATGATGTAAAGTACCAAATTGGTTAA
This sequence comes from Guadua angustifolia, assembly GCA_036346375.1. Lineage (NCBI taxonomy): Eukaryota > Viridiplantae > Streptophyta > Magnoliopsida > Poales > Poaceae > Guadua > Guadua angustifolia. The sequence goes on along the minus strand of CM070514.1, from coordinate 3,592,317 downwards.
TGTGAATTTGTGATGGTAAGTGACCCGAAGTGAAAGATGACTAGTATTTTATGTGAACTGTTGTGAGTCAGGGAATTGATTGGGAGTACGAGATTGCGTACCATTAAGGCTAATATTGATATTGACTGAGGAGGTTAAGGGTCTTCTGTTTGATGAATTGATTATAGCAAGGGATGGGGCAAAGACATGAGGATTATGGGTTTATGTTGCTTTTGGGTCAAGTAAATTGCGGATCAACTAAATGGCTTAATCGATGTGTAATCAAAGAATGGGAGTATATGGAGTGATTGTATGAAAGGTTGAAATTGTCCTTGACAAATGTTTGTCTTTGGTCCGTAATTGAAATATGACCATTGGAGTTCGTATTGAATGATTAGAAGTGTTTATCGATGGAACGAACTAAGGGTATTGAATATGTGATTTAGGGATTGTACGAAAAGTAATTGTTGATTATATCGAAATAAGTGTTGAAAGATGCGTTTTAAGACTGGAATAGACAATTGTATGGGTGACGGCTCATACTATGTTGAATTAATAGATAAGTGATTTGTGTTGAAGAAGTGAGAATGTGGTTCTCCTTGTTGATTGTCATGAGGTAGGCCTGGATTATGGTTTGATGATTATACGGCTAGTTATTGGTTATGGTTATGGTTATGTATATAAGAAGAGGAAATTAAGAAAAGATCGGGTTTTGTAAGTTCTGTTCAAAGGTGTTGGACTTTTCAGGATTTGGAGTCTATAAGATCCTGAGTGGTTAAGAGATTGGAATACTAGAAATGGTGGGATTCAAGTTGAACTTTCTTTTAAAGGTTTACGGATTCAATTGATTGTATAATCGTCAGGGAGTGTACGCCGTCTAGGTAAGACGTTCTGATTGATGGGCAATGGAACTCCCCCGATTGAGTTATCTTTTGGTCAAGTATGGACTTGGCTTTGATGATTGAAGATGAGGATGAAAAAGTAATTTTGAAGTAATCGGTGGATGGATTTCGGGATACCTTGTCTAATTGAACCATGCCAACCTTTGGTCTGGGCTAAGTTGTTTAGCTGGTGTTATGAATATGGAATTTACACTTAAGATTGTATGTGTGGATCGTCCTCCTTAACTCACCAGAGTAGACAAAATGGAATGTGATGAAAACTCTCGAGCTCAAAACCCTATTGGGAAACTCTATTATGATTAGAATTGTATTTATTGAAAAGTGTGGGTGGTATTTGTGAGTGGTTCAAAAAAAACTGTGAATCTTATGAATGTTTCATGAGAAAGTTTGTTGGTAAAGTGGTTTTTGTTGGGAATAAGTTCCCTTTCTCTTAAAGAGAAAATGTGAAGGTCTTGGGGGCAGATGTCAGTTGAGAATCGATTTCCTCTTCTAAAATGTTGTTTTTGGTTAAGCGTTAGAGGTTTTGTTTTGATTAAAGCGAGCTGATTTGTTTTTGGTTTTTGAGGGCTTCTGTCAAGGTTTTGTGTGGAGTCTCTCTTTTAATTTGAGTTCTCTACAATGCGAATTTTATCGCATTGATTTGAAAATGTAAAAAAAAATGGTTTATGAGATGTAAGAGATTTGAATTTGCCTCCGCGATTTGGCTTAGGGAAAGAAAAAGAGTGATCATGGGATTTTGTCGAAATTTTCGCCAAGGTGATGTGTGTGGTTCATTTGGTTTAAAGAGAATTCTATCTCTTTCGCAACCTAGCTGGATTTAAAGAATATGTCTGTTCATGGTATAGCATTGAGTATAATAAGGATTTATACTCCTGGGCTTGATCATTTGAGTAAAAGAATGTGAGGACGAGACCCTCTTAAGAAAAGAACCAAGTGTGGGTTGGTATTGATTTTCGGTCCTAGCATGAGCTAGGCGTTGACCACAAGTAGTTTAAAGGTGGATTATGTTGGAGCCTTTTGATGTCGTTACAAATTTTTGGGAGAATCGTTGTTTGTAAAGGTGATAGCAAGTTGATGTAAAGTGTTTTGTGGCGAACATTTATCTTGGCTAGTTGTCCCTGGAGATGAGATGTGTAATACCGCAAATCTCTTTTGCTAGGTTTGTCGGCCGGAAATGATTCCATCGTTGTGATTCGAGGTTTCTTTTTATTTACTCGGAAGAAAAATATTTAGCGCCTCATGATTGAAGCTTTTGTTAAAAGTTTGTTTATCCTGACATCTGTCATTTCGCGCCAAAGATTAAATAAGTGGTTCACTCTAAAGGTTTATAGTTGGATTTTTGATTCTTTGGGGGGGTCTTCATTTCTTTTCTCCTAGTTTCTCTCTCCCTTCTTGTTTGTGGTCGAGAAGCAATTTGGGGGAAGGGATGCCGATATTTTTCCCACCCGCCGACTCCTCCAGTCTTCCATGCCCTGCTCCTCCATTCTTCTGTGCGCCTGACTCCCACCTCGCCTACAACCTCCAGCTCCACTGCGGCTGGCTCTGGCCGCTGGCCAGCCTGAACGCCTCCCCTGGCCCGCCTCTCCAGCCCAGCATGGCCTTGCCAGGCGTGTGGCGGCTCCTGCGCCGCCTCCCTGCCGGCTCGCCTCCAGCCCGCCAGCAAGAGCTTGATGGCAGAAGCAGATCATCCCAACAAAAGAAAAGGAATGCCAGAAGTAGCAAGCAGCGTGGCGTTTGCAGACCGGCGATGCCTCCCCTCCGCCGGTTCGGCGCCACCCGACCTCCCTCCCGTGACCTTCCTCTCCTCCCAGTAGGGCCCCTCCTGCCCTTCTGTGGTGAGGACTCTAAGCCAAGATTGTACTGAGATGTTGGTTTTTAGTGTGCATGTCAGGTGTTCGATGAAATGGCTGTGAGGTATATGCATGTGTAGTGGTTCTTGCTTGGACCGATTCGAGACGGTGGATTGATTGATCTTTAGAAGGGGTAATTATGTTGGTGTTAACAATGAAACTTAGGAATGCTAATGTTGCCTTAAAGAGCTTTTGTGATTGTTTGCTGTATTGTAGTATCTTCTTGGATCGAGTGCGATGCGATTGTCGATTTTGCATATGCCATATATTTCTCTTGCATGAAAAGTTGAATTGGAATGCCCGTTATTAAGTTGGCGAATGTTTTGAAGTGACAGGAGGTAGATGAGCAGTGTGCTTAGGTCAAATGGCTTACTTTACTGATTTGAGTTACTTTTGGTATATCTTTGCTTGTTAATGGTTATTCTTGTTTTGAGTTAGTGAGCTCTTCCAAATTCCCAACGGCTGTCTATTGGTTATAATATTATTTGCCTGTTGGCAACTTAAATTCTTGTCATTACATGGCATTTGCCTAGCTCATGTGTGATGTGTTAATAAGGATACTTTTACTGCTATTTTGTATCCTAGAGGTTGAAAGTGGTGATCATAGCTAAAGATTTTTTATGATTACGCTTAAAATAGTGAAGGACCTAGAGTTATTAATGCCATAGCTAAATCTTGAATTGTATAAAGTCCCATATCGAGTAGTGGGCTATTATACTCTTATGTAACCTTGCTTCCTTAATTTTCGATAAGTTCGTGAATGTGACAATCGTGCCTTGCCCTATCTTGGATTTCTATCCTCTAGGGTTGGTGGTTGCTATATTTGCATTGGCCGTCTGCTCTCGCCGAGGTTAAAGGCAAGTGCAACCCCTAGAGTGTTATTAGGGTGTTAAATGCTTTGTTTGCGATAAGATTATGAAACTTCCAATGATGTGGTTATGTTTAATAGCATGTCTAGAAGTTGTTTTTAGTATGGTGATGAGGATGGATGAATGTTAGCAAACTGGTAAGTAAGTTATTCAATTCCCATTTATTGCATTGCATTACGAAATTGTACGAATGGGTATGGTTATGTTGATGCAAGTGTAGGGACAAGCTTGCACTATAATCACCTAGTTGGTAATATCTGTAAATTAATCTACCTTATAGAAATTATGTGATGCCTGTCCCTGAATTTTATTCATGACTTTATTTACTCTCGAATGAATCACACTGGGGAAATAGCAAGTAAATTGGTACGTCCATATTGGTTATGGCTATGTGTGGTGAAAATGAATGAGGGATGAAATGCATTCACGTCAATTGCATAATTGCATTCATGATGGACGAGGCGTCCCATGTTGATGCGGGCCTCGGTGCTCACCCGTAGTGAGCATAAAAGTCCTACCTCGTAGTCCCATTCATCGAGGTGAATGGGAGCGAGTCAGTAAGAGTAGGCCCCGCCACGGGATGGGTGGGATTGAGGGTGCACACCGACGGGTGTGCACTCAGCTATACCGGTATACGCTATGACAATGTGCATTATGAGCATGCATGGTGCATTCTTTTTTTTGATTCATGAAAAAAAGGGATGAGAGCATAAAAGCATGGCATTGTGTGTTACAATTGGTAAATGTTAATTGATGAGAAGGGGAAATGACAAGTTGAGGTTTGAGTTGTGAACTCATCCTGGAACGATTATTGAGGCATGAGTATGGTTTAGTTACGTTTCCGAGTTGTATGTGGTAAATAGGGATAGATATTGCTTCTTTTACTGGATGATTTCAATTAAGTATTGGTTATGTCAAAAGATGAAATAGTTGTGCTCTTATGTTTGCTTTTATATGAATTCAAACTGTTTCTTTTATTTACGGATATCAATTAAAGAAACTTTTACTTTATGTCTTGTAGCATATATATTCTAGTCGAATTCATTATTTTTTTATGCCTGATTGCGCTTTGCTGAGTCTTGGACTCACACTTGTTGGTTTTTCTTGTTTTAGGTACTTTGAAGCTGGCTCGTCGGGTTGGGAGTAGTAACACGTACACGACTTCGGTCTCCAGCAATTCGTTTAACCGATTCATTCAGTCTTGATGTATCTAATAAGATTGTAATGTGTTATGTGTCGTGGTGGAGTTTATTAAATTCTATTGGTTTTGTGATTGGTTAACTAAGGACCTGCTAGAATGATATCCTACTGCAAATGCTTTCTGTCTGCTGAGTGGATGTCCTTCTTTCTAGGAAGGTCATGCCGAAATTTTGAATTTTTTGCCGACTTAGTTTAATCTGGTTTTAGAGTTAGCGGTTGCTTTTAGACAATTCTGTTGAGTTGTCTTTGAGTGTTTAGAGTTTTGGGTAGCATCCGTGGCGCGGCTGGCGCCGGGGTGTTACAGTTGGTATCAGAGCGGGCTTTAGGTCCGTGGTGCTTGAATAAAGTGAGTAATTCTAGAATGAAGTAAAATTTTGCTGTATGAAAGTAGAAACATGGTTTAGGTTGAACCTTTAAAATGTGGCCCTAGGGCAATAACCTTAAAACTTGAGATAGAATGGTTAATTAAGTTAAAACTTGACACACTCTGATGCACAGTAGGAAGGGATGGGTTATCGTTGCGTTGTGCTACAATGCTTATTTTGTGATTGATGCTATGTTGATGCGTGATGCTATATTATAGGCAGGACTAGCATATAATATTGCCAAGTTTATGAAGTTATTGGTTTGACTAGTGAAATCTTTTGGGATTCTTTTGTGCCGAAGGATTTGGTTTACTCGTTTGGGCCATGTTAAGGCCTCGTTGGTCGGTGTGGCAGTTTGATCTGGCACCGGAGGACTCATAACCTCGTGTGAAGAGAGCCATTGTTCCTTTGTCGTAAACTTGAGAGTTGATGGAATTCGTTTTGGGTTTTATCTTATTTGGTCTTTTTGGGTTTAAGTCAAAGAAGAGGGCTGTGGTGTTGCGTCCCATTGGTTGATGGCGGGGAAAGACATGGATTTCTTCGTGTTGTCGTTTTCCGAGTTGAAGTTTTGGATTTGGGGCTTTAAAGGAAAAAAGTGTTATTCGACCGATTCGTTTTTCCTTTCCGTGAAATTATTTGTGTAACTCCTGTCCTTTGTGGAATTTTGGAGTTTGAGGTTTGGTTTGGAGAGTTGTTGAATGCCAAGGCTTGAGTCCTGTCATTTTCTAAGTCTTTTGAGAGTTGAGCTTCTTTGGAAGTTTGGTTGGCTTTTCTGAAAAGGAAAATGCGACAGTCAAAGTAAGTTGTAGGTTGATTGAAGATCTTCCCGTATGAGATTATAAATGATTGCCTTAGGTCAACAATTAAAGACTATGACTTGAGGAGACATTATGAATCGTTGGAGTCATGAGTAATTGGAATAGGTGATGATCGTTTAAATGTTGACTTGTAGGTATCTTGAACTCTAGTTGTTGAGTATTGAAAGCTTTACTGAAATCAATTGTCCTAAACTTAGAATAGGAAGTTGTATAATGGATGGTATAGTATGGGTTGTAGACCAGAGGAAAATGTTTGATATTAATAGGACCAGCAGTGGTTATATTTGTTAGAAAGGATAATAAAAGAAGTATTGGGGTTATGTAAAGTGTATCGAACCTTTATTGGTAAGTGTATGGGATTAAATATTTTGGAGCTTGGTTTGCTCTTTAGCGACGGATGGCCTTAGAGCCATTTTGGCGATTTATGTCTCGGGAGACATTGTCTAAATTATTGGGGACTTGAATAGTTGCTCTAATGTGTTCGTTCTATTTTTGTCAAATAGGAAATATGAGGCGAGTTAATCTTACTAAAAGGTTGCTTTGAACAGTGATGTCTTGGAAATAGATTAAGCGGTGGTGTTGATGGTCGTTGATTGCGGATAAAATATTAACTGTTTCCCTTGATAAGCATCCTAGGGGAGAATTTGTTCAACGAGGTAATAACCTTTTCAAGCGTGAATGTAATCAATGGATGAAAGATTATGAGGAAGAAATAGTGCTTAATTATGATTTGGTGTGATGATAGTTCGGACTACTCCGGTTCATTGAATTACGCCACTCGTGGTCATGGTTAATTATTGGCTCAAGATATGAATACGGAATTTACACTCAGAGTGTATGAGTGGATTGTGCCTTTTAGTCTTAGAATTTGCTGTCCTTGGATTTGTTATCTAAAGGAAAAAGATAGAGGTAACGAAAAGTGTTGGAAGTTTTTGAGTGAAAAGAAAAGGTATCAGTAGTCTGATTGGAGTTGGACTCAAATAAAATAAGAATGAATTTTTTTATTGTTCAAAAAGGTTCAATCCTTAGTCGATGTCGAAGGTGGTTGTCGGCTAGAAGATGAGAGTTTTCCTTTTCTTATGAGGAAGGTTGGTTGTGGTGCAACAAAAGTCTCGGGATGTGTTGTTTCCTATTCGTGTGTTTCGTTGATGTGAAGTTGTACACCTTGGATCCCAAGGTGTTGGAAATGAATTTTGCAGTAAGGGGAAAGCAGTTTTCCTTAGTTTTTTATCCGTTTTCGGAAAAGAGTTTCGCGGTGTTTCTCTTCTAAGTTGAGATCCTCTTCGATGCGATTTTATTGCATTGGTTTCAAGTTGAGGAAAGTGATTAGCTTGTTAAGCGAATCGAGAATTTTCTTTGTTCTCTAGTGTGACACAAGGAAATGTTGGGTCATGAGTTTTGGTGTAGTATAATATAGATTATACCCCTTGGAATTATTTGTCGGGGGATGGTTGTAAGATGAGATCTTCTTGGAAGGAAGATTAAGCGTGGGTTAGTGGTAACCCCAATTCTAGCCTGGGTTAGGCGTGGATTGTAAATGGATTCAGAGTGGAGGGTAATGAACGGTGTGGCAGGACTTGGTCTAAACCTTGGTGGGAGGATTGTCGGGTCCCGTTGTCCCATGGTTGAGTAGGATTAATGTGTTGGTGGATTGTGGAATCGGGCGATAAATGCATTACTTATTCTAAATATGTTGGAACCCTTGGTTTCGTGGGTTGGAGTCAAGGTTTGGTTAGTCTGAAATGGAGGGTTCAGTTATGAACCTTTTCTTCGAGTGATTGTCTCCTTGATCGAGACAGGTATGAAAGGACAAGTATGACTTTGTATGGTGAGGAAATGGGATTTGTGCCCTGTTGGGCTAATCGTGTTAATAGTCAGGTTGGATAGGACCCTTTTGTCCCAAAGGCATCTGTTGAAAAGGTAAGAGTTGTGATTTGATTCCTGGAGGATTCAGGTGTGGAACCATAAATGTCTAAGTGGTTGGAAATAGGGATATGTTCCGAATTGGTTATAAAGGTTAATCCATGAGGAGAGATGGGAATCAATGTTCTCGTGGTTCTTAGGGGGATTCGAGTTTAGAACCTAGCTGTTCAATCGGATAGCCTTGGTGATTTGGTGATAATTCCTTCGATGCGTAATAGAGTGTTGTGGCTTGTGTTAATCATGTCATCTTGAGTTTGATTATCTGTGAGGTAGAGGTTGATTGAGAGGAGAAAGTTGGGTGAATGAAATTGAATAGGGAAATGAGAATTGAGTTTGGAAGTTAGTGTTATGATCTTCCGGGAAGGATCGTTGGTTGATTGGAGGTTGTATATTGAAGCGTTAAAGAAGAGTTGTCTGAGTTGTCAGACTGTTTATGAGCGGTATGATTTAGGAATTGGCTGATCGCTGGATCCATTAGAGTTCTCGTGTGGGAGATGTGGATTCTCCGGCTGAGAAGGTGCTTGTGGGATTCCTGGTTAGGAAAACACTTGGAGGTGAGAGCGCAAAGTAGATTTGGTTTAGCCTTGGTCTTTGAGTAAGACCTGATCTTCGGGTCTGGTATCATGCCAATTTAAGGAGGTAAGGTGAGTATTGATTCAAAAAGGGATGGAATGAGTTAAATCGCTTGCTTCTTTTTTTGGGGAAGAGAAGTGGATTGACTTTTGGAGTTCCTCTTGCGTGAGAAATACCCGGATTTGTTGTTTCGGATATCCTTGTTTTGTATTTTGTTTCCGTTGTTCTTATTGGTGTTCTTGTTGTGGTCAGAATTCGAGGTCGAATTCTGTTAAAGGGGGGAAGAGTGTAATACCGCAAATCTCTTTTGCTAGGTTTGTCGGCCGGAAATGATTCCATCGTTGTGATTCGAGGTTTCTTTTTATTTACTCGGAAGAAAAATATTTAGCGTCTCGCAGTTGAAGCTTTTGTTAAAAGTTTGTTTATCCTGACATCTGTCATTTCGCGCCAAGGATTAAATAAGTGGTTCACTCTAAAGGTTTATAGTTGGATTTTTGATTCTTTGGGGGGGTCTTCATTTCTTTTCTCCTAGTTTCTCTCTCCCTTCTTGTTTGTGGCTGAGAAGCAATTTGGGGGAAGGGATGCCGATATTTTTCCCCAGCCACTGCCGACTCCCTCCAGTCTTCCATGCGCCCTGGCTCCCTCCATTCTTCTGTGCGCCCGACTCCCACCAGCTTGCCTCCAGCCTCCAGCTCCCGCCTGCGCTGGCTCCTGGCGCACCCCTGGCCGGCCGAACGCCTCCCCTGCCGGCCCGCCTCTCCGGCCAGCTCGTCGCGCCTTGACCAGCGTGTGGCGGCTCCTGCGCCGCCTCATTGCCGGCCCGCCTCTCGGCCAGCGAGCTGATGGCAAGCAGATCATCCCAGAGCAAAGAAAAGGAGCAGCCAACAAGGTATAGCAAGCGAGCAACAAGGCTTGCAGACCGGGCGATGCCTCCCCCCGGCGGTTCCGGCGCCACCCCGACCTCCCTCCGGCGACCTTCCCTCTCCTCCGGCCGTAGGGCCCCCTCCTGCCCCTTCCTGTGGTGAGGACTCTAAGCCAAGATTGTACTGAGATGTTGGTTTTTAGTGTGCATGTCAGGTGTTCGATGAAATGGCTGTGAGGTATATGCATGTGTAGTGGTTCTTGCTTGGACCGATTTGAGACGGTGGATTGATTGATCTTTAGAAGGGGTAATTATGTTGGTGTTAACACTAAAACTTAGGAATGCTAATGTTGCCTTAAAGAGCTTTTGTGATTGTTTGCTGTATTGTAGTATCTTCTTGGATCGAGTGCGATGCGATTGTCGATTTTGCATATGCCATATATTTCTCTTGCATGAAAAGTTGAATTGGAATGCCCGTTATTAAGTTGGCGAATGTTTTGAAGTGACAGGAGGTAGATGAGCAGTGTGCTTAGGTCAAATGGCTTACTTTGCTGATTTGAGTTACTTTTGGTATATCTTTGCTTGTTAATGGTTATTCTTGTTTTGATTTAGTGAGCTCTTCCAAATTCCCAACGGCTGTCTATCGGTTATAATATTATTTGCATGTTGGCAACTTAAATTCTTGTCATTACATGGCATTTGCCTAGCTCATGTGTGATGTGTTAATAAGGATACTTTTACTGCTATTTTGTATCCTAGAGGTTGAAAGTGGTGATCATAGCTAAAGATTTTGTATGATTACTCTTAAAATGGTGAAGGACCTAGAGTTATTAATGCCATAGTTAAATCTTGAATTGTATAAAGTCCCATATCGAGTAGTGGGCTATTATACTCTTATGTAACCTTGCTTCCTTAATTTTCGATAAGTTCGTGAATGTGACAATCGTGCCTTGCCCTATCTTGGATTTCTGTCCTCTAGGGTTGGTGGTTGCTAGCGCTGCATTGGGCCGTCTGTTCCTCGCCGAGGTTAAAGGCAAGTGCAACCCCTAGAGTGTTATTAGGGTGTTAAATGCTTTATTTGCGATAAGATTATGAAACTTCTAATGATGTGGTTATGTTTAATAGCATGTCTAGAAGTTGTTTTTAGTATGGTGATGAGGATGGATGAATGTTAGCAAACTGGTAAGTAAGTTATTCAATTCCCATTTATTGCATTGCATTACTGAAATTATGCGAATGGGTATGGTTATGTTGATGCAAGTGTAGGGACAAGCTTGCACTATAATCACCTAGTTGGTAATATCTGTAAATTAATCTACCTTATAGAAATTATGTGATGCCTGTCCCTGAATTTTATTCATGACTTTATTTACTCTCGAATGAATCACACTGGGGAAATAGCAAGTAAATTGGTACGTCCATATTGGTTATGGCTATGTGTGGTGAAAATGAATGAGGGATGAAATGCATTCACGTCAATTGCATAATTGCATTCATGATGGACGAGGCGTCCCATGTTGATGCGGGCCTCGGTGCTCACCCGTAGTGAGCATAAAAGTCCTACCTCGTAGTCCCATTCATCGAGGTGAATGGGAGCGAGTCAGTAAGAGTAGGCCCCGCCACGGGATGGGTGGGATTGAGGGTGCACACCGACGGGTGTGCACTCAGCTATACCGGTATACGCTATGACAATGTGCATTATGAGCATGCATGGTGCATTCTTTTTTTTGATTCATGAAAAAAAGGGATGAGAGCATAAAAGCATTGCATTGTGTGTTGCAATTGGTAAATGTTAATTGATGAGAAGGGGAAATGACAAGTTGAGGTTTGAGTCGTGAACTCATCCTGGAACGATTATTGAGGCATGAGTATGGTTTAGTTACGTTTCCGAGTTGTATGTGGTAAATAGGGATAGATATTGCTTCTTTTACTGGATGATTTCAATTAAGTATTGCTTATGTCAAAAGATGAAATAGTTGTGCTCTTATGTTTGCTTGTATATGAATTCAAACTTTTTCTTTTATTTACGGATATCAATTAAAGAAACTTTTACTTTATGTCTTGTAGCATTTATATTCTAGTCGAATTCATTATTTTTATGCCTGATTGCGCTTTGCTGAGTCTTGGACTCACGCTTGTTGGTTTTCTTGCTTTAGGTACTTTGAAGTGGCTCGTCGGGTTGGGAGTAGTAACTGCATACCGACTTCGGTCTCCAAGAATTCGTTTAACCGATTCATTAGGTCTTGATGTATCTAATAAGATTGTAATGTGTTATGTGTCGTGGTGGAGTTTATTAGATTCTATTGGTTTTGTGATTGGTTAACTAAGGACCTGCTAGAATGATATCCTACTGCAAATGCTTTCTCTTTCTGTTGAGTGGATGTCCTTCTTTCTAGGAAGGTCATGCCGAAATTTTGAATTTTTTTCCGACTTAGTTTAATCTGGTTTTAGAGTAGCGGTTGCTTTTAGACAATTCTGTTGAGTTGTCTTTGAGTGTTTAGAGTTTTGGGTAGCATCCGTGGCGCTTGTTGGGCGCCGGGTGAATTGTAGCATCGTGGGCTTGGTGGCGCCGGTGTTACTGATTGGTATCGAGCGGCTTTAGGTCCGTGGTGCTTGAATAAAGTGAGTAATTCTAGAATGAATTAAAATTTTGCTGTATGAAAGTAGAAACATGGTTTAGGTTGAACCTTTAAAATGTGGCCCTAGGGCAATAACCTTAAAACTTGAGATAGAATGGTTAATTAAGTTAAAACTTGACACACTCTGATGCACAGTAGGAAGGGATGGGTTATCGTTGCGTTGTGCTACAATGCTTATTTTGTGATTGATGCTATGTTGATGCATGATGCTATATTATATGCTAGTCCTGCTGAGGCTTGATAGCATATATTATTGCTAAGTTTATGAAGTTATTGGTTTGACTAGTGGAATCTTTTGGGATTCTTTTGTGCCGAAGGATTTGGTTTACTCGTTTGGGCCATGTTCGTTGGTCGGTGTGGCAGTTTGACCTGGCACCGGAGGACTCATAACCTCGTGTGAGGAGAGCCATTGTTCCTTTGTCGTAAACTTGAGAGTTGATGGAATTCGTTTTGGGTTTTATCTTATTTGGTCTTTTTGGGTTTAAGTCGAAGAAGAGGGTTGTGGTGTTGTGTCCCATTGGTTGATGGCGGGGAAAGACATGGATTTCTTCATGTTGTCGTTTTCCGAGTTGAAGTTTTGGATTTGGGGCTTTAAAGGAAAAAGTGTTATTCGACCGATTCGCTTTTCCTTTCCGTGAAATTATTTGTGTAACTCCTGTCCTTTGTGGAATTTTGGAGTTTGAGGTTTGGTTTGGAGAGTTGTTGAATGCCAAGGCTTGAGTCCTGTCATTTTCTAAGTCTTTTGAGAGTTGAGCTTTTTTGGAAGTTTGGTTGGCTTTTCTGAAAAGGAAAATGCGACAGTTAGAGTAAGTTGTAGGTTGATTGAAGATCTTCCCATATGAGATTAGTAAAACGATTGAGTTGTTAGGGTGGTTGCGTAAGATTATACATGATTGCCTTAGGTCAACAATTAAAGACTATGACTTGAGGAGACATTATGAATCGTTGGAGTCATGAGTAATTGGAATAGGTGATGATCGTTTAAATGTTGACTTGTAGGTATCTTGAACTCTAGTTGTTGAGTATTGAAAGCTTTACTGAAATCAATTGTCCTAAACTTAGAATAGGAAGTTGTATAATGGATGGTATAGTATGGGTTGTACACTAGAGGAAAATGTTTGATGTTAATAGGACCAGCAGTGGTTATATTTGTTAGAAAGGATAATAAAAGAAATATTGGGGTTATGTAAAGTGTATCGAACCTTTATTGGTAAGTGTATGGGATTAAATATTTTGGAGCTTGGTTTGCTCTTTAGCGACGGATGGCCTTAGAGCCATTTTGGCGATTTATGTCTCGGGGAGACATTATCTAAATTATTGGGGACTTGAATAGTTGCTCTAATGTGTTCGTTCTATTTTTGTCAAATAGGAAATATGAGGCGAGTTAATCTTACTAAAAGGTTGCTTTGAGCAGTGTTGTCTTGGAAATAGATTAAGCGGTGGTGTTGATGGTCGTTGATTGCGGATAAAATCTTAACTGTTTCCCTTGATAAGCATCCTAGGGGAGAATTTGTTCAACGTAGGTAATAACCTTTTCAAGCGTGAATGTAATCAATGGATGAAAGATTATGAGGAAGAAATAGTGCTTAATTATGATTTGGTGTGATGATAGTTCTGGACTACTCCAGTTCATTGAATTACGCCACTCCGTGGTCATGGCTAATTATTGGCTCAAGATATGAATACAGAATTTACACTCAGAGTGTATGATTGGATTGTGCCTTTTAGTCTTAGAATTTGCTGTCCTTGGATTTGTTATCTAAAGGAAAAAGATAGAGGTAACGAAAAGTGTTGGAAGTTTTTGAGTGAAAAGAAAAGGTATCAGTAGTTTGATTGGAGTTGGACTCAAATAAGATAAGAATGATTTTTTTTATTGTTCAAAAAGGTTCAATCCTTAGTCGATGTCGAAGGTGGTTGTCGGCTAGAAGATGAGAGTTTTCCTTTTCTTATGAGAAAGGTTGGTTGTGGTGCGACAAAAGTCTCGGGATGTGTTGTTTCCTATTCGTGTGTTTCGTTGATGTGAAGTTGTACACCTTGGATCCCAAGGTGTTGGAAATGAATTTTGCAGTAAGGGGAAAGCAGTTTTCCTTAGTTTTGTATCCGTTTTGGAAAAGAGTTTCGTGGTGTTTCTCTTCTAAGTTGAGATCCTCTTCGATGCGATTTTATTGCATTGGTTTCAAGTTGAGGAAAGTGATTAGCTTGTTAAGCGAATCGAGAATTTTCTTTGTTCTCTAGTGTGACACAAGGAAATGTTGGGTCATGAGTTTTGGTGTAGTATAATATAGATTATACCCCTTGGAATTATTTGTCGGGGGATGGTTGTAAGGTAAGATCTTCTTGGAAGGAAGATTAAGCGTGGGTTAGTGGTAACCCCAATTCTAGCCTGGGTTAGGCGTGGATTGTAAATGGATTGAGTGGAGGGTAATGAGCGTGTGTGGCGGACTTGGTCTAAACCTTGGTGAGAGGATTGTCGGGTCCCGTTGTCCCATGGTTGAGTAGGATTAATGTGTTGGTGGATTGTGGAATCGGGCGATAAATGCATTACTTATTCTAAGTATGTTGGAACACTTGGTTTCGTGGGTTGGAGTTAGGGTTTGGTTAGTCTGAAATGGAGGGTTCAGTTATGAACCTTTTCTTCGAGTGATTGTCTCCTTGATCGAGACAGGTATGAAAGGAAAAGTATGATTTTGTATGGTGAGGAAATGGGATTTGTGCCCTGTTGGGCTAATCGTGTTAATAGTAAAGTTGGACAGGACCCTTTTGTCCCAAAGGCATCTGTTGAAAAGGTAAGAGTTGTGATTTGATTCCTGGAGGATTCTGGTGTGGAACCATAAATGTCTAAGTGGTTGGAAATAGGGATATGTTCCGAATTGGTTATAAAGGTTAATCCATGAGGAGAGATGGGAATCAATGTTCTCGTGGTTCTTAGGGGGATTCGAGTTAAGAACCTAGCTGTTCAATCGGATAGCCTTGGTGATTTGGTGATAATTCCTTCGATGCGTAATAGAGTGTTGTGGCTTGTGTTAATCATGTCATCTTGAGTTTGATTATTTGTGAGGTAGAGGTTGAGAGAGAGGAGAAAGTTGGGTGAATGAAATTGAATAGGGAAATGAGAATTGAGTTTGGGAGTTAGTGTTATGATTTTCCGGGAAGGATCGTTGGTTGATTGGAGGTTGTATATTGAAGCGTTAAAGAAGAGTTGTCTGAGTTGTCAGACTATTTATGAGCGGTATGATTTAGGAATTGGCTGATCGCCTGGATCCATTAGAGTTCTCGTGTGGGAGATGTGGATTCTCCGGCTGAGAAGGTGCTTGTGGGATTCCTGGTTAGGAAAACACTTGGAGGTGAGAGCGCAAAGTAGATTTGGTTTAGCCTTGGTCTTTGAGTGAGACCTGATCTTCGGGTCTGGTATCATGCCATTTTTAGGAGGTAAGGTGAGTTTTGATTCAAAAAGGGATGGAATGAGTTAAATCGCTTGCTTCTTTTTTTATGGAAGAGTAGTGGATTGACTTTTGGAGTTCCTCTTGTGTGAGAAATACCCGGATTTGTTGTTTCGGATATCCTTGTTTTGTATTTTGTTTCCGTTGTTCTTATTGGTGTTCTTGTTATGGTCAGAATTCGAGGTCGAATTCTGTTAAAGGGGGGAAGAGTGTAATACCGCAAATCTCTTTTGCTAGGTTTGTCGGCCGGAAATGATTCCATCGTTGTGATTCGAGGTTTCTTTTTATTTACTCGGAAGAAAAATATTTAGCGTCTCGCAGTTGAAGCTTTTGTTAAAAGTTTGTTTATCCTGACATCTGTCATTTCGCGCCAAGGATTAAATAAGTGGTTCACTCTAAAGGTTTATAGTTGGATTTTTGATTCTTTGGGGGGGTCTTCATTTCTTTTCTCCTAGTTTCTCTCTCCCTTCTTGTTTGTGGCTGAGAAGCAATTTGGGGGGAGGGCTGCCGATATTTTCCCCAGCCACTGCCGACTCCCTCCAGTCTTCCATGCGCCCTAGCTCCCTCCATTCTCCCGTGCACCCGACTCCCTCTAGCTCGCCTCCAGCCTCCAGCTCCGCTGCTTGGCTGGCTCTGGCGCGCCTGGCCGGCTCCTCACGCCTCCCCCCTGCCGCGCCTCTCGGCCAGCTCACCGTCGCCCGCCCGGCAGTGTGGCGGCTCCTGCGCCGCCTCCTGCTGCCCGCCTCTCCGGCAAAGAGCGTGCTTGATGGCAGCAGCAGATCAACCGGCGAAGAAGAAAAGGAGCAGCGGCAATGGCGTAGTAGCAAGCAGGGCAGCGGCGTTTGCAGACCGGCGATGCCTCCCCTCCGGCCGGTTCCGGCGCCACCCCGACCTCCCTCCGGCGACCTTCCCTCCCCTCCGGCCGTAGGGCCCCCTCCTGCCCCTTCCTGTGGTGAGGACTCTAAGCCAAGATTGTACTGAGATGTTGGTTTTTAGTATGCATGTCAGGTGTTCGATGAAATGGCTGTGAGGTATATGCATGTGTAGTGGTTCTTGCTTGGACCGATTCGAGACGGTGGATTGATTGATCTTTAGAAGGGGTAATTATGTTGGTGTTAACAAGAAAACTTAGGAATGCTAATGTTGCCTTAAAGAGCTTTTGTGATTGTTTGCTGTATTGTAGTATCTTCTTGGATCGAGTGCGATGCGATTGTCGATTTTGCATATGCCATATATTTCTCTTGCATGAAAAGTTGAATTGGAATGCCCGTTATTAAGTTGGCGAATGTTTTGAAGTGACAGGAGGTAGATGAGCAGTGTGCTTAGGTCAAATGGCTTACTTTACTGATTTGAGTTACTTTTGGTATATCTTTGCTTGTTAATGGTTGTTCTTGTTTTGATTTAGTGAGCTCTTCCAAATTCCCAACGGCTGTCTATCGGTTATAATATTATTTGCATGTTGGCAACTTAAATTCTTGTCATTACATGGCATTTGCCTAGCTCATGTGTGATGTGTTAATAAGGATACTTTTACTGCTATTTTGTATCCTAGAGGTTGAAAGTGGTGATCATAGCTAAAGATTTTGTATGATTACGCTTAAAATGGTGAAGGACCTAGAGTTATTAATGCCATAGTTAAATCTTGAATTGTATAAAGTCCCATATCGAGTAGTGGGCTATTATACTCTTATGTAACCTTGCTTCCTTAATTTTCGATAAGTTCGTGAATGTGACAATCGTGCCTTGCCCTATCTTGGATTTCTGTCCTCTAGGGTTGGTGGTTGCTAGCGCTGCATTGGGCCGTCTGTTCCTCGCCGAGGTTAAAGGCAAGTGCAACCCCTAGAGTGTTATTAGGGTGTTAAATGCTTTGTTTGCGATAAGATTATGAAACTTCCAATGATGTGGTTATGTTTAATAGCATGTCTAGAAGTTGTTTTTAGTATGGTGATGAGGATGGATGAATGTTAGCAAACTGGTAAGTAAGTTATTCAATTCCCATTTATTGCATTGCATTACGAAATTGTACGAATGGGTATGGTTATGTTGATGCAAGTGTAGGGACAAGCTTGCACTATAATCACCTAGTTGGTAATATCTGTAAATTAATCTACCTTATAGAAATTATGTGATGCCTGTCCCTGAATTTTATTCATGACTTTATTTACTCTCGAATGAATCACACCGGGAAATAGCAAGTAAATTGGTACGTCCATATTGGTTATGGCTATGTGTGGTGAAAATGAATGAGGGATGAAATGCATTCACGTCAATTGCATAATTGCATTCATAATGGACGAGGCGTCCCATGTTGATGCGGGCCTCGGTGCTCACCCGTAGTGAGCATAAAAGTCCTACCTCGTAGTCCCATTCATCGAGGTGAATGGGAGCGAGTCAAGAAGAGTAGGCCCCGCCACGGATGGGGATTGAGGGTGCACACCGACGGTGTGCACTCACTCATACCCCGGTATACGCTATGACAATGTGCATTATGAGCATGCATGGTGCATTCTTTTTTATTCATGAAAAAAGGGATGAGAGCATAAAAGCATTGCATTGTGTGTTGCAATTGGTAAATGTTAATTGATGAGAAGGGGAAATGACAAGTTGAGGTTTGAGTCGTGAACTCATCCTGGAACGATTATTGAGGCATGAGTATGGTTTAGTTACGTTTCCGAGTTATATGTGGTAAATAGGGATAGATACTGCTTCTTTTACTAGATGATTTCAATTAAGTATTGCTTATGTCAAAAGATGAAATAGTTGTGCTCTTATGTTTGCTTGTATATGAATTCAAACTGTTTCTTTTATTTACGGATATCAATTAAAGAAACTTTTACTTTATGTTTTGTAGCATTTATATTCTAGTCGAATTCATTATTTTTATGCCTGATTGCGCTTTGCTGAGTCTTGGACTCACGCTTGTTGGTTTTCTTGCTTTAGGTACTTTGAAGCTGGCTCGTCGGGTTGGGAGTAGTAACACGTACACGACTTCGGTCTCCAGCAATTCGTTTAACCGATTCATTCAATCTTGATGTATCTAATAAGATTGTAATGTGTTATGTGTCGTGGTGGAGTTTATTAGATTCTATTGGTTTTGTGATTCGTTAACTAAGGACCTGCTAGAATGATATCCTACTGCAAATGCTTTCTGTCTGCTGAGTGGATATCCTTCTTTCTAGGAAGGTCATGCCGAAATTTTGAATTTTTTTCCGACTTAGTTTAATCTGGTTTTAGAGTAGCGGTTGCTTTGAGACAATTCTGTTGAGTTGTCTTTGAGTGTTTAGAGTTTTGGGTAGCATCCGTGGCGCGGCTGGCGCCGGGGTGAATTGTAGCATCCGTGGCGCGGCTGGCACCGGGGTATTACAGGGATGATCCAATCCAATCTACCAGGATAGCCACTGTCCGCTTCCCACTCAGCCACGCGGGTGCGCACACATGTCGCGGTGAAAGTGGAGAACGAACGTACTACCACCAACTCTTAATTAGAATAGTAGAGATAGAGATAACAAACTTATCTAGTCGCGTCATGCATGGCCATACGCATGCTGCTGGGTGGCCGGAATTAAATCCTTACTTGATTAGATAAAAAGAAAATATGATCTTATCTACACATGCAAGTAAATATTTAATGAAAAGGATGCATATGGTAACTCAAAGACATATGGTAATTCAGAAACTGTATGCGTGCAGTATATAGAAAAAGAATCGGTCATGCAGTATTTGAAAATAGAATCGGCTGATTAAGATAAGAGTCTGATACGTCGCAGATCACGCATGCATGCATATCCAACCGAAATAAAACTTTCTCCGTTTCGTGGGTATGTTGGGGGAGGGGAGAACGGACCACCGCCACCAACTCGTAATTAGAAGTAATAGAGATTAACTTTAGATAACTACAATATTTCTTATTAATTCGAAATATAAATAAATATATTAATACGAACATATAATTATCTGTTAAATTCTGATCAAACAGCCATATTAGATTAATCACTCAGTGGTACCATCTCTATTTACCGAGCATATATATACCTTTTTCACGACACTAGTACCGGTGGCCAGTATACATATGAATACGTACTTTTTTTAAGGGGAAAGGTTGCCTTTTCAAATACCAGGCTAGCAGCCTAACGGGCGTGCTGGCATGTAGCTATTAGGACATCCGTAATGGTGTCTAGTCAGTTATCTATAAGAAGACTATATCAGCATCTATCCTATGTGGCAAGCAATTAAATGAAGAGAGAGAGCGCTGCTATCTATAGACCTATAGATTATCTATTAATTAAATGAAGAAAGAGAGAGAGCACTCTATTAATTAAAAATAGCTATAGACATCTATATAGATTCACCATTGCAAAGGTTTACTATAGCATGGTATATAGATGACATGGATCTTACTGTAGAGAGCAATTATCTTTAACCATTGCGGATGCCCTTATCAAAGAAACCCTGTGGCGACTACACAGTTACTATCTGACAAGAATCTCCTGTACTGTGCGTTCCTTAGCCTTTTCGTGTGTGTGCGCGCGCGCGCGAGTAGTGCATACCCTGGCCTCTCTTGGATTGTGGATTTTTTTATTGTTTTGGGAATTAAACTGTTTTCTTGGAAATTTCCCCGTTCTAACCATGCACTAAGCCTTAATCCTAGGAGTGGGTATAATTTCATCGAAACCGAAAAACCGAACTATGCGAGACATTTCGGTAAATTTGATAACTATAGTTGCATCACTATTTTTTATTCAATAAAATGGTCTGTAGATGAGTGTTTTGGAAATTCTATTCCATATACAACAAATTAAGACATGCTTCAGAGAAATTCGGTTAACCCGCAAACCAAATTATCTGTTCGGTTTTTAGATTATTTCGGTTTCAGTTCGATTAGCAAAATCCAAAAATTGAAATATTTAAAAACCAAATTAACTGAATGCTCATCCCTACTTAATCCAAAGTTTGGCTGGAAGGAAGCAAAGCAGTTCGGTAGAACTAAAAGCGCAAAGAGGACTGAGCGATAGCTCAGTGGTGGGAGCGACGTTGCTTTGACCCATCGGTCTGGGTTTGATTCTCGAGCTTAGCATCTCTCGTCTAAAAATAAATATTGGTATATACACACGTGTGTTTAGTGAGATAGCGTGTTCTCACCCTCCAAAGGTCTGAAATCTCTGATCAATTTCCTTAACATGTGTAGCAGACGTACATGTACGTGCTATGTGTGCGGTGTGTGTCTGTCTTTGTACCCCCGGTAGAAAAAGAACTAAAAGCACCAAAAGAATTATCTTTCATTTCATCCTGACACCAGGGCCGTTCCTGGGCCGGTGCAATAGGTGCCGTCACCTAGGGCCCACGATGGGGAGGGGTCTCGGCCCATGTAAGTAATTAGCATCTAGAAATGTGAGAAGAAATTATTTTAAATGATGGGTTTGCTTATTTTGAATTCGCAGGTGTTTTTTTTAAGACAGCAAAAGCCGTGAGATATATTAGGAGATAAAGAGTTTAATTACAGGGTGCGAAGGCCGCACCGAAAGGGTGAAACATATACACGGGAGAAGAGAAAAGAAAAAAAGGAGAGAAACGACAGCTATGTCATCACGGCAGGCCCCGAAAGATGATCTGGAGATGTGTCGCCCCTGCCACCGCCCAGGAAGCAGCCTCGTCCTTGATGGACTGAAGGATCTGATCGTGGTTCGCCCAGGACTATCGGAAGGTTCTGTTGTTTCGCTCCTTCCACCACTGCCAGCATACAAGGATGATAACGGTTTTGAGGCCCTTTTTTGAATCAGCGTAGTGTTTAATGCGTCGCAGGCTCCAGGTGTCAAGGTTAGCGGAGCTACCCCATGAAGCTGGATCAAGTGACGGCACGCAGATCCACTGCGCAACAGAGGCCCACATTCGACGGGCCTCGGGGCATTAGAGAAATAAGTGGGAAACCGTTTCCAGGCTTCTGCAGGAATTCGCAGGTGGTAGATGGTATATGATAGCCCTCATTTAGTATGGTCTAGTTTTTAGGATATGAAACCTATGACCACCTCTACAATTATTCTCTCCCCCCTCTCTTTCTCTCTTCTATCATTGATATCAGGATATGTCCTGTGCTAGACATTCTCTCCCCCCCTCTCTTTTTCTCTTCTATTATTAGTTTTTTAAGGGGATATATCATATATATTTGCAACCAGATATCTTATTTTGATTATATATCATGTATGTGTCATCTTTGCAACTGAAGAAATATTTTGATTATATACTTAACATATGCCTTTGCAATTAATAGATAAAAACATTTTTATGTTGCTGAAATCAAGAGCCCCATTTCTTAACTTGCACTAAAGCCCCCGAAATATGAGGAACAGCCCTGCCTGACACAGCCTTCTCCCTCAGCCTCTTCTGTCATTTCCCATTTCCCATGTAAGGTGGTTCACGTCAACATTACCCTAAGGGCATTCAAAATGTAAAGTACATGTACTAGTGCTAAAAATTGCCATAATAGATGGTCGCTAACTTCACCTTTTCTCCTCCAACGTGTACCATGTTTCTCTCCACCCAGAATGGACCCCACCACAATTTAAATTAAAAAGAAGTGCCTCACCATCTCTCTCCACCCAGAGCAGATCCCCACTTCTCCAAAGTTTCAAATTTCATTTTTCGAGCTATATCTTAGAGGCGACCAAAATCTAAAATTTTGGTGAGATTTTAAAATTTGGATAAACTCTAGATGAAATTCAAAAATCAAAATTCAAATCCAATCCAAAAAAACTCAAAATTCGATCAAAATACTTGAAACTTGACTGAAATTTTGACCCTTTTTTACTATGTGAAATGATTTTCCAAAGTGATAAAAAAAATTTCGTAGCTCTCACATTGCATGAAGTGCTCTGGCTGAGTGGCATAACATGTTGCTCCTGTTCGAGGGGGGCGTGGTTTGGAAGGCGACATATCTAGTGTAAACCCTTTACTATAAAAACCCCATGTAACTCATATGTAGAAGTTTTAAAAAATTCTCAAAAAAATTACCATACGTAGAAGAGGTTAGCTTCTACAATCATGTAAAATTTGAACACAAAACCCAATCGCATTTGAATGATATGAAAAAGACAAATTCAACATAAATAGTGATTTTTCACTACCGCACCCGACAAATCCGGTGCTACCACCCTTAGGCCAGTTGTGCCGCTTCTCCTGTGCTACCGGGTCACAACATTGGTAGTACCTCTCCTGACAGCCTGACAGGATGAAGAAAATAGAGATAAGTTGGGAATAGCTCTAATGACACCATTTCTCAATGATAAACTTGTATCAGCATTCCAACTTGATAAAATAAGTAAAAACTCAATTTTTTAAATAGTTTTTAACAAAATAGGTTTTGAGAGAATACAAACCGTCATTTTGAAATTGAAACACTTGAAAGCGGAAGAATCAATTTTGTTGACATGTTTGAGTTTCAAAATACCTTTTAGAAGACTAGACATATCGATATTCTAGTTCCAAAGGTAAATAACTAACAAAGTGCATTAATTAGATCAATATAGACCAGATTTTGAATTTTTAGGAAGTTTAAAAGAATAAGACATTATGCAAAAGCATTTTGACTTTTATTACAAATAAGGAGAGTTTATTTAGATAAATATATTTAAGAGATGATATTTACATATTTATATGTTGATAATGAAGGTTTTGGAAGAAGAGGTTTATTGAACTTCAAAATAAAATAATTTTAAATAGTTTTGACCTAGAAGGGTCTAGAGTCTTCTTTCTAAAGAATAATTGTACTTATTTGATATTTTCACATTTTAGGGATGTAGTATACATATAAATTGCATAATACTTCCCTTTAATGTGTTGCTCATCAAAATGATTAGAAATTTGAATAAGAGCAAATAACACCAAATGATAAAACAGCTATTGTGCAAATATTTAAGCCACATTAGAGATATGTATGACATTTAATTCATTCCTCAATTTGTAAAAGCAGGTTTCATCTAAAAGTTTGATAAGGATATCTGCTAATTGATCTTTGGTTCTAATATAACTAATCACAATATCATCTTTTCTCACATGATCTCTTAAGAAATGATGGCGGATATCTATATGCTTAGTTCTTGAGTGTTGGATCGGGCTTTTGGCTATTTTGACTATGTTTTCATTATCACATAAGAAAGGCACACTTTTAAAATTTATTCCACAATCTATTAAAGTTTGTTTCACCCATGATAATTGAGCGCAATAACTACCGGTGGATATATACTCAGCTTCGGAGGTGGATAGGGTAACGGAATTTTATTTCTTGGAAAACCATGAAACAAGAGATCTACCTAGAAATTGACAACTCCTGGTGGTACTTTTTCTATCCACTTTGCAATCAGCATAATTCGAATCCAAATATCCAATTAAATCAAACTTAGCACTTTTAGGATAACATAAGCCGATATTTGAGGATTGCTTTAAATATATTAGAATTCTTTTAACGACCACTAAATGGCACTCTTTAGGTGAAGCTTGAAAACATACACACATGCAAATGCTAAACATGATATTAGGCCTAGATGCGGTAAGATAAAGCAAGCTACCAATCATGGAATGATAAAACTTTAAATCTACCGGTTTACCTCCCTCATTGAGGTCTATATGCCCGTGGATGCCATGGGAGTCTTGATGGGCTTTGCATCCTTAATGCCAAATCTCTTGAGTAAATCCCTCACGTACTTGGTTTGACTTACAAAAGTCTCATTCTTGAGTTTTTTGATTTGAAATCCAAGAAAGTAGCCTAACTCCTCGATCATGGACATTTCAAATTCTCTAGACATCATATCACCAAATTTTTTACAAAAGTTTTCATTTGTAGAATCAAAGATGATATCATCAACATAAATTTGGCTACAAAGAATTCTCCATCTATTACTTTAGTGAAGAGTATTGTATCAACCTTTCTAATTTTGAATCTTTTTGAAAGTAAAGTCTCTAAGTCGGTCATTCCATACTTTAGGAGAATGTTTGAGTCTATATAGCGTCTTAGAGAGTTTGTAAACATGATTTGGATTTTTTGGATTCTCAAAATCAGGAGATTGTTTAACAAATACGAACTCAGATATTTGACCATTTAAAAATACACTCTTCACATCCATTTGAAATAACTTAATACCAATACAAGATGTAAATGCAAGCAATATATGAATAGTGACGAATAACCGTACCAGGGATACCCCACAGCAAAGTATACATCTATTTCAAGATTATTTTTCTCTCAGTCACACGAACCTGGTGGCGAGATTAGCAGCGGTGCAGAGCGCTGGAGGGGGTATTACCAAAGACTCCGTCTCAGGCAAATGGGATTATCACTAAACATTGGACGAGGCTCCCAATAGGTCGTCCGGGACCCGGCTCTGAGAAATGACCTCGTCGAGCCACGACCGTGCCCCTCTGAAGCGGTCCGACCTGGCCTCAGGTCGGACACTCCCGCGGGCCCCGACTCGGCCTCAGGTCGGACGCCCAGCAGTTCAGGCGACCACGTGTCGGGCACATCATCAGGTTCCGGCTCTGCGACCCCGGCCATGTCATCAATCGGCCCCAAGATTGGTCACTTGCCCTGTGGACACAATGCCTACGTGGGGGAGATGACTCCTTCCCGAGGCGGTCAAGAGGCCACGAAGTCAAGCGCCGGTCTCTTCGCCCTGTCGTACTGTCGGGACCCGAATTCACAATCCGGAAACCCTCTGTGTTTTCAGCACTAGTCCCAGGATCAGTCGCTAGTGCCCACAGTTAACAAAGATGAATATCACAAACATACACAGCGGAATAATAAATAAAGTATTCATCTTTAATATAACAGGTTGAACAACCTTAAGGTCAACTTACAATTGTGAAGCCTAGATGGCTTCAACTCAGAGTAGAACGAACGGCAGCGGAACGAAGAACGTCGGTGAATCCCATCAAAATACCACAGGCATTTGACAAGGTTCAACTCCTAGATATTCGCCTTCTTGCAGAACTTCTCCTTCTTCGAAGACAAGGACTTCTCCTCAACTGGTGATGTTTTGTTATAGCAAGGGTGAGTACACAACCGTACTCAACAAGTCATGCACAGAATGCAGTTCTATTACTACATGCATGGCTTATTCCAAAGGAATGGCTGAATGGTTCTTTTGTAATAAAGCAGCATTTCCAAATGATATCATAAATAGATTGAAAAGCAGTAGAACAAGTAATATCCATAATAAATTTTGTAATCATCTCAAGTAAAGCATTTCTCATCATTAACCAATTTCCATATCACAATGTTCACATTCCCAACCTCATTTTATTTTCAAAACTCTACCCTTGTTGTAATCCCGAGCAATGTCCAATACCGCGGACACGGCTATTGAATAGTTTTTACACTCTGCAGAGGTTGTACACTTTACCCACAAGATACAATCAACTCACCACGTCGGTAGTGAATCGCCATACAACAAGATGAATGAGCGATCATAACAAAGCCTTTCGAAACTTCTAGCTCAACCTAGGAACCTCTCCGTGTTGCCTTCACTATCACTTCCCTCACTCGAGAAGTATAGGACCGACGAACACCGTTGGATGGGTACCAAGCCGTATACAGTGCACGCTCCCCATCTGATCACCCCTCGGGTGACTGCCACCCCGAGGTATCAAAGGTGAGATATCAGAATCCTACTAAACTAGGTCCGTCCCATAACAGACATGTGGTTGTACGAGTGACTCAGTTCAAAGGCTTGCAAGGTGAAGTCCTTAGGGTGACCAAGGCAAGACTACCCCAAACAATTCACCAACAAAACCATCACATAGTTCACCAACAGTACCATCTCATAATTTACCAACAACACCACCAAATACCAAAGTGACATATCCAATGCCACTCTTGCCACTTGCCTCGGTCTAAAACATTTTACCACCCCAGTTGATTATTGCGCAACACAATGCCAACAACAACTTAACATCCATGCGGAACCACTCGGGTTCCACATATCAACATCATCGTGTGGCAACACGTCACACCATTTCACAAACACATTTCATAATCCATTAATCAGTATTATCCTTTTATTTTCAAAAGACATGAGTTGCGTGGCATGGCTAAGCAATTATACACGGTCTAACCAACCCACGTTGGCAAGTAATAACAACCAACTAATAATCAACCATCTTAGGGTGACAAATGAATTATGGCATACAAATAATCATGGCAAGGTGATATTTAGCAATTGGGTTGAATAACTAATTCCCAAATTTATTTAAATCATTTTAATCTTGAACTAGCATGCAATAATTTGAATCAAAGTAAATTTGTAAAACTGGGAGCAATATGATCAAAGCACGACTTGCCTGGCCCTTGCAATTTATATTATTCTTTACTCTTTATCTTCGATCCTTGATCATTGATCTTCAATCTCCGCTAGCTTGCTGCTCAGCTCCTTCGAGCGACTTACAGCAACGCGTCTAACGATAAACAAACGCAAATACAACAAAACTTCAAAAAGCAAATCAAGCAAACTCCAAATTAAGAACGAATAGCATTGGGCACAACGGCTTAATGAAATTAGGAACTTGGATGGATTGGGTCGATGATTTAGGCAAAAGAGAACGGCTTTCAGAAAATACACCGAAGATAAGAATTAATAACTGGGAAAGAAGGAATATTATTCCGAAGAATATTATTTTGATTGGATTAGGATACAAAGCAACTTATAATTAATACATTTTTTAGAATATGGTAGTATATATATCAGATAATGTTTTTTAGTTATTCCCTCATGATTTTATATTTATATGCGATATTCTACAGACTGCCGAAAAGGCTTATACGACCACACTTTTAACGCTATTACGGTTCAGTTTTCTTTCTTTGTTTGCGGCTGCACCAAATGGGATAATGTAACCATTTTTAGGGGTTATTAGGAATATCCTAAGAGTGTTTTAAAGTTGATTCATGATGTTTCTCATTCGTTCAAAGCGTTTTCTAATGAATAGTGATTTCGGCTTAATATGAGCTGAACTCGAAGTTGATCAAACTGATGTTATTTTTGCATGGCAGGTTAGGATATATCATTTCAAGGTTATGGAAGTTGGTTTTGTCGAGTTTAAGGTGCATTTGCAAAGGTTACGGCCATTTGTTCATTTTACCGATTGCATGTTTGGCTAATGAGCAAATAGGGCAAACTAAGGAATAATCTAAATATTTTTGTATATTTGTGATCTATGCTATCCCAGAAATGCAACTAAACTAGTTTCACCAATTTTTGAGCTCATTTGATACGTATTTTAACCATTTGAGTTTTGCATGTTATTAAGGTATTGCACAATCAATACTTGATACAAAATACATTTAAATCTGAATCTTTTTATAGAAATGAGTTATCTGAGGTTGCAGGAACATGTCTTATTTATTTCATGATTTATGGAGCAAGGGATCATATAGTTTCTTCATAACGCTTAAAATGTGACTTTCATTCAAACTCAAATTAAAAGTTTTTGCAGCAAGCAACATATAACTTTTTATTGCATATTCTGAATCCTTACTAAATAACTCAAATTTACAAACTGAGTTTTCTGCATTCGGAGGTTCATAGCAAAAGATATGGGTGTTTGAATACAAAAGGCAAAAAGCAAAAACTAATTTGCAAAACCTGGGTTCGAACCCCAGACCTACTGATTGCGCACGAGCGATACTACCATCAGGCCAAGGTGATACTTGAGTCAAAGTATTGCGGAAATATACTTGAGGCTTACTCTCTCTTACCCTAGAGCTTCACAACGCAACAATGGCGAGCTTGCTCTGGCTTCGGTTGAAGCAGTTGGAAGATGGGCTCGGCAAGGAGGTCCGGCGACGGCGGCGCTCACCGGAGTTGTAGCTGGAAGAGACGGTCAAGATGCATGAGCTGAGCAAGTTTGCATGCAACACCGGTGACGGAGAGCTCACCGGAGTCTGCGGCGCTGAGTCTTTGGCGGCTTCGTGATGATGGCTGGCTCTCAGCAAGAAGGAGGAAAAGATCCCGTCGCCCTCAGCTGCAAGCAATGCAAGGAAGCAATCTCGGAGATGGAGCAAGGCTGTGCGCAGGAACGGAACGGCAAGGAGCTTCACCTGGGCGCAAGGGAAGAAGAGACCTGGCTCAGTGCTGCTTGGCTGGGCATCTCCACAGCGAGAAGAGAGCAGCAGCAGCGAGCAAAGGAAGGAGGAGCTGGCTTGGGAGAAGAAGTAAAGGAGCAGGGCGCAGGTTAGCCGGGCACCGCCCCACCGTCCAATGGGCGCAGGGAGAGGTGAGCTGGCACCGCCCCTACCGGCCAATGGCGCAGGGAAGAGGTGAGCCAGGGTCTTTACGGCAGCTGTGATGGCATGAGGTGAGAGAGAGAGAAGGAAGAAGGGAGTGCTTGGGTGGCTGGCCAGTGGGCCCAGGCGCATGTGGGACCACCTGCCAGAGGCTTAGCCCGAGGATTCATCGAGTGAATCGGCTGAATTCAGCAGCTGGCGATTTTAAGGGCTGAGTTGACATGTCAGTTGGGCAAGCTTGGGAAGGGGTGAAGACTTGGTTGAAAAATTCTGCAAATTTTTGTGTAGGTAGTGCAAAGGTTCTACTTTCCATTTTCTTTGGTTTCATCTCAATATATGTTGTCATTTAAGAGCAGTAATTCATCAAACTTGGCTGATTTTCATACAGTTTTTGAATTTTCGAGATATCTAAATGGTGTTGAAAAATTCTAGAAAAATTATATTTATCCTCCATTTTGACTCTAGTATTTTACAAAATTATTTGCTATAGCAAGTTGTTTGAGTTTTCTTTGAGTTTCATTAAGGTGTTGGATTTGGCAATTAAAAGACTGACTGCACCAAATCCTTGTTACTGTTTTTGATTTTTCTTTAAGAGTAAATAAAGTCTATTATTTTTGAAACATTGTTTTTCAAATGAATTTGAGCTAAGGATGCTTCTGTAAAATTTTCAGCTCAAAACCTTACTCCATTATTTAATAAAAATTCTGACATTGCAGATTTCAGATTTGAGTGATATCTGTTTTTGAATTTTAAACGGCAATAAAAGTAATTATTAGTTTTTGATATTTTTACCATGAGTTAAGTATGTTATGAGGATGACATGATAAAATTCTCAGTGAGATATAAGCTTCTTTAATCAAATAAGATTGAAGAAAAATTTTGGAAAGCAAATTTAATATAAATTTTTGAAAGCCCAAATTTTGGGATGTTACACGTACACAGCAGAGGGACGCGCTCCGTCCCAAGGCGGTGTCCCAATACGGCGTGGGCAACATCAGCATCTGACAGGAGGACAGAGGGCAGGTGCGGCCTTCCCAATGAAGCGTTGTCCGTTGAGTCTACCAACCCAGCATGGGATGAGCTGGAACCTGTCAGGCGCCAGGACCAAAGATCGGGACTCTCGGGAATAGCTTACCCCTACCTTGTTTTTCTAAACTCCCGTGTAATCTGCCGCCTCCACTTATATAAGGAGTGGCAGAGCCCTCAGGGAGCGGGCAACTCATTCGATTCAACCCAAGCCGTCTGACGAGGCCTGGGAGCTCCTCGACCTATCGGCATACGGTCAACGGATCCCCATGCTCGGGAGGCCCCGACCACGACTGGAGGCAGCGCCTTTGGGCGCTCGACCTCAGCTGGTGTGCCGAAGCTTCGACTCATGGCGACCTCTGCTCAGGCGGGTCTCATCTGAGCCCTGGTCCACCCAAGGGTCTCGGATCTAGCGTTGACTTGCGATTCTTGGAAGAAGCGGGTCGTGGGGATGACTCGGAGTGCACGGCAAGCCGGAAGCGATTCTGAGCATCTTGGTCGCATTAAAACCCACGATCCATGAGTTTCTCCCGGCTGCTACGTGCGAAGGGATATAAAGACCAAGGATGCATGAGCTCAAGGAGGGCGAGCAATACCACAGCAGCTCGAGCTAGGGATCTTCATTACTATCTTGAGTTGTAAACACCGCTCATACACCCACATAACAAGAAAGTCACCGCCGCAAAGCGGCGAATAGAGTCATTACCTTCGCGGGGCTCGAACCGATATAAAACTTGTGTCTCGTGTTCGTTGTCGCCAGCTCGACCATCCTCACGTCCGCTAGCTTCCTCGTTAGAGTGAACGCTGCTCGGGTCCCTTAACGTTCTACCCCCTACCTCACTTCTTGCGGTTGGCGATCCCGATCGTCGACAGCTGGCGCCCACCGTGGGGCCCGATTGTTTTGCTCTTCGCAGGAACGACACCAGGATCTCAGGAGCATGGCGCCTTTCATTGATGGATATTCCTCGGGCACGGACTCCGACTCCGTGTCCCTGTTCACGCCTTTCGCCGCCACACGAAAGCAAAGACGTCACGGTGGCGGACGGTCCAGCGCCGAGGAATCGCGGATGACCGTGATCCGCAGACCCTGAAAACGCTTCGCCCGGATAGTGCGAGTTGCTATCAACAAGCCATAGCCGCCCCCGGCGGAGAGCCCGAGAGAAGGCCGCGTCTTCGGCGCCCGAACTCCTCCCGGGGGAGCGCCTCGCTTATCGCCGGGTCATGGCCGACCCGATAGGGCAAGGTCGAGCTCTTCGGCCGCCTCGGCGAAAAAGCTCGATCGCTGCGCACGAGGCCGAGCCTCCGCGGCTCGGTCGGCACTCTGGGACCCGCTCCCGAGGAGCGACGATAACACGTCCGCGCCGCCACCGCGTCGGACTTCTCTGCTTGGGAGTTAGCCCGGCAGCGAGCTCGGGGCGAGGCTTCAGCGAGACTACGCCGGCGTCCACGGGCACCGCGCCAACGAGACGAGCTTGGGCGAGCCGTTCCAGTCTGGCGGCGGATCTCGGATCACTCCGGGGCGTTCCGCCCAGCGACGGAGGTCCAGACCGCTGCGTTACCAACGGTGACTCCGCTTCGGTACCATGGTCGTTCCCACGAAGGTCAGACGCCGAACCTCGACTCCAGTCTGGCGATGGCAGGGATCTCGTCGGCGGTGACCATGACCAACGGCGCTGTCCGCCTACGGTTGCATGGCATACTCGAGCGGCCTTCGTCGCGTCGCGATGGCCGCAGCGGTTCAAGCCATGTTGATCGAGCGCCGGCGGGACCAAAAACCACGACGAGTTCTGTCCATCTATTCGACCGCTATCCTAGCGGCGGAGGGGACGAGCTCGTAATGGCCAACTACCTCCCGACCGTGCTGGATGGGGCCGCTAGGACCTGGCTTTTCAATCAGAAGCCTGGCTCCTTCAGGTCGTGGCGCCAGATCGAGCGCTCTTCGCTCCAACTTCGAGTTGTTATGGAGCGGCGGCAGGAGAAAGACTGGATCGCGTCATCGTGGGAAGAACGAGCCACTCACGCGACTTTGTGCGGCGATTCATCCGCCACGAGAACCCGATCCCGAGCATTTCGACGAGGCCGTTATCAAAGCCTTCAAGTTCGGGTCCGCGATCGGCGTCTCACCGAGGACACTCGAGATCACATCGAGGCTCGGCGTCAACAAGCTCTTCCGCATGGCGGGAGCGGCTGTGCGGACGCTGACGATGCCGTTCGTTGGAACGCGACCACGACCAAGGTAAGCTTGGTCAGAACCAAACAGAGGCGGCCGTCCAACTCGAGCGCGACCAAGGCGCCACCTCAAAAGCAAGCGCGACCGCGGCGGCGGGGGTTGCGCGGGTGGTCGTCTCGGCGGATGGCCAGTGTGAGGTCCTCGAGGTCCGAGGCCGAGCTCGGGAGGACTCTAAGCCTCGCCAAGGTCGACCTCCCAGCGAAGAACCAGCCCAGCAAGGCGGACCAGCGCCGATTCGTGGGCGATGCCCCGCGGGAGACCGAAGGTCGCGGGATATGACGAGTCAAAATCGCCTATTCCATAGGGGCGGCCCACGACCTGCGGAACTGCGGGGCTTAGCGAGTAAAGTGGGCGCCTTCTACGATGGGCGGGGTGAGATGCCCGTGCTCCGAAGGATGACGACCAGCCGGCCGGGTGAATGCGGGCGAACACGGCGACCTCGATTTGGAGTTCGGCAAAGGCGGCGCCGGATCGGCGTCATATTCGGTGGCTCGTCGGCTTACGGACGGTAGCGAAGTCAAAGCATTCTTGCGGACCATCTACAGTGCTCGTTGGGAAGCCTCGAGCGACCACCAAGTGGGTGGGGCAACCATCACCTTCTCTCGGAAGGCGCTCCCGGTATGGCCGAGACACGAAGACCGCCTTGGTCGTGACCCGACCATAAGCAACACCACGGTCGGTCGTGTCATGGTCGATGGCGGCAGCTCTCTTAACTTATTCTGGTGGGCGCTCGGCCAGAATCTGATTCCCGGTCGAAGGTCAAGAGCATCACCATACCATTCTTTGGGATAGTCCTCGGAGCTCGACCACCCCTTAGGGCGGTCGTTTACCGTCACCTTGGCGGCTCGACAACTTCCGCACCGAGTTGATCACCTTTGAGGTGGTCGGCGACCTCCTTAGCGCCATCCTCGGGCGGCCGGCCCTGGTCAAGTTCATGGCAGCCAACCACTATGGCCATCGATGCATGAAGCTGCCCGGGCCCAACGGCGTCATCACCGTGCGAGGCGACCTGCAAGCGGCGCATGGCTGCGAGACCAAGGCCTTGGCCCTCGCTGGCGTGCTGCCCCAGCGTGGCCGGAGGCATCGACCAAACGCTGCCGGAAAGGCGGCGATCCAGCCAATGAGAAACGAAGGTCCGTCTGGCTTGATGAAATGACCCGGCGGTGCGTCCACGTCTCGGCGAGTTGAGTTCAAATAGGAACTCGAGCTCGTCACCTTCGCCAGCGCCAACAAGGGCATATTTGCTTGGGAGCCAGCGGACATACTGGCGTCCCAAGGAAGGTGATCGAGCTACAATTGCGAGTGGGACCGGTTCGACACATGCGCTGAAGCTTCGCGTCGTTTCTCCCGGAGAAGGTCGCGATCATCAAGGAGAACCTTGACAAGCTCTTAAAGGCGGCTTCATTCGTGAGATCAATTACTCGAATGGTGGCAAACCGATCATCGTCGCGAAGAAGGGAGGAAGTGGAGAATGTCGTCGATCATACGGGGTTGAACTCGGCTTGCGAAGGACAACTTCCGCTTCAGCGCATCGACAGATCGTCGACTCCGCGCGAATGCCAAGATCTTTGAGCTTCTTGGATGCTTACTCGGGGTACCACCGGATCAAAGCTGGCGGTAGGGGCGAGCAAGACTTCCTTCATCACACCGTTTGGCACTTATTGCTATCGACCATGTCATTGATCTGCGCAATGCGAGGCCACCTTTCAACGACTAATGACCAAGACTTTCGAGCCACTGGATCGGGCG
This sequence comes from Guadua angustifolia, assembly GCA_036346375.1. NCBI lineage: Eukaryota > Viridiplantae > Streptophyta > Magnoliopsida > Poales > Poaceae > Guadua > Guadua angustifolia. Next base: position 3,558,625 of record CM070514.1, on the reverse strand, counting down.
GAACCTTGAAGTCTCGTGGGCGACATCATCGTCAAAAGCCCCTCGAGGGCGACCATGTTCGCGACCTCGAGGAGACCTTCGCCAACTGAGCAGGCACAAGATCAAGCTCAACCCCGAGAAGTGCGTGTTGGTGCGGCGTCCGATAAGGTGCTTTCGGCTACATGATCGGGGCTCGGGGTTGGTCCAAACCGGAGAAGATCGAGGCGATCGAGAAGATGGTACCTCAGACCTCGATCAAGCGGTGCAAAGCCTCAGCGGCGCATAGCGCCCTCAGCAATTCATCTCGAGGCTCGGCGGCAGGCTCCCATTCTTCAAACCTTGCGCAAGCAGGGGCTTGAATGGACTCGAGGCCAGCGATCCGCCGACAATCGAAGGCGTACTGTCGTCCCCACCCCTCCTTACGCGCCGCAACTTTGGTGAGAAGTTCTTTGCTATACCTCATGACCACCCCTCAAATTTGTTAGTGCCGTCATGGTGGCGGAGCGGGGTCCCAATGACACCCCATTTATTACGTCGGCGAGGTCCTGCGGCAGAAGGGCGCTACCCTTGGTACAAAAGCTTTTATATGCTCTTCTCATGGCCTCGCGCAAGCTTCGGCACTACTTCCAGGCACATTCCGTGGTCGTCCCGAGCAGCTTCCCGCTCGGAGACATCCTGAGGAACCCGGAGGGTGGCGGACGAATCGCCAAGTGGGCCATGGAACTCGCGGCGTTCGGCGTCGGTCGTATGAACGACCATAAAGTCGCAAGTACTCGCCGACTTTGTGGTCGAAGCGACGTCATGACTGCTATCGAGCCCCAGATCGAGGAAGAAAAACCGGGTCATGTTCTTGACGGCTCGAGGTCCTTCAAGCGCTTCGGTGGGATACTTATCCTCACCCACAGCGGCGAATTGAAGTCGTCATTCGTTTTTGCTTCAGCGACCAACAATGTGGCGGTCTGAAAGCCCTCTGGCGGCCTTACGAGCTTGCAAGGCTTTGGGTGTGCCGCCACTGTCGTGAAAGAAGCGACTCGGCTCGTCATCAACAGTTCAACAAGGACTACCAATGCTCGGGAGATTCGATGGCAAAGTACCTCGCCGAGTGCATAAGATGGAAAAATGGTTGGAACTTGGAGCTCAAGCACATCCCGGGAGGGACAACTCGGTACGGATTTCCTCTCCAAGCTCGGCTCCTCCGGCAGCTATCCCACCCGCGTCATCTTGGAACGCTTATCGGCCCGTCGATCTCCGACCGAGAGGCCCCGATTGCCGTGAGTCGAGAATCCTTCTGGGCGAGGCCATTCTGATTACCTCTCCGGGCGACACGCCACCCGACCACCGAGAGCGAATCAGCGGCGGCGAGTTTGTACTGCGCTAAATGGGGAGCTCTGAGCGCCTCGTAGGCGCACTCTTCGTCTGAGGACAATGGTGGGAAGGCCTTCCGCATGGGATACTATTGGCCCTCGGCGCCAGGATGCTCGGGATATCGTCCGCTTTGCCGAGCATGCCAATTCCCGCATACGAAGGTCGCATCAACCGCCCTCGCGCTCCAGACCATTCGCTCGCATGGCCCTTCTCGACTGGGATTTGGACATCCTCGGTCCTTTCCTCAAGCAACCGGGGAAGAAGTTTACATTCGTTCTTCGTCGACACCTTCACCAAGTGGATAGAGGCGAACCGGTCTCGACCATTACTTCGAGCGGCGATCCGTTTTTCCGCGAGCGTGGTCACGGTATGGGGTTCCGTGCAAACTAATCGCGACAACGGTACGGTTTACCGGTGAGATGTTCCGGGAGTTTTGCGAGAACTTCGGCATCAAAATATGCCGCGCCGGTGGCTCACCCCGAACAGCGGAGCGGCGGAAGCAGCGCCAGCGGGCAAATCGTCGATGCGTCAAGCGAGTTGCGGATGAGCTCGACGATTCGGCAAGGCACGGGTGGGCGAACTTCCCACCGTCCTATGGTCTATTCGTACCCACGACAAGCGAGCCACGGGGTCCACGCCCTTCCGGCTTGTTTTGATCTGAAGCCGTCCGCCTCCGAGGTCACGCTAGGCTCGGCCGAGTCGACTTTGTCGACCAAGTCGACTTCGAGCGTGAACGGTCTCTCGACCTTACCCTAAAGAAAAGTAAGGTGAGATGCCTTTGCTCACGATCAACGCACTACCGCAAGCTCTTCGCGAGACATGCGTCGGTCGATGCGACCTAGGAGGCTCCTTGTTGGGGACCTAGCTCGAGGCGGATTGAGCTCGTCCGGCACCAATAAGTTATCCCGGTGGGAGGGCCCTATAGAGTCGTTTCAGCAGATCGCCACGAGGGCTTCGGCTAGCATGCCTCGATGGTAGAGAGCTCTCTAGCTCGTGGAACATAGATCACCGGAAATTTTTATGTAACCTCTATGCCTCATATTTCAATAAAAAGCTGGTCTTCCATTCCTTTTCTTTTATCTGCTTCCTTTTGTGTTCTTTGGTTTTCTTTTCGGTGGCTCCTCTTTAGAACATGACCCCGTCATAGCGTTCGCTCCTAAAGTCTTAGTCGAGGTTTTACGCTCACCCCGGTGGACGAGCTAAGCGTAAGCGAACCTCTTCGCAATCTAGCTCTCCCGCGTGCGGGCTCGAGTCACGAACCTCGCCGCTTTGTGATCGAGCAATGCGCATGGTCGCAAGGCCGCATTAACATTTGGTCTACTTAATGATGTTAGCCTCGTGTTCTTACGCCATTGCGGATTGTTCCTCCACTTTGCGGGTCGTGGCCTCACGTCCACATCTCGTCTTGTGCCCAAGGCACGCGTCACTCGACCTCGGGCCCAGCAGGGTTGGGTATACTACGCGCTGGCACACGACCTAAAAAGCTGCAGGCGCGACTTAACAGACAAGCAAGCGATAGTGACTTCAAGTATCCCCAAGACCAGTTCATAACGGGGACGAGGTTTCTTTGTTCACTAGAAAGCAAACTGTTTCTGTTAGTACATTCCCCTTTTAACGTTTTCTGAGCCGGCCATCTCGCGGGCAAGCTTTTCTGCTCAGTGGGCCACTTTTGCCCTCGAGTTGCGATCTCCCCACAGGCGGGAGGGCTTCTGGGAAGCATCAGCGGCCCGGCGTCGCTCTTCTTGGTGAGCAGGGCTCTTCGCTGCTTACCGAGGCGCTCGAGCCTCTCTCGAGTCAGGAGCTTTGGTCTTGTCTTGGGAGATGGCCTCATGAGCCGTCTCAACGCCTCGACCTTAAGCGCGTTCGACCTCGGCGCCTTGGTGGCATGGTCGAGCTTCCCCTCGAGCTCGAGGATTTTGGCCTCGAGCTCGGGAGGTGCCCTGCCGCTGAGTATGCCTGCCCATAGCAGCCTTCTCCAGTCCTTGACCTTGGCCGCTCGGCCTCAAGCGTCTTGTTGGCGCTCCCAAGTTCCTCCTCAGGTGGAGCACCTTGGCCTTGAGCTCGAGAGTCGGCGCCTCGCGGAAGCCTTCTCGAGCTTCGATCTTGGCTGCGCGACCTCGGCGCCGTGGTGGCGTCGCGGCTCTCTGCCCGCCTTAAAGCAAAGTCGCGTTCGGAGGTCAAAGTGCGCTCGAGCTCACGCATGGGCTGTCTCCAGCGCCCTCATCGTCCGGCGTAGATCTTGAGCTCTTGGTTCTTCTGCTCGAGCTCCCCCTAGTCGACCTCAATGGTTCGGACGAGCCTGTCGCGCTCAACCTCCCGCGCCTCTACCACATCGAGGAGACCTCTTAGCACATCCGCATGCTCTCGAAGGCCTTGAAGCCCTCGGATGGCGTGATCGGTCACCTTCACGTCAAAAAGGGTGGCCCGAAGGTGAGAAAGGACAAGGGAGACAAGCTACAAGGTGAGAAGAATGCGGGGAAAGTCCTTACCTCGCGGAGGCGCCTCTCCAGGCTTGCGCGGGTGAATTCCTCACGGTCTTCAATGCGATCGCGAGGGATTTCCCCCCCCTCCTCCTCGACCGCGATGCGGTGCGAAGTCGACCTCGGCGCCACGACGACTTGCGCACTGGGCAGTCTGAATCCCGCCATGGGGGCGGCACAGTTACCATTGCCTCCCCGTGGTCGAGTCCGTAAACGAGGAGGCAGGGCGGTGTTGTCCCGATCTCATGATCGGGCTGCGATTCGCCCGATGGGGAGAACGGCTCGATCGCCCATGGCGCCCACGACCCCCATGGCCGGGGGCACCACGACCTCGGTGTCCGACGCGATCCATACTGGGGAGGTCGGCGTGGCGTCTACGACCAGCGTCCCCGGTGGCCGTGGGGTCGCGGTCTCCACACTCGGAGCGACCGTGGCTGGCGTGGTCGCTTCGAGCGTGGCCTCAGCGCTCCGAGCTTCCTCCCCCTCGGTGGCTTCGGGTAGCTCGTCGACAGCGTCTGCGCTGTGGGCCTCACCCGTGCTGAAGTCCGCGCTGACCGCGGGCTCATTTTCTTCCGACGAGTCGTCGAGCCCTTGGTAGAACTCGCCGACCAAGGGCTGGCCCGTGGGAGTGCGTGTTCCACGGTGACTGCGGCGAGGGGCCAGCACGAAGGCGTTCTCCTCCTCGGATTCAGACTACATACTGAATGTACCATCGTCAAAGCAGGCGGGTTTGAGCTCGGATACTCAAGTTCTGCGATCAAAAGTACGCGCTAAGCCAGAAGGATGCGGAAAGGGGCGGCGCAGTTCGGGGTCTCGGGAGCTTACCTGGGCCACCAGACTCCTCCTCGCCAAGGGCCGTCTGAGGTCTTGTTGCCCCGATGTCGAGGGCGCGCCACGTTTGCGTGTCCTCACGACCTGGGGACCCGGGGTCCGAGCCGGCCCCTCATCACCCGCCGCGGCGGGGGCTCGTGCTCGAGGCTTTGGGGCCAGGGGGGTACCTGAGGACCTGGCGGCGGCAGCCGCACTCTGCTGCTGCACGAAAGAAGGAATGTTAAAAACAGCAAGGCATGGAAAGAACGCAAGGACTCGGGGGCTCGACCAGAAGGGCCCTCACCGTAGCACGATCCCCCCACTCGACATGGCGCTTCTTCGCCTCCGATTGGCCCGGTCCGGCTGGGGGAGGCCTCTTCTTCCCCTTCTTGCTCTTGCCCCCACCGGGCAGCGGGAGCATCCTCCTGGCTGTGTCGAGCAACTCCTGATGGTCCTGAGATCTTGCGTGGGTCAGAAAGACCTACGCTAAAAGCGAGGTCAAGGGCGGGGTCGGGCGGCTTACCTCGGCCTTCCGTGAAGTACATTCTTGGGTGGGTCGTCAAGGGTGTATCCATGCCCGACTTCCCAAACATTCGAACATCTGTTGGAAACCGAGTTCTTCGGTATTTGCAGAACATGGGCGTCGGGAGAGGCTAAAGGATGGGCCGGCGAAGTTCAAGGCGGAGGCCTTGCGATCGTGCCTTCACGAGTGGGGTCGTTCGCCCGTAATCTCGAAGAATGGGTGCTCCTCCTCCAGAAGGACACGGTTCCATAAGTCGACGGCGATTGCCTGCCCGGTAAGGCCGCGCGTGGCGCAAATGTGGATGGCGGCGATGGCCTCCTCGTCGACCTCCAGATCTTCGGGCTCGGGGGTCTCCTTCTTCTCGGTGACGGGGGCCCCCTCGTACGTCAGAGCCCCGTACTCCCCTTTCTTCAGGTAAAACCACCGCTCGGACCAGGGACCAAGCGAATCCCGGGCGGCGCACTTCGGGAAGGACCATTTGAGCCCGGTTGGTCGGAATCTGAGACACCCGACAATGAGGTCCTTCACGGAAGCGGAAGAGGAGTAATGGCGAAAAAAACGGCGAGGGTGGGGAGAATCCCGAGAATCCCTCGCATAGATGGGAAAAGATGGTGGCGTGAGGATGGAATTTGGTACAGTTGATGAGCTCTATTTCGCAGCTAGAGGGCGTCGCCACGAACTCACTCTCCGAGTCCATGATCCAAGGTGGGCGTAATGCTCGGTGCGAGCGATCTCGTCATCCCTAGGGCGAGGTTCGGTCTCGCCGCCGAACAACCGCCATGTGGCCGGGTCTACTATCCCTGTGGTCTCGAGCTCTTTCATTTCGCGTCTGACAGAGTGCTCCTCCCAAGCTTGGTCATGGCGTCGTGGGCGCTTGGTCGAGGGAAAAAAAAAGAGGCGCTTCGGACGAGGAAGCTTGAAGACAAAGGCGCAAGAGCAAAGGGTCTCGGCTAATGGCGTGGCATTGGCCTCGAGAACAAAACACACCAAAAACCTGCCACGGCGCCTCAAAAGACGTGTCAACCGTGATCGGACGGGTGCAATTAAGGCACTGAGTCGAGGCCGCCGCCAGTACACGCCAACCGTTCACATCCGTACCAACATCGAAGTCGAGGGTTGCGGTGTCGAGGCCGAAGATTTGCTTTGTGGTCTCCGCATGAGCCTCGACCAAGGAGTTTAGACCTCTGAAGGTCTTTTCTGTCCCAAGATAGGCTCGAGGTGGTCGAGGGCTCCTTCCGACCTAGAGCCTCGGGGTGGTGGCGAGGCACTGGAGCTCCTCGACCTATCGGCATCGGTCAGCGGATCCCCATGCTCGGGAGGCCCGACCACGACACTGACGCAAGATCAGGGCGCTCGACCTCAGCGCGGTGTGCCCGAGCTCGACTCATGGCGACCTCTGGCTCAGGCGGGTCTCATCTGAGCCTGGTCCACCCAAGGGTCTCGGATCTAGCGTTGACTTGCGATTCTTTGGAAGAAGCGGGTCGTGGGGATGACTCGAGTCTTGGCAAGCCGAAGCGATTCTGGCTGTCTTGATCGCATTAAGAAACCCACGATCCGAGGTTTCTCCCGCAGATTCGTGCGAAGGGATATAAAGACCAAGGATGCATGAGCTCAAGGAGGGCGAGCAATACACGGCAGCTCGAGCTAGGGATCTTCATTACTATCTTGAGTTGTAAACACCTTCTGTACACCCACATAACAAGAAAGTCACCGCCGCAAAGGCGGCGGAATAGAGTCATTACCTTCGCAGGGCTCGAACGATATAAAACTTGTGTCTCGTGTTCGTTGTCGCCCGGCTCCGACCATCCTCACGTCCGCTAGCTTCCTCAGTTAGAGTGGCTTATTTGCTCGGGTCCCTTAACGTTCTACCCCTACCTCACTTCTTGCGGTTGGCGATCCCGATCGTCGACACCGTCCGACCCAACTCAGTATCTAGTCTAGGCGAACACCCCCGAGATCCTTCACTCGGAGGAGCGCTCAGGGCCTGTCCTGAGTCCTCACTTGTAATCCACGAGTAATACAGACCACCACGAACTGGATGTAGGGATGTTCGGTCCGAACCAGTATAAATCTCGGACCCCCTTTTGTCCGACCATTCAAGGAAAGGGGATGCGCGACCCCCTACACCTACAAATTCACTTGCCGGTTATACGAAACACCGACAAATAGCTTCTAATCTAGCCAAGGGTGCAAATGTTTCACTAAAATATAAGCCTTTGATTTGTGTGAAACCTTGCACTACCAATCTTGCTATGTTTCTTATCACAATACCATTCTTATCTTGTTTATTTCAAAATATCCATTTTGTGCCAATGACATTGTAATCATTTGGTTTTTCAACTAACGTCTAAACATCATTTTGGACGAAGTTATTGAGTTCCTCATGCATAGAATTCACCCAATCTGGATCATCTAAACATTCATCTACATTAGAGGGTTAAAAAGAAGACACAAAAGAGTAATAGTCACAAAATGAAGTAACACGAGATCGAGTTTAAATGCCCTTATTAACATCACCTAATATTTAATCTATTGGATGATCTTTTGAGATTGCATGATGGATTCTTGGAGGTGGAGCTTGAAGTTGTTGATCATCCTCTTTTTCGTCCACATCAATTGGTTGAGCATGATTTGGCGTTGCAGAAGTAGATGATTCAACTTGAGTGGATAAAGATTGATATTCTTGTTCCTCCTTTGGCTTGATATCTTCAAGTGTCATATTCTTCATTGCTTGTCTAAGCCATCATAACCTATATCATCTAAATTTTCTTGTTCTTCTTTAGAGCCATTAGTTTCATCAAATTTAACATCACACATTTTTTCAACTAAACCCTTGGTTTGGTTGAAGACACGGTAAGCCTTACTATTTGAAGAATAACTAAGTAAGAAACCAACATCATACGGACTTTGAAATTTTAAGAACCAAATGCCCTTTTTTAAATATAACACTTGCAACCAAAAACACAAAAATAAAAGATGTTCAGTCTTTTTCCAATGAGAAGCTCATAGGAAATCTTTTTCAAGAGACGATGCGAATAAAGATGATTTGTTATATAGCAAGCGGTATTGACAACTTCCGCCTAAAAACTATCTAAAGTACCATATTCATCAAGCATTGTTCTTGCCATTTCAATTAATGTTCAATTTTTCCTCTCTACACCTCTATTTTACTCCAGAGTGTAGGTAGTGGAAAGCTCAGGTTTTATTCCAATTTCATCAATAATTTTTTATTATTGTATTTTTGAATTCGGGACCATTATCACTATGGATTTTCTTTATTTTGAAATCAAATTTATTTTGATCCTTTTTTATAAAACTTTTAAAAATAGCATAGGTTTCGGATTTGTCATCTAAGAAGAAAATCCAAATATACCTTGAGTAATCATTTACAATGACTAAACAGTAAGAATTGTCCCTGATGCTCTTATAGGTTGTTGGGCCAAATAAATCTATATGTAAGAGCTCCAATGGCCTAGATGTGAATATGATACTCTTGAAAAAAATAAGAACTAGCAACTTGCTTACCAGCTTTGCATGTACTACACAATTTATTTGTCTTAAACTTTACATCTTTCAAGCCCACAACTAGATCATGTTTAAAAAGCTTTTTAAGTTGAATCATTCCAACATGAGCTAGTTTTCTATGCTATAACCAATCCAAGGAGGTTTTTGCAATTAAACATGTTTGAAGACATAACTCATTTGAGGTGAAGTCAACTAAATAAAGATTTCCAAATCTAAACCTTTAAATACCAAAGAGTTGTCATTTTGTTTAAAAAATTACAACACCACCTCTAGAAAATGTGCAATTAATACTAAGATCACAAATTTGAGCAACGGATAGCAAGTTAAATTTTAATGTTCTAACTAATAAGATATTTGAAATGGAAAGATCGTTAGAGATAGCAATTTTACCCAAACCTATTACCTTTTCCTTACTATTGTCACCAAGTGTGATCTCGTTATATTGACCACTCCCGACTTTAAATGTGATGAATATCTTTCGGTCTCCGGTCATGTGTTGAGTGCAACTACTATCAAACACCCAATGCTGTCCACTTGTTTCATAGTTCACCTACAAAAGAAGATCAAACTTTTTTAGATACACAAATTTGTTTAGGTCTTTAGAGGTTAGTAACCAATGCTTTGGGTACCCAAATGGCATTATTTTTGTGACCAAGTATAGGAGTGCTAACAAATTTTGCAATAATTTTCCCATTGCTATTTTTCTAAGAATATAGCATGAATCATAAATATTATTGTTAGGAGCTTTACCTAATGAACAATCATTTATTATATATCCCACGTTGTGACACTTATAGCAAAGCTTTCCATTAGCCCTCACAAATTTTGGAGCTTTGTTGCTCATCTTTTTAACCTTATTGGGAATGAACCTAAGTCCTTTCTTGTTATAAGATCAACATTGATCGTTCAAGATCTTGTCAAGAGTTGCCTTGCCCTTAAAACACTGATCCAAACTCTTACTTAGCTTGCTCACTTACTCATTGAGCTCATTATTCTCAATAATTAAATTATTGCTATCATGAATGGAAATTGAACTAGAACATGAGCTAGAAAGCATATATAGTAAATCATCATATGAAGTAGATACAATAGACTTAGATATATTGCAAGAATCATTTTCTAGACTAGTCATATCATTAAAAATATTACAAAAACTCCTACATCATTTTAAGATTTTGAATGATCCTTGAGAAAGAGAGTCTCATGAGCTTCCTTTAGCTCCTTACAAGAGTCCTTGAGAGAGATATTCCTTTCTCAAAACCTTATGCTTGGACTTCTCCTTGTTAAGGTACTTATTCAAGTCCTCAAGATTGTCATAACTCACACCATTATGGCTCCGCCTGAGTTCTCTCCCGTCTCCCTCGCCGTGACTCCCCCTAGCCGCGACGTCCACCAACCCCAGATCCAAATCGACGCGATTCACTCCAATCTCGACGACCACTCTCACGTCCCTGCTCTGGTTCACGCTCCAGCTCCAGTTCTCCCCATCGCTAGCCCCATCGAGGCCTCTGGTGCCACAGATTCCGCTTCCTTCAGTAAGCCCGGTGCTAGATCTCCTACTTCCAGCACCGGATCTGGTAGCTGCTATGCCATCAAGGTGTGTCAATCCGCTCATTGCCCGGTGCGCCGCCTTGATCTGTCGCCCCCACCTCCATATCCCCAAGATCCTGAAAAGCTTCTTTGGGATTTCTCTGATGATGACGAAGCCAACGATTTTCAAGCTTCTCCTCCTGGCAGTCAGAGCATCATTACCCCTACCCAAGCCCTGCCGATGGATGGGATTTCCCTCGCGTCAGCGAGCCATCTTCGGGATGCTGCCTCCTTCTTCAACGAAGCAAAAGATTTGGTCAATCTCCAGGATCCCTCAAACCCAGCTCCGCTGGAGTTAATGGCAGCCAACAACCTCCCCCATCCACCCCAAGAAGCTTTCAATGCTGCACCTGCCTCGTCTGAAAGGGCCCTTGCCATAACTCCTCAGCTGGTTGTCCAGAGCACCTCTCTTCATCCAAGGATTCCTGAAACTTCTTTGATCACCGCGCCGTCCGGAACCGACTGGCATCTTGTCAAGCCGAAGTACCGGTGGAGACGTCGCCCTGCTCGTCTATTTCAGCAACCTCCTGCCGACCGAGTTCCTCCACCACCAAAGAAGCTCCCCACCCGCTGCATAGCTGCATTTCTCCCTGACCTTAAGGGCAGGTGTTTCCGCTGCCTTGCTCCTGATAAAAAAATTAGAAAGTGCAGGGACCCCGTCAAGTGCCTCATCTGCAAGTGCTCTGGCCACATTGCACGGCAGTGCCCTCAGCTAGCTCCTCCTCTTCATCGCGTCCATCCCCAACCAAGGCTCCATCAGCCTATCATGGCACTCTCGGGCTGCCCTCCAAACCGTCCAGCGGGAAGCCTCTGCACGCTCATCTCCTCTAAGGCCATGAATGCTGAGGTGCTCAAGCTTAGCCAGCATGCGGCACTCCTTATTGCCACTGGCGACAAGACCACCTCAGCAACCTCCAACACCTTCAAGGCGGCGAAGACTCTTGAGGCTGCGCTCGGCATCCCCTGGGCTGACATGCGTGTTATGCGCCACAGCCCGGAAGACTTCCTCACCTGGTTCGACTACCCAGAGCAGCGAAATGTGGCGGTGCATGCTAGGCACATCGAGCATGCTGGCTATGGGTACGACGTCAAGCCTTGCCTTCTCCACAGCAATGCGAGTCAGACCACCTTTTGGTTTCGGGCTCGCATTAGTCTGGAAGGCCTCCCCCTTAACGCCAGGAATCAGAGCACTGCGGCGGAGATGCTCAAAGGGTGGTGCTGCTTCAATTGCATCGACCTTCGATCAAGGCACCACGAGGCCACAAACATTTTCTGGGTATGGGTCTGGGTGTCAAACCCGGACGTCATACCCAAATCCTGCTCCCTATTCTCCGAAGACCGTAGTGGGCGTGCTCCACCAGCCTGGGCCGAGCGCCGAGACTCTTCACCCCCGTGTTCAAACCCGCCGAAGGGCTTCTCCTACGAAGTTATTATCCACCTCGACATCACTGAAGATTACTCTCCAGCTGGGGGCTCCAATGCTGAAGCTTGGCCGAAGACCAGGTCCTTCGATTGGACCCTTGGCATCATGGACGGCTCGCAACCTCGATCGGCTCAGCGATCTTGCGTGCGCTGCCGCCTTGGTGAGTGCCTTGGAGACTGGCACCTAGAGGATGATGACGATGACTGCCATGGCAGCGACCGCAACGACCAGAACCATCGTGGACGCCAGGCGCGGCGCCATAGATCGGACCGCGTTGCTGGCCGTAGCCACACAACGGACGCTGGTGCTCGTGGAAGGCAGGTGGACCGCCGCTCGCGCAGTCCGCGTCATCACCGCAGAAGCTTCCTTCCTCATGAAGCCCAGCGCAAGGTCCCCTCCAGCCCTAGGAAGGACTCCTGCTCGCACTCCAGCCAGCGCCATCGCTCCAGGTCTTTTGACCGTGGGATGTGGAGGCTGACTAAGGAGCTCCTAGCTGGGGGGCTCATCCGTCACGGCTCGCTCGCCTCCTCCACGCTACCTTTACCTCTCCATGTTGGAGTTTCCAAGTCGCTTCCAGTGCAAGCAACCTTCTCTGATCCCATGGACATCTCCCCGCTTCAGAGTCCATCGGGGATGTTGTCTGACCATGGGTGCACCTTCAACGATCCCCTTGCCTACTCCTTGTAGCAGGATCCGTTGCACACTGCTCCAGCCAAGTGGATTGATCCGATGATCGAGGAAGCTGCTTCAAAGTTGCTTCAAGCTGCTGGGGTGTCCTCTGTTTGGCCTACTCCCCCTGAGGATTCATCTGGGCAGGCCGCTGGTTGTGGAGTGCAGCCGGTCGTGCCTGCCGAGACGTTCATTCGCGAAGTCTTCAAGAAGCCACTTGAGCCGCTCATTCCCCTGCCTGGGACTCTCCAAAGCTCCAGCCATCATCCTGCAGTCCGCCCCAGGGTCGCCAATGCATGCGCAGCACTGAAGGTCACTCCATTGGACATACTGCAAAGACTTCGTCTGGCGGCCAAGACGGTAGCTGCCGCAGCAAAACCTGGCAGAGGAGCTCCTGACTCGGCGATTGGGCTTCTATGCGCCGCAGGCTGATTGCGTCCGCCCGGAAGACATCCTCAAGTTCCGCAATCTGTTCAATGAGCCGCTTCTGGATAAAGTCATTGATGCTTTACGTGATTTATGCTGGCTTGATGATCAGAGCCAGCAGGTTGTCTAGGTGCTAGTGTCTCTGCCAGAAGTGGAGCCGCCCGCACAACATGCCTGAAGACCATGTTACCACCGCTCAATTGCTAGTAGTTCCTGCGCTTTGCATGTTGCACCACTTTTGCTTATCTAGTCGGGCCTGGCACCACGGGAGGCCTTTTTTTGCTTTCTCATGTACCAGTCTACTTTCCAGCAGCTTTACTTATGGCATGCTTCTCAAGATTTCGGTAAAATGGCTCTAGTTGATCTTCTGTTTCTATGTTTGACTGCACTTTTTTGAATTGGAATGTCCGTGGTCTCAATGGGCCGACTAGACGAGCAGCCCTTCAGCAGACAATCAACGCCGTCCACCCTAATATTGCCTGTTTCCAGGAAACAAAACTTCAACGCATTGATCAGCAGCTGGCGCTCCAAATTGGTGGTCAGTGCCTTTCCAGTGCTCTTTACTTACCAGCCCAAGGCGTCAGAGGCGGCGTGTTGTTACTCTGGGATAGCCTCAAGTTCCATGTGGTGAATCCGCAAATAAACAATTACTCCCTAATAGCTGATGTCTCTTCTCGGGACGATAATTCCGCCTTCTTGCTGACGGTGGTTTACGGGCCGTCCGAAGACATCGACAAGCCCTCATTTCTTCAGGGACTTACCTCCTTGGCTCCTCAACCGCAATCTCCTTGGCTTGTTCTTGGAGATTTCAATCTTATCTACGAAGCAAAAGACAAAAACAACAGCAATCTGAACCTTCGCTTAATGACTCAGTTTCGAGGTATGCTCAACCGTTGCCACCTGAAAGAGATACCCCTCCAAAACCGCAGGTTCACATGGAGCAACGAACGAAATGATCCAACTCTGGTTAAACTGGACCATGTCTTCTGCAACCAGGATTGGGACGTAATGTTCTCAAACCATCTGCTACAGGCGCTCTCCTCATCCATCTCTGACCACTGCCCGCTTCTTCTAGCTAGTGCGAATGGACCCCGAAAACCTCGGTCCTTCAGGTTCGAAAATTTCTAGGTCCGACTCCCGGGTTTTCTCCAAGTCATCCAACAGACTTGGGCCGCGTCCACCACACTCATCGATCCGGTTAAGCGATTGACGCACAAGCTCCGCATGATTACAAAAGAGCTTCGCGCATGGAGCTCCTCAATTCTAAGTGGATGATGCAGTTATATTCCTCAGGATGGCATTCTGTCCCCCTTGTGAGGACGCGCCTCGTCGCTCAGAGTTTCTCTGTATGTGGATGATGCAGTTATATTCCTCAACCCGATCAGGGAAGAGCTAGAGGCAACTTTTGCCATCCTCAGGTCCTTCAGCGAAGCATCCGGACTAAAAGTCAACATGCAAAAGAGCGCTATTGCTGTAATCAGAGGCGAAGGCCTAAATCTCCAGAACATCCTGCAACCCTTTCATGGACAAATCACGGCCTTCCCTATCAGATATCTGGGCATGCCGCTGACCCTTGGTCATCTGTGTCGCACTAATCTTCAACACATTTCAGACAAAGCAGCGCGACGAATGGCAGGCTGGCAAGCGAACCTCCTCACAATTGGGGGGCGCCTCACCCTGGTTAAATCAGTCCTAACCTCGCTCCCCATCTACCTGTTGACTGCGATAAAGGTACCAAAGAAATTCATATCGGATTTGGACAAACTCAGAAGATGATTCCTCTGGGCAGGCAACAATGACCTCCATGGTGGCAACTGCAAAGTTCGTTGGACAACAGTCTGTCGCTCCCTCCAAAGGGGGGGATTGGGAATCCTTGACTTAGACAAGTTCGCCAGAGCACTCCGCTTGCGCTAGTTATGGCTCCAATGGACAGCTATAGACAGGTCGTGGATTGGATCGTCGACCCCATGCGACTAGACTGACTGACAGCTCTTTTCCACGGCCACCAGGATTACCATCAGGAACGACCGAATGGCATCGTTCTGGACCGACAGATGGATTCAAGGCTACGCTCCATCGCAGCTAGCGCCATCCCTCTTCAAGCACTCCAAAGCGAGATCGAGTCGGCATACCGCTAAACAACAACTGGATGCGGGATATTAGACACTGTCTAACTGTCCATCTCCTGCCAGAATTTCTAAGATTATGGCTACAAGTTCAAACAGTCTCCCTACAGCTGCAAAACCAAGACTCCATAGTCTGGACACAGAATAGAATCTACACGTCCGCCTCGGCATACAGCATGCAGTTCGCAGGAAGCATCCTCACATCCTTCATACCATCATCAGTGCCTTCGGGGAGCCATCGCTACGCAAGATGTTCTTTTGGTTGGCGCTCCAAGATCAGCTTTGGACTACGTAGCGATTGCAACGCCGAGAGTGGCCAAACCATTATTTCTGCCAAATGTGTTATCGAAACCTAGAAACAGTCTACCACCTCTTCGTTGACTGCCCTTAGGCTAAACTCCTATGGGCTGCTGTCGCCTAGTGGACCCGAACGCCGTCCTTTCTTTCGGACCGATGGGAACCGGCCGCCGACCTGGAACATTGGACCCTATATCACCTTAGTTGACAGGGCAGGTTCCGGAAGGGGGTCAAATCCCTTATCATCCTAACTTGTTGGCAATGGTGGAGGGAGCGAAACAACAGGGACTTCAGGGCCATATGTAAATCAAGCGATGCGATCCTACAGTCCATCAAAGCGAGGCAGCAACTTTGATCTACGCGGGAGCAAAGGACCTTAAAAAACTCATCCATCGCCGGGACTGATATCCTTTTCCTTTTTTCTTTTCTTCTTCTTTGTAACACCCCGGTGCCAAACGCACCGCAAATGCTACCAAACCCTAATCAACTCAATGACATCTCTACAAAATTGTCTGTAACCAACCAATCTCTAAAACCGGCTTAAAACTAAGCCTCCGAAATTTACAAAATTTCGGCATGACCTCTCTAGAAAAAAAGGCATCCACTCAGCAGTCAAAAGAACAATAACAGTATAGATATCATTCATTCAACCAAGATGAAACATTCTAGCAGGTCCTTAGATATCAATCACACATCCACTAGCAATTAATGAATTACACCACAACAAACAACACTTTACAACCACGTTAGATATGATCAGGCTTTATGAATTAATTTAAGGAGATAATGACCGAAGTCGTGCACGTGCTTCTACTCCCATCCCGATGAATCAGCTTCAAGGGACCTAGAACAGGAAGCAAACAAGCGTGAGTCCAAGACTCAGCAAAGTGCAACAAGTAAGAAAGGTAAGGCATTAGGCTTAAATGCAACTATTAAAAGACATCAAGTAGCAGTTCCTTAAATTGATACCGTAAATAAAGGAAACAGCTTGAATTCATAAAAGATCCACAACGAAGAGCACGATTACTTCATCATTTAAATATCCATTACTTAACTTTAAATATCCATTACTTAACCGAAACAACCAACAACAGGAGTAGTAGCGGCTCCACTTACGCAACTTGACTTGACAATGTAACAAAACATTACCCATACCTCGGGAATCGATTGGATGGGCCCACGACTCAACTCTCAACCTGTTCTTTCCATTCTCATCAATCAACATTTATCAGTTGCAACACACAATACAATGGAATGCATTTATGCTTTCATGCTCAAGTGCACAAAACATACAAAAGCAGAATCTCATATCCATGCAACATAATCAACTCATTAAACATGATTCATCATTTGTCAATGCAATGCAAATGCAAATATGCCAAACAAATGAAGAATCTCATATTCATACATTACAATCAACTCATTAAATATGATGTATCATTGTCAATGCAATGCAAATGCTTACATATTCATATGCTCATCTCATTTCGCCATTCTCATGCATATTTCACCATTCTCATTCAGATGATGCATTCTCATGCACACTTCACCATTCTCATGCATATGATGCATCATGCATGACTCATCTCCTCTTTCTTAGCAAATACCGGTATTGCCGAGCACCACCCGTCGATGCGTGCCCTCAATCCAACCATCCCGTGGAAGAGGCCTGCCGAAACAGGACTTGCCCGCTACCCAGTAGCGGGTCCTACGCTTAGCACCGCTCCCATCCACGCCAGTGGATGGGACTACGGGGTAGGAACTCCGAGCACTCCGGATTAGTCATACTTTCGTATAACTTTCTCACCGCCCTGGCTCAATGCAATTCATGAATGCACATATGCAAATGATATTCCTCACATTCATATCCATACTCTCAACTCTCATATCCGCATTCCCAACATTCATAAACATATTCTCAGCTCTCATATTCTTATCCCCAACTCTCATATTCATATCCTCAACACTCATATTCATATCCCCAACACTCATATTCATATTCTCAACACTCATATCTACATAGTCACAATTATCATTAATACTCCCGTTAAAGTCATAATCCATTTTCATAATCGCCAAATCATCCATTCTTATTAATCAAGCCGCATTACTTCATTATTCACATTATCCTATCATACTAGTGATAATAGTATGGTATCTCAAACGATAGCTCTTCATAATCGCAAGATATCATGACATTCAACTTTTAACACAACTCATTTCAATCAACGATGCACATGCATCAGATTACTTAACCTTTTCATCGAAAGACAACTACCCTACTAGATGTGCTTATAAACACAGATGTACCCATAGCGTTAGTATATACATAACACAAGCAATCAACTTACCGTATAAGAGGTATACGGGTTACACTTGCATATAGACTCGTTTTAAATAACGGCATAACCATTTAACCATTCTCATTCATCATATCGCACAAAAAAAATCAAACATATCAATATTAAGGTAACACATGGATAACGGTAACATTGCAAAAAGAACATAATGACCACCAATCCACAACCATTGCAACGCACTTGCCTTCAGCTTCCCAAGACAGTGTGGCGAGACGAAGTTGCCACACCCGGGGGTCACACCACCTGCACATGGATATAACTCACTCAAAAACATGCCCATAAATCAACACAAGACTCATACTAAGTCGGCTTCGCAACCCACTCCTAAAAACCTGGAAACAGAAATCTGCCAACCCGGGACAGCACTCGGTTAAACGGTCATAACTTTTAGTCGGATGAACGAAACTTAGTGATTCCAGTCGCTATTGAAAGATAATTCGATTATCTACAACATTTGCTATAGCCAACCGACCGGGAAAAGCACTGATATTTCTCAGATTTGCGACAAACAGCAGACAGCCGCAGAACTAACGCGTTCTGGACAGCACGCGGTAAAATAGTCATAACTTCCAAACCGCTGAACGGAATTTAGTGATTTTGGTCTCTATTGAAAGTTAATTCAATTATCTACAACATTTGCTATAGCCAAACCCCCAGAAAATGCTTGTAGAATTTTCCATTAGCAGCTCTAACCAAGGACGAAAATCTGCCCGAACAGAACATTCTCATTCACTCTAGTCTCTCCATTTCCCCAACTAAATGCATTGCAAAAACAAGAACCCTAGTCAAGCATTTCATCAAACACCATGTATGCAAGAAACCTCACCCCCAAATTTCTAGGGTTTTTACCTCAAGGAAAACCCAAGGAGAAAGGAGGGAGGTGGGGAGAGCTGATCGGCTCGGGAATGAGGAGCTCGCTGGGAGCTGGGGCGGTGGCCGCCTGGAGCTGGCAGTGAGCTGGGCGCGATCGAGCTCCTGTGGAGGCGCCGCCATATTCTGCTTCTTCTTGCTGCTTGCCGCGCTCTTCAGCTCTGCTTGCTTCTTCTGCCGCCGAGAGCACGCCAGGAGGGGAGAGCAAAGACACCGGTGGCGAGGAATGAGTCGGCATGGCTTAGGAGAGGGAGCCAGCCATTTGGGGAAAATATCTAGTGCCAAGAAAACTAGTGGCCAGGATTTAAGGGGTCTCACAAGGGCAAGAAGGTAAATACTAAAAGCCTCTCAAAAACTCTAACTGAAGCCCACCTTATCTCGATAATACACACATCATTTAATTTCCCTCAGCTAGCAATCCATCTCAATCATTCTGCACCATAGAAAATCATACAAGGGAGCTCACCACAAAAGCTCACTAAATCCTGACGCAAAAGAAACAAAGGTTCAGTTGAAACTCAAGCGTTTAATAAATTTCTTAAACTGCGAGGCGACAAAATTTTTCTCCAGAATAAATCCTTGAATCAAGAAAATGAAGACAATTCCGACCAAAAACCCAGGAAAATGATTTTTTGCAGTATTACATTCTTCCTCTTTTCTTTTCCTCCCCTCCTTCCCCTCCTTTTCTCTTCCTTTCCCCCCACAATCCTGTAACTTCTCTCCAATGGTGCAGCCTGTTGCACCATTGCGCCCGTCTTCTACTTCCTATCTAATATAATCACAGCTCTCTGCCTTTCAAAAAAAAGAGATTGTCATAAGCTCATCATAGGATGGCTCATTATCATCATTAGTTTTTACCTTGTGATCTCCTTTTGCCATGAGACAAAGAGGAGTTACGGATGGTGATGTAGCCTCCTTGATGGCGACACCGGCAAGGCCCTTCTTCTTGGAAGGAGTGTCGTCATCGAATTAGCCAGAATTTGAATATTCTTCTTCGGAATCCCACTCTTCAATATGAGCCTCATCCTTAGCATCCTTGTGAAGCTTCTTGAAGAGCTTATTCTTGCCTTAAAATGCTTTCTTCTTCTTGGGTGACTTAGCCTTATCATCCATCTTCTTGGGACAATGAGAGGTAATGTGTCCCTTCTCATCACACTCATAGCACCGAATGTTGGTATAGTGGTTATTGTTAAAGTGTTGTCCCTTCTTGAATTTATAAGGAGTGCTTGAGCTTGAGTACCTCTTCATAAATCTCCTCTTTCTCCTCACAAGGAGAGCCATCTCCTTCTTAGTGTCATCTTCGGAGGCATCAAGTGCCTTATCGCCTGACTCCGCCTTGGCTTTGAAGGCAATGTTCTTCTTCTTTGAAGAGCTTTGCTCAAGAAGCCCCTCTTTGTCTTTCTTGTAGAGTTCATTGGTAATGAGATTCCTAGGAAGTCTGGTTGCTGTCATCCTTGGCAAGTCAGGAGAGTTGAGGAACAATGTCACCAATATCTTGTATTTGTCTGGTAGAGTCTTAAGCATCTTGTGAACAACATCAATATCATAGTGACGCCCTAAGGCCTTTGAGCTCATTCACTATGTTATTAAACCTTGAGTACATCGCATTGATGTTCTCATGGGGTAATATAATAAAACTCTCATATTTGATCCTAAGTATATGCAATTTGGCCTCCTTGACAGAGGATGTTC
The DNA here is from genome assembly GCA_036346375.1 of Guadua angustifolia. Lineage (NCBI taxonomy): Eukaryota > Viridiplantae > Streptophyta > Magnoliopsida > Poales > Poaceae > Guadua > Guadua angustifolia. The sequence continues at coordinate 3,538,490 of CM070514.1, read as the reverse complement.
CCTCATGAATTTATGAGAGAGTAGTCCAAATCTCATGAGCGGTGTCAAGATTGCTCACTCGATTGAACTCATCCACGTTCAAGGCTTTAAATAGAACATTCATAGCTTAAGAATTGAGATAAGAATTTTGCTCTTCTTAATCAACCGTGAGTGTGGGATTTAACTCCGTGGTGAAACCCTCATCTACAATTCTCCATATTAGAGGTGGGTATTCGGTTAATTCGATTTTTTTTTGTTTTTAAAAATTTTGGTTTTTGGAATCTAGTAACCAAACCGAAACTGAATTGAGTTCAAAACCAAACCAAATTAACCGAAATTTGGTTTTTTGGTTAACCAAAATTCTCTAAACCAGACGCTAGCTAATGCCTCACATGTTCATAGTCCTTGCACTTGAGAAAATCACTAGAAGCATAGTAGCATGCACTAAAACACTTCACCTTTCAACAAACAGCTAAACAAGTTCAGTCCTTGCAGTAGCACATGTTCCCAGCACATCACCGCAAAGGAGCTACACCTAGTACCATCAGGGCCAAATCCCCCCTGTGCAAAAAAACTGCAAGTAGCTAAGCATTCGATAAGAATAGGCACAATCTATAGTCCTCTACTAGTGTTTCCTCACCAAGAAAACTCCCCAAAGAAAACAAAATCTAACACAAGAAAGTCCATTCAAGAAAGTAACAGCACAAGGCACATCAAGAACTAGCCGATGATATGGCACAGCGGTGTTCTCGATGAGAGGTGGATCGGACCTTGACGTGGGTGGCCTCCGCCACAAAGCCAAGTGCCATCGAGAGGATGCCATGGAAGCCAAACACCATGTGAGGGAGGATGCCACTGCAACCGCCATGAAGAGGAAGGAGGCTGCGGGCGAGATCGGCGGTCGGATCTGGACACAGAGAGAGAGCAATAGCGGCCAGATCTAGATGCGGAGAGAGAGAGAGCAGTAGCAGAAGGAGGAGGATTGTTGCATCACTTGTAGGAGGAGAAGGTGGCTGAGGACTCGAGAAGGAGGTGGCAACCGAGGAGGAGGAGGCGGTGAGTCGACCACCAAGGAGGAGGCGGCGGCCAAGGAGGATTGCGAGATGTAGGAGTGGGGAATGGTCGAATAGCTGAAATTGAATGGATTGGAGATTACATTTACTAGCCTACTGCAGGTATTTCGGTTTATACGATAAATCAGTTTTTGGCTTCCAAAAACTGAACCGAAAACCAAATAAAACCAAAATAAAAACAGAATCAAAAACCAAAATATTCGGTTAAATTGGTTCGGTTTTTTGGTTTCGGTTTAAAAATGTCCACCCCCACTCCATATGCTCGGGCTCATAGCCTTGAGATAAATGGACCTGCGTATTTTCCAATATGCATAATTGGTGCTATGAAAGAAAGGTGCTTTGCCTATGAAAACACCGTTGTTAGCCATCCTTTACTCTTTAGACAATAAAGCCCCAAAAAAGTGTCCAAGCTTTGATACCACTTGTAGGATCAAGGATAACTGACTAGAGGGGGTGAATAGGAGATTTTAAAATTCTTCAGCTCGAATTGCAATAAATAGTCAAGCAAAGCTAGAATTAAGATTTTGACAATTAAAGCCTAAATCGTCTAGGTTTCACTATACATACCAAAACAAGCTAAGTCTAAGCAAAATGACAATCCTAAGTACAAGATCAATATGATAAGCAAGTTAGGAATATAAATTTGCTCAAATTAAATACAACTGATCAAACCACAAAGAGATGAACACAATTTTTATCCTGTAGTCTCAAAGACTTATTGGTCTCCCCTAATCCATGTTGAGGTAGCTTGACTAATGCAAACTGGCTCTTTTTGCAAATGAGCATTCCTCGATCACTATTAGTAGCTCTTCCCCACTCCAGATAGGAAAACTCTAGCCATCACAAACTACTGGGATTTCTCACAAGCTCCTTTGAGAAAGTCACTAGTTCTTTCGCCTCCAAGCCCTCTAGAAAGTGGCAACCTCTAAGAGTCATAAATTTTGATGCTTACTTGAGGTTGATCAAGTGTCTAAATGGCTCAAACACTAAATGCAACACTTGAGTGCTCATAACTCTCTCAAAATGAGGATTTAAAGCACAAAGAGGAGAGCAGACTTGCTAGAGCTCAAGAGATATTCAATGAGTGTCCAAGAGTTGCTCTAGATGTAGATGTTGGGGTCCACCAACATTTCCAACCATTGGAGACAAAATACATAAAAATTTAGCAAACCTGGTACTACCGCCCATGTAGGGCCGGTAGCATCGGACCCCAACTCAACGGTCAAAATAGTGCATTAAATGCACTGACAGTAGCCATTGCTACAGAGAGCCAATGCTATCACCCAACTAGGACCAATAGCATCGACCTCAATTTTTCAAGGCAACAAAAAATGGTGCTTCTCTAGAAAAATCATACCATCCCTTGGAGTTAATACTACCACACGGGCAATAGTACCACTCCCACATGGTCGGTAGCACCGGTCGGCGGAAAATGGCCAAAAATAGCCTTCTCTTTAAAAACATACCGCCGCTCTCTCATGTGCGATAACACTGGCCACGCTGAACCTAGAAAAACTGCTCTATGTGAAAAACATACTAGCCTTATGTCCGGTGTTACCAATCCAACGGTAGCACCGCTCTCATATGGTCGGTAGCACTGGCCATGACTGCATTTCTTTGGAATTTTAGAAAAGACTCAATGAAATGCATCTATAACTTAAAGTGAGTATGATTTGAGCCATGATACTTGATCAACATTAAGCTACTAGCCAAGATCGCTCTTAATGGTACGACACCTAATCTAGCAACCCGATCTTTTCTCTAAAATAGCAAGATTGGCAAAAGTTATGAAAAGATTTTAAATTTTTATACCGTGACAATTGAGTTTGATGCATTGATCTTCTTTGAACTTCATTTCCTTCATTGCGTGTCATGTTTAGAACCAATCTATTTTTCATAACCTCAAAGGAAAATGTTAATCCTTTAATAACAGTTGTAATTAATTATCAAAACCAAAATGAATTAGGAGCTTAAATGCTTCACCACTCCATGTCGTGCCAGGCTTTGAACCGAACTATGCCCGCCGTGCCTTGGGCTGGCCCAAAAAAAACACAGCCCTATGCCCACCACTAGTTCCAAAGGACCCTAGTTTGGGAGGATACCTGCTTTGAGTCGGTACAAAGTTTTGTTGTAATGTGTGGTACTTGAGAGGTGCTTCCATATTTTTCCTTTTAATAGCTGCACAAACATTAAAGTATGAATAAATATTAGATGGTGATTATTTATCCTTTTATTTACTTCAAGATTTATATAATTTATATTAAAAGAGAAAGTATTGAAGCACTGCTGTACTTTAAACTCCTTTGAACCGGCTAAAATCACGCATTGGAGTTGCTCTAAAATAAGGCAAAAAAAACTAGTAATCCAGTACGTGTAAGCGAAGACATGTCAAATCATGATGATCTGGGTTAAGATCGGACGGCGATGTGTCCATGGCTCCATGCTCGTGTGGTTTAACTCGTATAAATGGCAACACGAAGTGTACGATTGATACCATCGTGTTAGCGATCCTGTGCCTGGTTCCAACGCCTACTGGCTAACAGTGTCTGTACTTAAATTTTGCTCAATGAAGGACTATTCAATTGGATTGTACTCCATGTAGGAATTCGTACTATCGAATTGTACAGGCAGGCTACCTGTTTATGGTCATTCAATTGGATTGTACTCCATGTAGGAATTCGTACCATCGAATTGTACAGGCAGGCTACCTGTTTGTGGTCTAACTAAAAACCACCCGATGATGTTTCCCAAACGTTCAATCACTCGTTATAAGAAAGAATGTTGGTACAGAAACTACGGAAAATGAAAACCATTGGGCAAAATTTTACCGAGGCGACGACGCTGTGAATTGAAAGCTTATGTATGAGGTTCGCTATGTTACATTACAGAACTTGTTTTTGTTCACCAGAAAGGTTTACTCCTCTCTCAAGAAAAGAAGGGTCTACTTCTCGTTGGTGACTAAAATAACCATTATTTGAAATGCACATCCTCACCCAGGTCTACGTTTCATTGCATCCATCTCTTCTTATTTGGCAAAATGTTTTGCATGAATTTCTTTTGGCAAAATCTGACCTGCATCCTACTATAAGGGTGATCTTAGGTTCTGTTTGACAGAACTATAGATCCCAGCTCTACCTCAGATCTGAAGCTTGTAGGCTAAAATAAAGTGAATTAAATTTATATTTATAGTCTAAAATGTAAACAAGATGACCCACCTAAACACTCAATATACCCATAGCTCCAGCTCTATAAATTTTTGGAACTAGAAATACCCTATTCCACCGACTCCACGAATTTTAGTAGAGCTGGAGCTATACCAAGCACCCCCTTAGAATCCAAAAGAGGTTGCTCAAAGGGGTAGATGTATCCCAACCTCTATTGCTCTCGTGTAAAGACTTTTTTACGTGATAGGAAAAAGCGACTACGAATTCCTCTTTTTATTTGCAAATCCCTGTTTGTATACTTTGAGCACACACCCACAAGTAGCGATCAAGGAAATTGCCAAACGAGCTCAATACTGTTATTATTGGGAGCGGAATGAGCAGGGCAAGCTTTGGATGAATCAATCTATTATATATCGGGCAATCTTATTGGAAATAACAAGGGCTTCTCTAAATACCCAAAGTTTCATATCTGAAATAAGTTTTCAAGAAATTGCTCGAGTTTTAGCAAAAGCTGCACTACAAAGGTGTATTGATTGGTTGAGAGGCCTGATATATATATACACACACGTACATACAGGGGCATATTTAGCACAAACCACTTTTACCGTGAAAACTCCATAAAAATCACCCATAAAAGTTTTGAAAAATTCTCAAAAAATTATCATATGTATGGGAGAGGTGGGCTTCTACAATTTTGCAAAATTTGAAGATGAAATTCAATTGCATTTGAAAGATATGAAAAAGACAAATTCAGCCTGAATAGTAATTTTTCACTGTTTAGCACTATTTATTTTGTTGTTTGTCTTTTTCATATCTTTCAAATGCGATTAGGTTTCATCTTCAAATTTTGCAAGATTGTAGAAACCCACCTCCCCTACATATGGTAATTTTTTGAGATTTTTTCAAAACTTTTACAGGTAGTTTTCACGATAAAGATGGTTTGCACCACATATGCAGCCATATACACACACACACATATATATATACACCCCTCATATTAGTGGAAGAGTTCGCGTGCTGTGGTTCATTTGAGTCGAGCCGGCGGCTCGGCTCAAAAAAAATTTCGCGAATAAGTCCTTTTGTAAATTACGAACAGGTCCTTCGCGATTTTTTGAGAGAGGAAGATTTTTTCCTCTACATTCGCGTTCAGGTCCTCGTGCGCCATTTTACGAAAATAACCTCCCGTTAGATTTAAATCGCGAACAAGCCCTTTTCTAATTTTTCAGGATAGCGGACAGGTCCAAAAACGTAACATTCAGGTCCTTGCTCTTAACGTCTAGGTCATTTCTCCGTTTTTCCCAGAAAAAATGTTTTTGTCGCTAGAAATACGTGTGCAGCTCTATCTCTAGACTTTTTCCCCACCTCGATTTCCCATCTCGAACTCTAATATTTTTTAAAGCATATATTATTACTCTACGAACGCGTCGGTCTCTGATATTTTTTAAAACATGTATTATTACTCCGTGAACGCATATAGTGTTAAGCTCGACAAAAGAAGGTTGTCATCTCTAATAATTTTTCACCTATTGTAGGGTCGAGGATGCGCCTAGAGGGGGGGTGAATAGGCGTTTATAAAAATCGATCAATCTCTAATCAATTCGCTCTAATACACCCTTAAGTCAAAACCTAATCAAAGATATATGCGGAAGCGATAAATAGGTTTTGACAATTAAGGCCTAAATCAACTAGGCTCACTATGTGCACTATCTAAATTATGTCTCTACACAAGAATTGCTAAATTGATCAACTAAATAATACTAGCAATTCTAATTCAAGCAATTGATAAATATTCAATAATGTAAAGTGCTTGAATATAAATGAGACAAGAGACAACCGATATTTTTCCGTGGTGTTCGGAGACTTGCCGGTCTCCCCTAGTCCACGTTGAGGCTAGCCCACACTTGGACCGGCTCCCGCCGAGCACCGCCTCTTTCCACTAGTCGTGGTTTTTCACGCCGCGCGTAGGCTCAACCCGAACCTTCACAAACTTCGCCGGGCTTTCACAACCTTGAGAGCTCCGCAAGACGACGCCACGCTGTCTAGGAGTCGGCAACCTCCAAGAGTAACAAGCCGCTCCTTCGCTTGAACTTCACCGGGCACAACGAATGCGCACCACGGTGATCACCAAGTGCAACACATGCACAAGGCCTCCCTCAAGTGCAACACATGCACAAGAGGCTCTCAAACCACTCACTAATTGCAACACATGCAATTAGCCTCACTCTTGAGCTCAAGAAGCAAAGGGAGAAGAGCAACACATGCAAATGACTCCCACACACTCACAATAACTCCAAAGAATCGCCCCAACACCCCAAGGCCTCCTTTTATAGCCTCCAAGCCAAAACTAGCCGTTTGGGGTCGAAATGGGCAAAACTCAGAAACCAGGTGCATACCGCCCTACTAGAACCAGTAGCACGGCCACGGGCCAACGGCTACAAAACTAGCCGTTACGAGAAAATCCAGTAGCACCGACCAACTAGGAGCGGTGCTACTGCGCCGCCAGTAGCACGGCCATAAGCCCAGAGCACCGACCACCATAAACCTCAAAAACACACCCTTCTCGGAAATATCACAGGGGTCCGCCTGGGTGCAACCGCTTCCCAGTAGCATCGGACCACCATGGCAGTAGCACCGCCCCGAGGCACAAGAACACCCCTCCGAAATTTCACACGGCCAGAGGGCGGTGCTACCACCCACAGTAGCACCGGGCTACCACCACCGGTAGCACCGACCTCACAGAGAAGACAAGATTTTTCACACTAAAATCATTTCTCTAAAAACCAAATACTATTCTTTGAGCCATTAGATGATCAACACATGATCATATACTTACGCAAAACACATTTGCACCAACTTAGCTCATGCTCAAAGAATCTCAACTAATTTGAAAAAACACATTTCGCAATCAACTCAAGATCTATTTGCAAAACGTATTAAGCAAATCAAACTCGAGTTTATGAGATTAATCCCCCTAGCCATGTGAAGGTCAACACAAGACCCGGTCAACTTGCCAACACCCGTTGCAAGCCCCACTCACACGCTCTCGGGATTAGGACTCATAAACCTCGGTTTATTCGCACAACGAACTTGCAAATAACACAATAAAACCATTTCATGCTTGAGCACGCTCTTTGCAACACATGCAAAAGTCTAGCTCAAGCAACATCAATCAAGATGCATGAACTCTCTAATTGCAACACATGCAATTCTCTAGTTCCATGCAACACCAAATCGAACTAACACCAAAACCAAATCTCAGGTATGAGCTCTTTACTCGCAACACATGCAAGCCTCTAGCTCCATACAAACACACAAGTTTTAGAAAGATTGTTTTGCGAAACCAAAGCATGAAGCTTCAACTAATGCAACACATGCAAAAGTGAACTCCACGCAAAAGCCAACGCACTAGCTTATCACATCTTGCAACACATGCAAATCAAAGCATTATGCGAAAACCAAATACAACCAAGCATAAGTTTAACCCATTCGCAACACATGCCAAATGGTTAACCCATATGCAAAAACCAAATCCAAATGGTTGAGCTTGAGTGAACGCGGAATGAGATCATCAACACATGATGAAGCTCAAGCAAAAGAGACAACCCCTCTTAATAGCACGGCGATTAAAACCTTAGACTCAAAGACTACAAAGTCCTTAGCCTATCTAATTATACCTTCGCCGCCGCGCACAAGCAATCCCCTTTGGGGTCTTTATGATCATCACTTGATATTCCCCCGGGATGTCAACTCGACTCCTTTTCTTGGGATCCACTCTTGACGCCCATCACTCATGATGTCGTCCTTGTCCCGTTATCATCATCTCATTCATCTTTGGACCTAACTCAAACATAACTCAAGAACTTGTTAGTCCAAGATGCATGGTTGTCTCAATTATCTCTTGCACTCCATTAACACATAATGGATGCCTTTAGATCAATTGAGCACAACCTAAATCAAATTGAAATGATTGTAATGTGTCTTAAGTACAATAATGCAACTCATGCTTTATTATACTTAAGAACTATTCATTTGTCCTTAATTAATCACAGAACACCATCAACACATGATGAAGTGTTCTTTAATGATTAATAAGACAAATGAACTCAATTTAAATTATCATTTAAATTGATATGAGTATATATTAACTACACAAGTTTTCATATACTCATGTTGATGGAAAGTAATGATCCATTATATGTAAATTGTATGGAAATGATCATTACTCTAAATCATCAACTATAGAATACACCCCACATGTATACGTGCATAAATATGACTGACTTGGAGATAATATGCACATATTCAATTTGATCGTATTGGAGTATATCCTATATTACCATGAGTATACTTATAACTAGGCAATTCAAATATATACTCAAGGATTTAGTTTCTTTGTCTTGATCCTTTTATGTGTCAATAACGAATAGATCAATACAATGAAACTATCAAGTTAAACCACGAACTCCCCCTAAGTGTGTGCATCCATGTAATATATGGATTAGGAACATGATGCACGTTTTGTGGTTAATATAACGGGGACATTCATATTTTAACTTGACTCCAAAGTATGCAACTAATATTAAGATGAATATGCAAACATACCTTGGGTTTTCCATTTTTCAATGCGATGAGACTAATCAAAAGATATTCTAAACAAACATGTTAGTCTCGATATAAGATTTGTCATTAATAACAATATCGCATTAGGGGATTAACTCAATATTGGATTTGTCATTAACACAAGATTAGATTTGTCATTAACACCAAAACCATAACTAATGAAGGTTGAACTTACACCTATTTCCCTCTAGACTTTTTCCCCACCTCGGTTTTCTAGCTCGGTCTTCAATATTTTCCAAATAATTCGTCGAATGAGATATTTCTACACCTCTATCTCTCTGCTTTTTCCCCGTTTCGCTCATTATTTCGACGATTTAAAAAATAAAAGGCCGCCGAAAAAAGAAATCCATACGAAAAAATGACACGCGCGACGTGTTACGCCGTGAGTCTCTAATATTTTTTTAAAACATGTCCTTTCTCCGTTTCCTCGGAAAAAAAAACGTTTTCGTCGCCACAAATATTTGTGCAGATCTATCTCTAGACTTTTTTCTCAGCTCAATTTCCCACCTCGATCTCTGATATTTTTTAAAACATGTATTATTACTCCGCGAACGCGTCGATCTCTAATATTTTTTAAAACATGTATTATTACTCCGCGAACGGGTAGAGTGTTGCGCTCGACAAAAGAAGGTTGTCATCTCTAATAATTTTTCGCCCTTTTCCCTCTAGACTTTTTCCCCACCGCGGTTTTCCAGCTCGGCCTCCAATGTTTTCTAGATAATTCGACGAAGGAGATATTTCTCTGACTCTATCTCTCTTTTTTCCCCATTTCGACGATTTAAAAAACGCACGAAAAAGAAATTTTTCTCTGAAAAAAGATCATGTGGCGTGTTACGCCAAAATTTTTTTGTCCTTTCATCCGTTTCGCTCATTATTTCGACGATTTAAAAATAAAACGCAAAATTTCAACGAAAAAAAAGACTGTGCATGTTACACATGAAAAATTTTGTGTTCTTTCGGTAGTTCCGTTCATTATTTCACCAATTTAAAAATAGAATGCCACCGAAAAAAATTACGAAAAAAATGACATGCTTGGCCAGACACGTAGCGAACAATTCTAGTATATATAATATGCAAGGTTGTGAGTAGCAAAATCTCTCTCAATCTCTTTGGTACCACGAACTCCAGAAGAAAGAGGAAAGTATTGTATATTCATGAAAATCTTGAAGATTTATTTGATATATCCTTGCTAACATCTAGTTTCAAAAACGTACACGTAATATTGGAATGGGTCAGATGGACAAGAGTGGAGGGTGACTAGGGAATTCTTTCGGCTAAAACAAAATTTTGCACAGATTTAATAAAAAAAAACTTAATCTGTAATCCCAACCTAGAGTGACTAAGGAAGGCTCACTAGCGTGGTCAATAAATTAGATAAGTCTAACGAAGTTTTGTAACCTAAGTCCAATGCTACTGGTCTAGGAATTGAAAGGTAACAGAATAAATACAGAAAGGTAAATTGGAAGAGTGACGGCCAATTCTCATTTGAGTACTACGGTAAAAATCTTCCCTACTTAAGGGTATGTTTGGTAGGTCTTCAACTTCATCAGATTCGTGGATCTGATAGAGTAAGGTATTTCTAATTCCACCAGATCGTAGAGCTAGAGCTATGAATACATTAAGAGTGTTTGGATGGATCATCTAATCTATATTTTAGACAAAAATATAAAGTTAATTTATTTTATTTTAGCCTACAAGTTTCAGATCTCAGGTAAAATTAAGATCTAAAATTTTACCAAACAGACCCTAAATCCGTGCATGAATCCAAATGCTCGAGTGTGGTATCCCTTTTAATCAAGTGTTTAGCCGCATATTCGTTATCCAACACATAAGAAGCCAAGAGCAAATTGACAGACTAGGGGGTTCTAAAAGCCGGACCGGACGGCGGTTTAGTCCGAAAGAACCGACCGGTCCGGTTTTTAAAGCCATATGATGACGAGCGTGAGTGGATCTCTCCCCCCTTTTCGTCTCGCACGAACGCGCACACGCACGCACGCCATCGTCCGTCAAAGCGGGGAGCCCCTCGTCGCCGAGCACGCCCGCCTCCGGGCCTCCTCCCGCCGGAGCACCGACGCCGCCCCGAATTCTTCTCCCGTCTCCGTCGCCGTTGTCGTCGGCCTCCTCCTCCTACTACTTCCCGTCTGCTGGAATGGCGTCGAGCGGTGGAGATCCGTCCGGATTCGTCGGTAAGCCCTAGTTTGCTTGGTGATGGGAGCTCCAATTTGTTCTATTCTTCTCCCTCGCTTCGAGTAATCGAGCTCAGTTCTTTCTTGGATGCTCCAGCCCGCCCAGCTAGCTCGATTCGGCTCTTCTTCTCAAGACCACCTGGTAGTGTTAGGGTGTGTATCTCTTGTTACCCTAAACCCGAGCAACTGCTGCTGGTAATATCATTTGCAGCCTGTTTGCCAAGAATTTCCCACGTTTCAGTCCGCCCTGCCTCTGGAACAGCGATTTGGTTGCGCTGATTGCTGTGCCATGCTTCCGTGCAAGGACGAGCTGAACGCCTCCGACACAGTTGCGGAGTATCGCCGGCGATGGGCAAAAGAGAGAGGAGAGATCATACGATGGACTGGTGCGAGCAGCACGGATTATACGATGGATTGGTGCGGTAAAAGCATACTGTGCCAGTGCGAGCGGTATATATGATGTGGAGTTTAGGGTCCTGGGAACTTTTGAAATCTGGCTGGCATTAGAGTGAGCTGTGGTACCGAGTTAATAAGAGCTTGTTGGTAATGTACCAAGCATCGTACGGTTGCTTGTGTCTTGACGACAGGATATGTGGCAAACGTTTTTCTTAAGGGGCTATGAATGAACAATTTTACGTCATTCAATAAGATCTTCCTGATATTTGCTTAAGAAGTACAAAACCCTTTGTTTACAACGTCTTGATGTGTTGGTCACATACGATTCCCCTGGTTTATACGATGCAATCGGTTTAGCAGTATGAAAATTCCTTTGTTTGCTTTCAAGTTTCGATATGCACTATAGGAATGTAACTTTGCAATTCCCTTTGTGGACTTATCTTTGGATTTGCTTTTTATGCAGATTGCATGGTTCCGATGCAATCGGAAATTGTAGTTGATAATAACCCCTCCAAGGGTGTAAATACCAAAGAGCAGGTAATGCGCTGTATGGTTTATTTTCTCCCTGTATATGTAGACATCGAAATATTACCGACGGTTGATTTCTGTTGCATCAGATTCTTTCTAGTACAGATGAGAATAGGACTACTAGCAATGCGCATGGCTCTACCTCCATAAAATCGCCAAAAGGTGCACAAGAGAAGGCTAATTTTTTGGGAAAAGGTGGAGAACAGCCTTTTGTCTACCAGCCCAATGTGTATGCACTGCAGCCACAAACACACTATTCTGGAGGTTAGATTACTTCTTTTTGTGTGTATTGATGTTAACACACACACACACTGAGCATCGTTGCACGATGCACAGGACAAAATATATATCAAGTTACTAAATGGTCGAGTTTGAACTGTTACCCTCTAAATTTGTTTTTTTTTCCACTAGTTATATGATTGATTGATTCTAGTATCACTAGTCTTCTTTGCTCACCCCTGTAATAAATTATTGTTGAAGTGTATGTCTTGGCCTTCTTATGAGGGTAGAGATCAAATTATTTGTTTTCCTGACCTGGTAAGGCAGAATCTTTTCGTTTTCATGGAATGCTATTTTTAACTTGAATATTCTTTTTGTCTCTTCTGTAGGATACATGAACCTTTCAGGGCAATGGGAAGAATATCCCCATTATGTGAATATGGAGGGACTCCATTCTGCATCACCTGTAAGTATCTGGACTAGCAAACTTGTTTAATTTTTCCTAATTAATTTTGCCATTAAGTTTTGTAAGTGTTTTGCTGAAGACGTTCTACAACGATAACCAGTCACTGATGCTATCTCCTGGGTATGCGAACAACCCCCAAATGATGTATGGAACTTACTCCCCTATTTCAACCGGTGGAGATGGCCAACCCTACTTCCCTCTGCACTTTCCTTTCTCAAGTCCTTACTACCAACTGCCGGCTTCTCCTAGCATGGGATACTCAAATTCTGCTACTGGAATATCTCAAGGAGACCCTATGCTACAGCAAGAATACTTCCTTCCTGATGGCCTTCTCTATTCACCCACACCAGGGTATCATCAATCATTTGGGTCTTTCAACAGAGGTAACCTTTCTCCATTTCAATCTCTTGTGTTATTTCAGGCAAAATTTTGATGATTTGAAGTAATGTGTGTTTGTGGTAGATTGGTCAGAGCCATGCCAAACTAATTGTGGATTTCTTTTGCAGCACCAACACAACCAAACAATGCTCCAGGATTGTTTGGGCAAGGGAATGTACCACTGACTTCTGGAATGGTATGCTGTCATGCAATTGGATTTTGGCATGCATTGGTTTATTGTATTTATTAGGATTACACATGTGGTTCAGTAATAAGAGAGTAATTAATAGTTATTATTGGAACTCAAATTTAGTTGTTTGTTATGTTTTTGTGCTCTTAATTGCCCTGTACTGATAATGTATGTTATTGCAGCATCACGGATCTATGTATGGATCTGGATCCTATAAGGCACGCCAGCAAGGTAGTAAATTTGGAGGTACTACTCCAAGTTGGAGTTCTGCCAGTCGCCAATTTGGTACTTTCAACTTAAGCTCAAATCAACAAAAGGGGAGTATGTCATTTGGTATTCAGAATGGTGCTCTGGAGTTTCTGAATGAACAAAACCGTGGACCACGTGCTACAAAACAAAAGAAACAAGACACAGAGAACTCTTCAGTAGATGACAAAAGTGAGAAAACCATTCCGCTGGTTGATAGTGAACTGTACAACCATCCTGATTTTGTCACGGAATACAAGGATGCAAAATTTTTTGTAATAAAGTCCTACACGGAGGACCATGTACATAAGAGCATTAAGTACAGTGTTTGGGCCAGCACAGCTAGTGGGAATAGAAAGCTGGATTCTGCTTATCGTGCAGCCAAAGAGAAAGAAGACCATTGCCCTATTTTCTTGTTTTTCTCGGTACGACCAGCCCCCCTCTTTTTGGTAGTTTATTTCCCCGTTTATGGAAATATAAGAATGATAGAGAAATGATGTGTGCTTGATCTATTTTAGGCATGTACTTCAATTTAGGTGTTGTCTTTGCAGAGATTTGAACTTGATTCGTAACTACATTTTTTTTATAGGTTAATGGCAGTGGTCAGTTCTGTGGTGTGGCTGAGATGACTGGACCTGTTGACTTTGACAAAAGTGTTGATTTCTGGCAGCAAGACAAGTGGAGTGGCCAGTTTCCTGTGAAGTGGCGCATTATTAAGGATGTCCCCAACAACCTACTGCGGCACATCATTCTTGAGAACAATGACAACAAACCTGTCACAAACAGTAGGGACACCCAGGAGGTAACACTTGTCTTTGGCAGCTTTTGTGGGTATATATCTTACTTATTTGGTGGTTAGGGATCTTGTCAATTGAATGGTAAAGCATGTAGTGAATACAGCTTTTCTGAAAAAAAACAATATGTTAACCCAAGGAGCAAAACATGCAGGTGAAGCTGGAGCATGGACTCCAGATGTTAACCATCTTCAAGAACCACGAGGCCGAGACAACCATTCTGGAAGACTTCGACTTCTATGAGCAACGGGAGAAAGCCTTGCAGGATAATAGACGTCAGCAGCAGCCTGGCAGCACAGAGCCCCAGAAGCCAGCAGACACTAAGGCCCTAGGAGATCTTATGGCTCATATCTCAGACACATTCGCTAAGGCCGTCCAGCTGAAAGAAACTGAGAACCGTGGAAACAAACTGAGAGCCGAGGTTCCCACCTCAGCCGATCATGCATCCACTGCTGCCACCAAGGCCGAATCTGTGGAGGAAAGCAGTTGATTTATCTTTCTACTATCATCTACTAATTTGGAGCAGCAGTCGGATCATATGATGCTCTTATGGAGGTGAGGGAAAAGAGCGGGTTGATTGTGTCAAATGTGCGCTGCTGCTTCAGTTGTACAACATCATAGGCTTTGTTTCACCTTCATCTAGGTGATAATTTCCATATCATAGTTTCAAAAGTCTTGTTCGTTGTTCTCCTCTTTCCCGTTCTCTCTTCTTTCCTGCTATATTTTCCTTTTGCTTTACTTCATGTTGCGTCGTGAATGCTGTTCAGTTTTAGTGGTTTAGCCATAAGAAGCCGCAGGTTTGTGCTGCAGGAGCCTTCCGTACTCTGCAGTTGATAGTTTCATCTCTCTGGCCCCATCTTTTCTCTTTCTTGTGTACTTTCAGCTTGTTATTCTCTCGTCCTTCAATTCTGTAGTGAAGTTTGTTGGTCAGGGTGCTTCATGGTTCAATAATTGTATCAACAGAGAAATCGTGCGGTACATGGGTGATTGATAGCAGTTAATGCTACATGGTTCAATTATTGTCCGGTAGCTTTTTTTCAGGCTTTTACTGTTCTGACAATTATCTGGCTGGCCCATACAATTTTCAAGGGTTTTCTGACTTATATCATAAATTAACAGCTCAGACTGCAATAATAAATCAATGCTCCAAGTCGAGCTAGGCAATAACTCCATTTTTTCTGACAAGATGATTATTGTCCCTTCATCAGTCTGAACTTGACAGGATAAAAATGCGCCTAAATTCTCCCCCTCAATCTGAACAATTCCAAACCCTGGTTGCAATTCGAACGGTGTTCATTGATATAAACCTAAAATTGCAGTGAGCAAACCTGAAAGCAATTTGCAAGTCAGTACTCAGTAGACATGACTTGACGTACTGAATATAGCATGCAGTTAACTGGACAGACGCTGAATTAACAAAACTTACACCACCAATACAAGGTTACATAACTTCTATCACCGAACTAAGAGACAGGAACAAAACCATGCTATGTAATTATAAATACTATATACCATGAAGCATCAAAGCTTGCACATGTTCCATCAGGATGATTATAACACATGAACAGAGCAGCAGGAACATGCGGTCGTTACAAGAAAAGGAAACCTGCATGATGTTTTGACTAAGTTAAGGATAAATCTATTTCTAACACAATGACAATTATGACAACAGAAACTAGGTATGGTCTAAGATAAATATGTTGAGACATATCGGACTAAGCACCAGCATACAGGTATATATTAGGTTGGGCTTTCTGCTTCTGCAGCGCAAGTCTATTAATAGATTAAATACACAGGATGTAACTTCTTTCCCGTTTGCTTTTTTTCGGGATTCTGCCTGATTCAGTCTAAGGTCATCGGTTGGGAGATGCAACACCGGAATCGGGCCTTGCGGACAGTGTTCACAACCTCCATCTCCACTCGCTCCAGCATGCTAACAATCTCGTTGAACAGAGGACGGACATCAGGATTCGCATCCCAGCACCTGGTCATAATCTCCGCAAGGGCAGGGAGGCAGTCGTGGGGTATGGCCGGACGGACACCCTTGTTCACCACAGCAAATGCAGCTTGCACTGCTGTCATGTTTGCAAAAGGTTGGTTCCCAGTTATGAGCTCCCATAGAACAATGCCAAAACTGTATACATCAACTTTTTGGTTGTATGGTCTGTGCTGGATCATCTCACTGCAAGTACAAAATAAGAAGTTAGGATATCAGCAACAAACAAAACAAAACACTATAAGCAACAGTTGATCCAATTCTAGTATTGTACAAAGATATGAGCGAAGCACATAGATACATAGTTGAAGTAGCCAGGGCAGGTCCTGTAAGAATCCTCAGAGCTACCATAAAAGATTAAATCCATATTTCGTTGAGAATATGGTAGTCCAATCTGATGGATAAAAAAGATAAACAATTAAATGTTCTATGCAGAGAATATGCTTTCCTAGTTCCCACTTGAACATAGCTTGCTAAATTGTCATAGACATTAAAAGAACAAATTTAATGCTAAGTATAACAGAAACTAAGATGCTTTTCCCTTGAGAGATCAGATAAACAATATAATAGTAAAAACCGAAAATGCTACTTTTTTTTTAAAAAAAAAGAGCTTTCCAAAATTTAACTTGTATGTGCCATGTAATCACTAACACAAGGATTTTATACTATAGATATAGCGTGCTGTTCAATTTTGACTACAGTCCAGGAGTGCTCAGGTAGTTGATCAAATAACTTGCACTACATATTCATGTTAGAGAAAATTCTTTATTTGCCACTGGAAGTTGGCCACTTTCTTAATATGCCATTGTGAAAATGCTCCTCTTCATTGCCATTCGGTCTCAAGTTCTATTCCTTATTTGCCACTCTCGTTAGTTTTGTTAAGTCCGATTGTTGTTAACCACTTAAAAGCTGTCAGGTTTTTCGCAGTCTACCTAAATTGCCCACGATCCAAAATGTCAGATAAATTCTTGAGTCTTCTTCCTCCTCACTATCTTCTCATCCTTCCTTTGGCCTCCGCTCCCACCTCCCCTCCTAGTGCTACCCTGCCTTCAGCGCCGCCCAGGCAGCCTCCACCCCCGGCCTTCGCCCCCACCTCCCACGTTGGAGTCACCTGCCTCCTCCCGCCTTCCTTAATGGCGCTGCCCCGCTTCTAGCCTCCTCCCCCACCTCCCGTGCCACCTCCCGCCTCTACCCCCACCTCCCTCACTGGCTCAGCTCCGCTTCCAGCCTCCAGCGCCTCCTCCGACATCCTCTACTCCTAACTCTGCTTCTCACTAGTTGCCACTTGATGCACATCATGATGAGGATAGCGACGGCGGCAACTTGATGCCCAATTGCCAGACCAAATCCAATGCCTCATCGTCTCTTGGTGTTGCATCACCGATGTGCCCACGAAATGGTTAGGAGCTCTAGTTTCTAGACCCTTCACTGACATTTCTCCATGCGGCTGCGTGAATTGGTATTTTGTGCTAAATATAAAGTAGCATCTGGAGTGCTTCCCTGGAGTTGATTCAATGGGGATATGATTGTATTTGGTCTAATTATTAGTTGATTCAAAACTAGAATTAGTGTATTAGTACACCCTGAAGATTCAGTTCTTGATTTTTTTTGTTGAGACAATTTTACTATCCCATCGCCGCCCCACAGATCCCATCACCACCATTGCCATGCAGCCGCCGCACGTCTCCTGCTCCTCCCCGCAGTCGCTTCACCGTCATCCTTAGGCCTGAGTAAGAAGAATAGGGAATAGCAAGAGAGAAGGGCAATATAGTCTTTTCACGCACCACTTAACAGCCAACATACGTAAGACTAACGAGTGTGGCAAATAAGGGATGAAAGTTGAGATCGGACAGCAATGGAGGAGCAGTTTCCCGATGGCATATCAGGAATCCAACCAACTTCCAATGGCAAATTCAACTTCCAATGGCAAATAAGGAATTTTCTTTTCATATTATCTAGAGCAATTTAGCCATGATTGTTTTTTGCACATGTTTATTATAAGAAACATGTTGCCACTGGTGTTCCAATAAATCAATGCACAAGATATTCTCTCAGCGATACAGACATAAGTGGAAAGTTAGTCCACATGTTTTTTTGTTATACTTTGAATTATGCACATGAGAATCACAAATCTTCCATTGTTCAATAAATGTAAGCTTAAATAAGGCCTAGAAATTTCTTGCACTTGAAATTTCATAGCACTACGGAAGTACGAATTAATTACCTTTTCTAGTGGTTTGTGCATCAATTTTGAATGGTTTTATCACTTTGGCCTTTATGATAATCTCTCACAATACATCTACTCATTACTTACTAATAATGTTGTTGTATCATTCTACTCATGCTAAAGATTTGTAATGGTCTTTATTAATTTAGAGTGTGTTGAGATAGTTGTGATTCATATCCTAATCCTTTCTAACTAGGAAAGGTGTGCTACACAAATTCCTAGATGAGTCTTAATAGGATTAGGATTCCTACTTCTATTTGGAGTAGGATTCCTACTACTTCCTGGAGAACAAGGACTAATATAAACACATAAGGGGTGGCCATAAAGAATCGAAGCAAGAAGCAACCAAGAAACAAGCCAAGCAAGAGGAAATCATCCAAAGCAGAGGGCACACGAGAGAATTAAAGGCTAGGTTATTCTTTAGCACTAGATTCTTGTATAGAGTAAGGATTCGAGGATCGTAAAAGGTTCGAGAGGGTTGTAAGAGAGCGATAATCCCTTGTACTCTTTTTGAGGTCGTGATTAAGGAATTTGCGGTCGGCTTCACCAAATCTTTTCTCATTATGGTTGCTTCGACGTTATTATTTTGGTTCTCTCTACGAGATTCAACTATTTCGTTCTTGATATCGTGCACGCTTGTGCCGAATCTCACAACTCTGATGTGATTCAAGGGCTGTTGTGCACAAGTGGTATTAGAGTACAATGTGATTACAATATTTTCCATTGTTCATATGTACCTTGAGAGTTGAGATTGACTTGAATTTAGCTCGAGTATGGCATTAGCTAAGTATAAGCCCACTTCCTAGCTTGACCACAGGCCTGACTCAACTAGATCTAGCTAGATTTTGACGACAAATGGGAGCATAGCAACCATTAAGCAAATAGCTAGTTCACACTAAGAATCGAATACTAATCTTATCTTTTTGCAAAAAAAAGGAGATAAACCCATTTTTTGTTAATATGCACATTTGGTAAGATGAAATTTCTATGTTAACTTCCTGAACTTTGATGGTGTCTACTTAAACCCATTAACTGGAAAATTAATTATCCTATCACTTAATATTCTAAAATTGGTGCAGATAATCTCTTGTGTGGTTTTGGAGGCAGTTTTGCTACCATGGCAGATTACATTAAATAATAATTCACCTCTAGATAGCGCAATTGGCACATGCCTCACATTCTTCGTCCTCCTCCCATTTTTTCCTTCTCTTCATCATTCTCCAATAGGACGGGTCACTGCCAGCCATCAAGGCCACTGTCAGGTGCACAGTGAATAGGCATTGACTACCATCCTATGGAACCACACCTAAGGCCATCCGCAAAAGGTGGCCCGATCTAGGAACTATGCAAGAGCATGCGAGCTGGGTCAGCCTGTCGCTTATTGGGAATCACCTTTCTTGCATGAATAATTAACAAGGGCTTATTAATTAATCAAGTTGCTTGCCATCGTCATTTTGGAAGAAGCAAGAGCAAATAGCAAAACTATGTGGGGAAAGGAAAGGAGGAGCACCATTCAAAGCTGTGCCGGACATTGAGGGCTTCGGTAGAGTGTCATCACAAAAGAGAAGAAAGCTACAAGTAGCCAAGGCTCAAACAAACTGCAAGCTACAACTCCCAAGGATGGCAATGGCACAGATTACTACGATAGTAGAAACTACACGTATGGTGCTCAATCACACGGCCCTTGACGGCGCACTACAAGCCGCACGACATCCTGGCAGCACGGTACGAGCCACATAGGGGATGAAAACATAGAAGAGAAGATGAAGAATGTGAGGTATGTGCCAATGGGGTTGACCTGAGCTGAGTCATCATTACATCATCTGCCACATAAGCAAAACCACCTCTAAAACCAGCTTAGCGGGTTATTTGTTCCGCTTTCAAAAGATCTAGTAAGACAGCCTATTTTGTAAATTAGAGGTTAAGCAAATGCACCAACAAAGTTGAAGGGGTATATTGATTTTTTTTCCTTTCGTTAGGTAGTTCCTTACGTTCAATTACCTTATTGTTTAGGCAATATTAGATATTATGGGACATTTGAATCTTTTAAGCGCTTTGCTTAGCTTGGCAAGAACAAACCAGTCTATTTAAGCATAGTTGAAAATGGCAAGACTATTTGTTCGGCTCTTAGACCTAAAAATGTAAATCTAAATTGCGATGTGTGAATACTCAAACCTCAACTTTTTGGTTTATTTTATTTAAACCAAGAACAATCCCATCAGGCACAAGAAACAACCCACAACCACTTAATAACATCATGGCTCCTGCGGGCATGGCTGGCATGATTGGCTCATCAATGGACATAGGTGATAACGACTGGCTAGGCCAGCGTGGGCTTGGATGACGACGTTAGGAACATTAGGGGACACGTATTTCCGCGAGTGTAGTTAACAACAGGGTGACTTGCCAAAGGAGCAATTGATGATTGTGCTTCATCAAGTGTATTACATGAAGTATAACTCATATCATTCCACATTGCTCAAGAGATTTCCTACATGAGCAAAAGGCAATGCTGGCTAGACTTAAGTTGAGCTGGAAAAAAAGCATGGTTTATTTTGGGCCTAAAATTGTCACCCAAGCTTAGCCTATTAGAATTATTAGATCAGGTAGAAACTAGGTTGTCCATGAGTCATAGTTCATTTTTTTTTAGGGGCCACATTGGGCTAAATTGCAATCCAAACCTCAAATTGTCGCCCAAGCTCAACCAAAGAAGGCCACCAGGCGAAACTTTTTTCTCATGTTTACTCATAGTTAAAGGTTTTTTCTTTCCCATGAAAGCCAAGTTATGATTTTGGCTCGTCAAGTCTACTGCATGAATTAAGTTGTTTTCTTCCAAGTTGTTCAAGAGTTCTCCACCTAGGAGAAACTATCTTCCCATTGTAAGTTTTGTTTTTTTTTTGGCACACCAAAGCACTCCTGCTCGACAAATTATTGTTATACCAAATAACAAGTCTTGCCTGATAGACATACCTCTCTTTTATGCTTCAAATGCCCTAGGGGATGTTTGGTAAGTTACATCAGCGACATGACTTGCATGAGGGCAAAACTCAGAGTTTCCTCAAATTAGAAGCCCTTTTGCATCATGAGGTAGCATCCAAAACCCACATTTGCCTCCTCACCTCCTCCAACGAGAATGGAATATGAAACGATCCTTATTTCCAACAGAAAAATGAGCTCATGTATCTTTAACTTCTTGTTCTTGGGAACTTCACGATTTCAAAGGGCAATTGGGATTCCTGGTGACTTTGACGATAAGGTTGTGATTTCTCGCCAATTTGACAAGCTATGGCAGTGGCGAGGCCACCATGGGAGCTGCAGCATGGGAGTCTACAACAATGTTGGCTCAAGCTCCAATGTAGATGACGGGCTCAGTGGCCCCAACACCGTAGATGGAGTCTATGTTGGTTCAAGAGGAAAGTGGCGGACCACCACACCAACGTCTCAAAAGAGGTTGAGACAATGGGCTTTGTTGGCTTGCTTGATTCCTCATGCTGGACAAATTCTACTAGGGCAGGGGAACTCTTGATGAGATGAGAGACATGGCAAGGACAACAACCAAACAACTTGGAGGACGGATTGAGGAAAAACGTGGGAAGACAGTAACAAAACAGATACTTCATGTTTTCTTAAGTGAACATTTTAACCACAACACTTATTCCATGTTTATGCTGTTGTTTATGCTACCCATAAATCACAGATATTGGAGATGAAAATAGTATTGATTAATCAAGTACATAATTAACTCAATCTTACCAAACTTTCAAACAAAAAAGTCCATCTTTAGCTAAAATTTTTAGCAATTACAAGAGCACCAAATTTAATTGACTCATGGTCCAGGAAAATGGAGATAGGAAAAGATAGTTGTTGTGGTATTTGGTTTGGTATGGGTCTAAGGACCAGGGGTAGGGCGCTCACCCTTGTCTTAATTGCTAGCAAGGCTCTTCCTAACGTGGTAGATAGGCTCTGAGGACTAATTAGCCAGGGAGGTGAGGGATCGCCCTCCAAGGCTCTAATCTTTAGCCAACCGGTTTGGGACTAAGCTTATTTCTTGCTTGGTTAATGATAATGGGTACAGTGATGTTCCTTTCTCGGGATGGCTAGACTCAGAGGCATAGGCAGCAGTAGGACTCCATTGGGCTCGAGCTGTTATGAATAGCACTTGTATTGAACATAAGGCCAATGGGTCAGTATACATGTACATGAGAGTATAAAAGGGAAGCCTATATAAGGCAATGTCTATACAAGGCTAACAATCTGTATACAAGGCAACTAGCAATCTTTTATACAAGGCAACTGGATACTAACAACCCCATTGTGAAGAAATCTAATATGTCGTGGGGGGTCAACATCACTAAGTTTGGAAAGATAAAAGCTATGCTGAACTCTAATATGTCGTTGTGAAGAAATCTGCCAACTAAAGCTATGAAGGCACATACTGAAGAACCACAACCTGATCTTGTACCTGTGACCACATGTAGGAAGTATCAACATTGATATGCTTTGTAAGCTCATGCTTCATTGGATCTTGAGCAATGCTAATAGCACTTGTACTGTTAGATAAAAAAGGAGTCGGTGTAGAAATAGAAACACCAAAATCCTTAAATAGCCACCGTAACCACGTAACCTCTGCTGTCAAAAGAGCCATAGCTCGCAATTCAGCCTCAACCCTCGAACGAAAAACTGATGTTTGCTTCTTAGCCTTCCAAGTAATGAGAGAACCACCAAGAAAAACACAATTAGCAGAAAGAGACCGACGATCAGGGGGGGTGACTAGCTCAGGTAGCATCAGAGTATGCCCAAAGCTAAAAAGAGGTGGATGCGGAAAGAAAAAACAGTGATTGTTCCATGAAGATATCATAGAAGGCGAAGATTAGTGGAGCTGAGTGGGAGCAAAAACAAACTGACTCGAGAAATGTCCTGGATATGAAATGTTAGGACGAGTGACGCCAAAGCAAACATGACTC
Source organism: Guadua angustifolia (assembly GCA_036346375.1). Classification (NCBI taxonomy): domain Eukaryota; kingdom Viridiplantae; phylum Streptophyta; class Magnoliopsida; order Poales; family Poaceae; genus Guadua; species Guadua angustifolia. The sequence continues at coordinate 3,515,064 of CM070514.1, read as the reverse complement.
CTAACAAAATAGCGACAGCGAGTAGGATCCTCAAGAGGGTCACCATCAGTATGTCGAAGATGAACATTGAGCTCCATGAGAGTCTCAGCTGTGCGCTGATCAGTAAGAGAAGCACGATCAATAAGATCCTGAATATACTTCTCTTGGGATAGGAAGAAACCCTCAAGTGCAGAAGAAACCTCAATTCCAAGAAAGTAGCGAAGGGGACCCATATCAGATATGAGAAACTGCTCACTGGAACGTTCCTTCACAAAGGCAATATACTGAGAATCATCTCCAGTAATGATCATGTCATTAACATATAGAAGAAGAGTCCACCCACAAGGTGAAGTGTAAACAAAGAGCGCAGGATCATAAGCACAAACAGAAAAGCCAGCAACAGTGACCACAAAAAAAATGCTCAAACCAGGCATAAGGGGCTTGCTTAAACCCATAAAGAGAGCGGCGAAACCGACAAACCATGCCTTAGGAACAGAATACCCTGGTGGTGGCTACATATAGACTTCCTCACGTAGCTCACCATTAAGAAAGACATTCTTGACATCAAGTTGAGAGATGGATCACTCACAACCATAAGCCACAGCAAAAAGAGTGTGAACAATGATCATGTGAGCCATAGGAGCAAAAGTCATCATAATCATGACCATGTTCTTGCTGAAAACCACGTGCTACAAGACGAGCCTTATAGTACTCAAGAGAACCATCAGAGTGAGTCTTAACCTTATAGACCTACTTGCATATAATGGGACGGACACGTGGAGGAAGGAGCACAAGATTACATGTGCCAGCGTGCTCAAGAGCAGCAAACTCCTCCGATATTGCATGCTACCATTCCTGATTAATAACAACATCATGATAAGAAAGTCAACTCGGCAAGAACGACACTAGCAAAGCCAATGCGCTCAGGACGCCGAATAGACTGGCGATCACGAAGAGTACAGCAAGAAGAAAGCACTGAAGAAGGTAGCTCAGCAGGATAAGATGACTCATCATGAGAAGATGGCGCATTAGACGAATCCTCAACTCGTGGGCAACAAGTGTAGCATAGAAGATATGAACAATGCAAGAAGAAAACTCTGGAGGTGGCATCGGTGGTGAAGACTCTTGTGGAGAGGCCGGCGAAGGAGGCGCCGATCATAGAGAAGGAAAAATGGTAAGTAACTGGAAAAGTCAGAAAAGCAAGTGGCTCAACAAGAGATGCTGGAGTGGAAGAAGGACAAGGGTAGAAGGGACGACTCTCATCAAAAGTAACATCCCAAGAGATCTGCATTCGTCACCAACAGATCCCAACAACGATAATCCCTTATGCTCAGCATTATATCCCAGAAAAACGCACTCAACAGACTGAGCAATCAACTTGGTGCGTCTACGAGGTGCAAGAACATAGCACACACACCCAAAGAGGTGAAGACTAGAATAATCAGGAAGCATGCCACAAAAACGCTCCATTGGAATCCCACTCTGAAAAGCAGAAGGTTGGATATTAATCAAGTAAGTGGCAATAGAAACAGCTTCAGCCTAGAAATGAGGTGGAATAGCGGAATCCCACGCCTACAGTACTGGCAAGTGAGGCAAACCTCTGGACCAAGAGAATCAAGCTGACGCCACACAAGGATAGCTGAGTGTAGAAATCATCTAGGTAGAATCACCCTGCTGTAGTGACTGCTCCTGTCGCACAAAAGCAAGGTACAAAGAATCACCAGCAGGCTCATAGCGATCACGAAGATACGCCCACATCAATTGTACTGAAGACAAAGCAACCACGTCTCTGGTGAGAAGCACCTCCACACTAGCAACCAAAATAGCTGAGGCACAAGCATCCTCATCAATCCATATCTTGTAAGCAGCGAACTGAATCTGAAAAGACTCCACAGCATCAGTTGATCATCAGACGCCTTCTAACGAGAAACATCATCAACTTCCTTAGGAATAACAGGCATAGCGGTGGGAGCAGGACAAGACAAGGTAGCTCGTCGGTAAGAAACTCCCAAACACTGATCACGTAGATGAAGGCGCATGTGTAAAACAGTCTCGATAATTCAGACCATCGAAAATAACCGAGCAGCGCGGGACAGCGACAGTGCCTGAGGAAGAACCTGAAGATGACATGATTTTTTTATTTGTTTGTTTTGATTTTTGTTAGAAGAGCCAGAGTTGAGCTATTTAAGCTAAAGAGAGTCGGAGCCGACCGCCTTAAAGCAAGAGCCAAAGCCGCCTGGAAGCCAGATTTCAATACTGAGTTAAAATCGAATCCCGATTGGATTCAAATCCGATCAAGCAACTCAGGCTCAATCATGGCAAGCGGAGGCATCGACGCACGGTGAACTGGAGGCGTCAACACCAACGGCGGTCTCGTGGGCTCGAGCAAGGTTCGGCGTCACCAAGGAGGCATCGGGCCGGTGTCGGGAGGGCCGATTGTCGCAGCGAAGAATCCAGCCGAGGCGGACCTTGGGCGAGGCAAAGGACGAAGCAGAACCAACCAAGGCGACCGACCTGAACAAAGAAGGCAGCAAATTCGGAGGCTGGCGGCAGGCGACCAACCTGAGCAAGAGGAACCGCCAACCGACGAAGGTGGCAATGCCCTCTCCTTCATGGGCAAGGCAGAGCAGAGTCGGGATCCGACTGACCGGATGGAAGACGAGAACCAGAAAAGGTGGACGAAGAACCGGCGGAAGGCGCAAGGGCAACACCAGTACGAAAACCCTAACCCTAACCTTGCTCTGATACCATGTTATGAATAGCACTTGTATTGAACATCCTCATGGGCGAATAGTTATACATGTACATGATTATAAAAGGATAACCCATATAAGGCAATATCTATACAATGCTAACAATCTGTATACAAAGCAACTAGCAATCTCTTATATAAGGAAACTAGGATACTATCTAATAGAGCCCACCCTTCGGATGTTAGAGACCCTAAGTACCCTTTTTAGCACCAGTGCTCAGTTTTTGGCATAGCGACGATTAATACACACATTCAAGCGCTACTAGAGAGAAGCAGCTTTGCTAGGTGGTGAGTTGTTTCTTAGACCATGTGGCTTGATGGGCCTCCACTATTCTAAAAAACAGCTGTTAAGGCCTTGTAAATGGCCGTTAAAAAGGTAAGGTATAATTCATACGATACCACTCCAAATATTGGCACTTCAGGAAATACCACTCGTTGTCTCAATGACATATAGGTCCAGGGGCCACATGTCATTGAGACGAGTGGTATTTTCCCAAGTGCCAACGAATGGAATGGTATAGTATAAATTATCCCAAAAGGTAAAGGTCCCCTGCCTATTCTTTTGTCGACACTTCAAGGTTTGTCCGTTTTATCAAGCCGTTTATTCGATTTAACAATTGCTAATGTTCAATAGGCCCATTTTATCGTGGGCCAGCCAACTAATAGAAAAAGGATTTCCCTATTCCATGTAGCCATGATCCCCTAAAAGCACAATCTCGTCTCTCTAGGGTTTAGTTGATATGGCCATAGGAGCAAAAGAAGCATTACAACCAAGGAGAAGTACCAGATGCACTCCAAATATGGGGATGGGATCTTCGGCAGTGGAAGTCCTAGATGAGACTGAGTTCGACTCCGATGTTAGTGAAGAGTTGGAAGAGGAAGATATGATGCTTGACGACGATGCTTCAGATGGTGTTGGCAGTTATTAGAATTAATAGAAGTTAGCAAGTTGACATCTATGAGTTTTATTGTTTAAGTGCTTAGTACTAAGCTAGCTACATATTAGGTGTCAATTTATAGTCTAAATTAGAACTTATAGCTCTTAGTTTTTACAGAGGGATTCAGTGACAACTGACAAGACACTGAGTCGCTAACCTTTCCAGGTGCACCGTTGCCTCTTTTTGTTATATGGTGCACACATAGTACTAACATATAGCACTAAAGCACTATGGGTGAAGTTTTAGTCATACTTTGTTTAGTCATCCTTTTGGGTAAAGTTGTAAGATTGTCATATGACATAGAACATTATGACATATATCAGATAAATGCCAACTTTACTTTTCATTGCTACTTGAGTTGTTCATTCATTCAATCATGATTCTTTCATTACATTCACATCATGTCATCTTTTTTCTTCATGTCACCGCTGTCAACAATTGTTGATAGCTTGCTAATACTATTATGTATGCATGAAAGAAGATGAATTAGATGCTTGTTTTGTTACTACAAACACATGTATGTATTTATCTAAATTTTAAATAGTAAAACCGTTTACAAGGCTGTTTACAAGACCACTTAACGTATAAACACTAAAGGGTGGAGTGAATGTTAATCGTTTACCGTTATTTAGAACATTGTGGGCTGCTACTTGTTGAAAGCCTAATTTGGCAATTGGCAATTTCGCTTGCTGCTTACAAAATTAAACTTGAACCCTAGATGCATGTAGAGACTATAGAGAGAGGAGATGACCCAACACCTTTCCTTCGCGAGGACATGACAGCCCACCGAGTCAGGGGCACTTGACCATATCATGGGGAGTCGGTGATTGCGAGGGCACAGCAAGGGCATCAAGTAGATGCTAGGAGCCGGCGAGGGAATGAGCGCACGGCAAAGGGTAACCCATTAAGGACTAGATATTTTGCTTTTTTGTGAGAATTTCTAGCTTGTTTCTCTTTTTTCTAAGCAACTCTAGAAGACATGTCACGAGCTATTAATATATAATAGATTTTTTATTTAATTTTGAATATTAGTTTTAGGTTAGAATTCATATACAAATCCAACTACTAATTTTTATTTCAAATTTTAGCTATGTACGGAATTTGGAGTTCATATGAAAAACATTGTTAATTTCTTTTTAATTTTTATTCCGAAATTCTGTTATTTTTTATTGTACTTGGTATGGACTCTTTCTTTTAATGTAAACAGTTATAACTCAAGTCCTGTAAATAGACAGTTAGATGATTTTATTTAAATAATAACATCTAGTGACTACTATAGTTCAATTTAGTTAGAGTCCACCAGATTAAGGGTTATATGTTTTACTTTTTTGTGAGAATTTCTAGATTATTTCTTTTTTTCTTAGCAATTCCAAATGACATGCCACGAGCTTTTAATATATAATAGATTGTAACTGTGTCAATAGGTTGAATAGAGATAATAGCCGATTTGTTTGATTGATTGGTGTTAACTTGTTCATAGATTTCCAAAAGTTTGATAAGCAAATGTTGCACAAGTATTTTTAAAATAATGAAGTACTAGCAGTAACCCTCGAATCGATGAGAACACAACCCAAACTGTTTAATATGCATGTCTCAATTTAGCCCAATCCTTTGAGCCCACCCTCCATTTTTATTATGGCTTCACCATTAGCTAGACATGACCCCTAAGAAACCTGTCATACATTAAGGAAACTAATCCCTAATAATTGGAAACTTAACCCTAATACATGAAATAAATCTTAGGGCCTATTTGTTTTAGCTTTTGATTTTGGATTCTAGCCCCAAAAGCAGAATAAAAAACAAACAGCCCGATTCTAGAATCCGATTCTCACAATCCAGCCCACCCATATACACTAAAATCCACAATCCACTTTATATGTGCTTTTGGATTCCAGCTTTTGGAAAATTGGCTTCTCTACAGCCACAATCCAGAATCAGCTTTTAGATAATCCAAAGTTGAAACAAACAGACCCTTAATGGAAACAAACCCAAATAATAAAGAAACTAATTACTGTAATCCTATTCTGTGATATGCCGCCAACACCTAGGTCCTAGCTATGGCTAGTCATGCCATAACAATTTTGCCCTGCACGGCAAGACAGCTCGTCCTCAAAACAGTTAGGTGATGGCTATGGAGTGTCCAATACTGGGGCCTAGTTGCTTGGAAGATCAGCAACACTTTGACATATGAGGCCCAAGAAAGAAGCGCTTAGCAATGTGCGGCATCAAGGAAGACGACATAGGCAACTGACCTAGCGCATAGGCAACCGACCTAGGGCAACATTGATGCTCTTTTTACCCCGGTATACATTGGATGTGGGAGAGATGCAACGAGGCCTAGTTGCTTGGAAGATCAGCAACACTTTGACATATGAGGCCCAAGAAAGAAGCGCTTAGCAATGTGCGGCATCAAGGAAGACGACATAGGCAACTGACCTAGCACATAGGCAACCGACCTAGGGCAACATTGATGCTCTTTTTACCCCGGTATACATTGGATGTGGGAGAGATGCAACGACATCGCTCACCCCCATATCACAGCCTCTAAGCAGTAAGCACCATACCTTTGAAGACACGGAGTCAGCGGATCATATGGAGAAGACCACCGATTGACAGCGGTAACCCTCTTCCTCAGAGAAGGCACCAGAGGTTCAGCCAAGGACACAAGGCCTAGAGAGGAATTGTCAATGGTGAGGCCAATAGTGTGATCAACACCGACAATGGCGACCGGGAAGGTGATGGCAGCACCACCATTGTAATGGCAAGCATCGCCTCCTGCTCCTCCACCTTGGTGCTAGTCTCAACTGACGGCGATGGCGACTTGTCCTACATTGGGAACAGAAATCACAGCGACATTCTGCGCCTTTCCCTTATCCATCACCTTGTCCATAAACTCCTTCATCAAGGCCTTCAAGTCAACGAGCTCTCTGCCGATAGCCTTCAATTCGCTCACAGCAGCAGAATCCATGGTGAGTGGCTTTGATACCAAATGTTGTGGTATTTGGTTGGGCATGGGTACGATGACCAGGGGTACGGTCGCCTTCATATGTATACTTCACAGACAAAATGAATTATAAGGACAGCAAGGAAAGCATAACCTCCAGAAAATCATACTTCCATTGATCTCTTATTAGTTAAAAAAAATGAACAAAAGCAGCCCCAAATGTCCTGCAGTTAAGACCAACCAAATATTCTTGGCTGAGAAGCAGCTAATGTAACTTCTAAATGCACCTAAACTAGTAAGTTGAAACTACAATCTCTATAAACAAACCTTATGTATCTCTCAGCAGAACAATTAGGAATTACTGCATAAATGCTTTCAAAGGCATGCTGCAACAAACGCAATCCAATACCTTAGATAGCAATACTTTGTTAAACATTAGCAGTTTAGCACCCATGACCCATCTATAAGTACACGTAAGTAAAGTAATATATGAATTTTTTTAAATGACGTCCTCTTGAACTATGTTTAAATATAAGCAATATTTGAACCCTCACCCGCAAATTTCCAGAATATATCTGACGGCAGCATGCTTATTTTACATATACAAATATTTGATCTGCCGCCAGCTTTCAATAGAGAATTAAGAGAACAAAAAAAAAAGATCAATGATAAAATGACAATTCTGGACAGTATCAGTACAGAAATTTCCAAGTAAATCATCACGAGGTTTTGCATAACTCAAGTATCTATGCATGTCAGTGAGTGCTAAAATCAAGGAATTTTTTGAGAAACAAGTCAAACCAATGGAAAAAATCAAAAAAAAAAATCCAGTCATTACAGACTAGGCCAAAATTTAGCAATTGGGACTACTACAGGAACACTATATGTAGCTAGAACACATATACATGCAACAATCAACAAATATGACCATGTTATGGTAACGGCCATAACTAAAATGAAGAGCAACAGGAACCGCATATGTCTTAATATCAAACAAACGTACCGCTTGATCCATACCGTGGCAATGAGTAATAGCAATGTGAGGAAATGAAACAGAATTGTGTTTATTAGAATAACAACATGACCAAATTAAAATAAGCATTATGCAGGATAAAAAGCATGTTTGTTCAACTTACGGAGCCATCCAACGGTATGTTCCTGTTTCAGGCGTCATCCCCTCAGTTTTTACTTCAATCCTAGCCACTCCAAAGTCAGCAATCTTAATAGATTTATCACCAGCAATCAAGAGGTTGTCTGACTTAAGATCTCTGTGAATGAATCCAAGGCCATGAACATAGGCCATGCCACGTGCAACATCTAATGCCTGCTTCATGGCCAGCTTCAGTGGAACAGACCTGTTCTGCCTCCTAGTCAAGAAATTCCTAACAGATCCACCCTTTGCATACTCTGTCACAATACACCAAACCATCGGCTTCCTACATGCACCAATGAACTTGACTATATTTGGATGCCTCAACGTTGCAAGCATCATAACTTCTTGCACAAATTGCTGCTCCAACAACTGAGCTTGAGTGGGGTCAGCTTCTGGCCTCTCCAAAAGCTTAATGGCAACATCCCCCCCATTGTAGGTTCCCCTGTAGAGCTTCCCAAAGGCACCTTGCGCAAAGGGCATTCCTATGTGGAGCTTCCCCAAATCAATGGTCCACTCCTCATAATCCTTGAGCGTCTCAGTTGGGAACCTAGTGTCCATCAAAGCCTGTGCCAACGCATCATCACTCAAGGCATGCGATACCCGCCCAGGACGGAAAATGCTGTTCCCAACGGAGTAGCTGGCCACGATGACAGGTCCCCTGAGACCAGGATGGTTGAGCATCCCTGTCCGAGAGTCACTAGACCCAACGCTACTGTTGTCCACAGACATGGCAATCGAACCACCATGCATGCTGGTCTGCATGCTGTTAAGGCTATCAATCGACATGTTGGAGCCCTCCCCTAGCTTCTGGTAGTACGCCATGTCGCAGAAGTTCCCGCCGCCGTCATGGCCACCCACAGCACCAATGATCCCAGGGAATTTGGCGCCTTCCACCATTCTCCGACAACCAAACCCTCAGCTTCCACAGCCTCTCCACCCTTCCCTTGCTCCCTCACACAGTTCCCCCAAAGGCGAAGATTACCTGCAAAGGGTCTACCCAACATATATATGATAGAAACAAGACTAAGACTATCAACAAACTTAAAGGATCAGAGCTTTCGTCTTCATCCTACAAGAACTACAATTTCCACAACCACCACCATGAACGAAGAAAGGCAACTAAAAATTTATACGAGAGGAACCCCTAATCCCTAATCAATTAGGAAATCAATTACTCCAAAACAATCTTAAAAATTAGCAAGTCTTATATAAGAAGACAACACCCACCCTTCTAGAACCAAATCGAACCGTAGCAAACCCAAGAGCCTGAAGAACGGACCCAATCAAAGCAACTCGCGCACTAAACCACAATCCACAGCCAAATCGACACCAACAACCCCACACAACGCGACCCAAGAGCCAAAACGAACCCAAAAGGGCTCACCTTCGCGCCCGGGACGTCTCAGCGCCGCCAATTTGAACCCGTGTGGCCTCGTCACCGCACGGATTCCAGCGATCCGGGGGTCGATCGGGAGCGCGCGAAGCTGCGGTGGAGGCCGCGGTGTTGGGAGGCGTCTCCTCGGTACGGAGCCGGCGCCGCGTGGCAGGGAGCGGAGGCGGGGACCAGCGGAATGGGAGAGGAGAAGAGGAAGGGGAAAAGATCAAAAAAAAAGTAGAGAGTGGAGTCGCCCCTCTTAAGCTAACTGTGAGGGTTTTCTTTAACCTCAGTCATCACTCATTAACTGCGCAGTTAATTTTGTGATTAGCGAAGGGAATTAAGGCTTTATTAGGGCATTCCCAATAGGTAGTTTCTTAGGTGGTATCTACAGATGAGTAAATGCATTAAGTTTGTGGTTTCTCTAGTGAGATATCACAATGAGTAGTGTCTACTAGTAATCCAAGGGTATTAATTATCTAAAAGTTTTGATCTAATACAAATCTCTATTGTGTTGTGCATTTTATTTTGTACGCATATGGAAAGAGACATATAGGATATTGGTTGATCTAGCAAGCCACAATGACAAACATTTGATCACACAATTAAGCATGTCACGGGATTAATAAAAGCATTTTTCTAGTATAACTCTTTCGGATCTTGATACATACGCTCACATATATATTGCCACAACAAATCAATGTGGGGCCAGAAAACATGTAGCGGAGACATCCAGGGCATCCCAATGCTGTTTTTAGTGGTTTCTAGCTGCATTGGTTCTCTACAAGAATAGTTTTTTATACAAGACATCACTTCAATCTCTTTCATCAATAAAATAACTTGCCAACTCAGCATAGTGCCTATGTGGTATAGTAATTAATATCTAAAACATCATCTAAGAAACTCCATTGGGAATGCCCTTATACACCGTGATGCCTGAGCGTGTACGCGTGGAGTTTGTTGGTGATTCGCGCGTTGGTGAAGGGGTTTTTGTGTGAATTCGGTGCTTTCCAGCTGCACCGTGGCAACTGGCAAGTGCTGACGGTCAGTGGCGTGTCCAGGATTTTAGGTATGGGTGGTCCAACTTGGCATAAATATTTTAAATACCGTAAATCTAACATGCCAATATACAATACAAGTATAGAATTTATCAAAAGTGCATCATGATATATTAATAAGGTGTCTTAGGAACATCTTAAAATCAACAACTAAGTATGAAATTTGACTTAAAGAAACTTACACGACTACAATAATTTGAAGAAGATTACAGTACTACTTCTTGTTGGGTCTACGCTTTCTAATGGCCATGAAAGTGTCCATTATATCTTCTTCATTCACTTTAAAGAAAATATCTCGCTCAATGAATGTGACTAGACAATCGTTCACTAAAACAGATTAACCTACATTCACTAAAACAGTAATTTCTGATGATCCCACCGTTAGATCGATGTGAAATTTTAACTACTAAAACTAGACTCAATTTTCAAGCTAACACAACAAAAATTAGCTCGATCAGATCTATGGATCTAAAGTTATTTGCTTCGCAATTTTACTGAATCAAACGCCAGACCAAATAAAAACAGATTGACTCACGTTCACCAAAATAATAATTCCTAAAGATCCTACCGTTGGATTGTTGTGAAATTTTAATTGTAGAAACTAGATGCAATTTTGAAATTAACACAATAAGAATCAATCCGATCGGATCAACGGATCTAAAGATATTACCTTCGCAATATGACTATCTCAGTAATGTAACGCCAGACCAAATAAAAAACTCACGTTCACCAAAAAGCTCGAATTTTTGGGTGGGCCGGGGCCCACCTGGCCCACCCTCTGGATCAGCCAGTGCTGACGGTGAGATGGCACAGATGGCATGCCACCCGAACACAGTGCACCATGCTAATATGACACTTGTATTACAAAACCTTCGTGCCCTTACAGTATCACGAGTAGCATATACTCTCTCTAAGGGCCTCGCGACAACCTCTCTATCTGCGTAGTAGCGTGAAATCTCTTATCTAACAGCTTTCTTATCGGTCTCACTATTTTTAGAGATTGAAGAGAGAATCTCGAAATTTTACAATATCACGAATAGCATATACTCTCTAAGGGCTTCTGCAACAACCTCCCTATCTGCTTTCCTACTGGTGAAAATGAGTAACTCAGAGCATAGTAACGTGAAATCTCTTATCCAACAGCTGCTTTCCTACTGGTGAAAATGAGTAACTCAGAGCATAGTAACGTGAAATCTCTTATCCAACAGTTTCCCCATCCGTCTCCCTATTTTTAGAGATTGGAGAGAGAACTTCCCCATCCGATTCCCCATTAGCCAAGAGCAACTCTTGCGGCGCTCTCATACCATGAGACCGTAAGAGATCATTGCCGCCCGATGAGTGGCGGATCTATCATTGGGGAGGGTTGGGGCGCCAGCCCCACCTCCAACCAGCCGCCGACAGGACCCCCCACCCCCACCTCCCTCCCCGGATCCCAGGCTCCCAGCAGTATCCCCTGACCCCATGCGGCCGTGCGCAAGCAAAAACATCAGAGATTCAGACTTCAGAGTATCAAACATCAAAGTATCAGACATGGGCTGGTAGGCTTAATCAGAACCAGACAACCAATACCACATGAGCCAAAGGGCAAGTTTCAAGGACACTGTCTGATTACCTTATTCAACTTTGTTTTGTAGTAGTGCATGACCGCCACGCAGAGAGGCGAAGGTTTCGATCTTCGATTCCAGACTCGAGGGTTGCACGCTGCGCTTAAGCGAGGCACCGCCATGGCGGGCCGGGGGGACAGGGAAGGCGAAAGCACGAAGGGTGCAATGACTCGGCCGCTCAACGTCGGCAATGAGGTTGCGGGCAAGGGAGAAGGTCGACGCTTGGGCGGGGAAGGGGGAACGCCAGCGGCGGTCGACAGAGGAGAGGAGTCGAACTGCCGAAGGAGTCGCTCGCTGAGTTGCCGCCTAGACGCTAGAGCCCCGAGAGGCAGAGAGGAAATGGGGAATTGATCGCCCAGAGCCCCAGACCACGCCCATTCAAAGTGATATCGATATAAAAAATTGCTCTCCAGACTCCAATGTCGGTATAAAAAATTCCCCATTGAGTCTCGGTATAAAAATTACTGTCGAGTCTCAGTATAAAATTGCCAGTGTTCTGTGCCCACATTGATGAACAGTGACAAAGGCTAGGCTAATCTTTATTTTATTGACTGGTTGATTCTTTTATTGTCTCGCTGATTCAATTTATTTTATTACAACAAACTAAGTTGCAAAAATGGAGAACCAAACGTTGCACAATTTTTTTCGGCGAAGTGCGAGTACTAGTAACCCACGAACCAACGAAGGCAATATATCTCAACATGTTTTTAATTCCAATGAAATTGTTGCTGGTTCGAGATCAAGTGAGGAGGGCATATATGTTGAAGGGTCTGACTCAACCAATCGGACATGCTTTTCCAAAGAAGATTCAACATAGGGAATCAAGGTCTTTTCAAGAATCATGGTACAAGAAATTCGATTGGATAGAATATAGTATTGAAAAGGACGCCACCTCTTTGTTTCTATTGCTTTCTTTTTAAGAAACCAGGACAACCTACTCACGTTGGGAGGAATGTCTTCACAAAAGTTAGCTATGTGAATTGAAGAAGGGCTATGGAAGGTTTCAAAGACCATGTTGGGGGACCTAATAGTGTTCACAACATTGCAATGCAAGATTGTAAAGATTTTCACAATCAAAGAGCAAGCATAGAACACAAATTAAATGTTTATAGCAAGAACTCTGAAATTGCATACAAGATTCGTTTGACTGCTTCTTTAGATTGTGCAAGATATCTCATAATCCAAGGCGATACTTTTTGTGGACATGATGAAACTTCTACATCTATGAACAAAGGCAATGTTAAAGAGTTATTGGAGTGGTATAAAAATAAGGTGCCAGATGTGAATGCAGCATTTGAATTTGATGGTGGAGAGAATAGTTTGATGATTTATCCAGAGATACAAAAGGACCTTGCGAAATGCTGTGCAAAAGAGGTAACAAAGGTGATTAAGGATGAGATTGGAGATAGAAATTTCACGGTGCTTATTGATGATTCACACGATTCGTCAATAAAGGAGCAAATAGCTATGATTGTCAGGTTAGTAGTACATATTATGTTTGTTAGTTGTACCATTTATGATTTGTGTTAAGTTCTAACCTATCATTAATTGGTTGAAATGTAGGTTTGTAAACAAAGAAGGGAAGATCATGGAAAGGTTTCTTGGTATTAAGCATATCACTTACTGTACATCGGTTCCATTGAAGGAAGCTATGGTTAATTTGCTTGCTGATCATGATCTACCTATTTCTAGACTACGTAGGCAGGGTTAATAATGGTGCTTCAAATATGATAGGGGAATTTAATGGTTTGCATAAATTGATATAGGTTGAGAGCCTGTATGCTTTCTATATCCATTGCTTTGACCATCAGTTACAGTTAGTGGTTGTCACTGTCGCAAGTTGTAGTAGAGCTATTGCTGACTTCTTCAACTATGTTCCCTTGATAGTGACCACTGTGAATGCATCTTGCAAGAAAAAGGATGTTTTGATGGAAAAGCATCATGAGAAAGTATTAGAGAAATTGGAAAATGGTATGCTTTTAAGTGGAATAGGCTTGAATCAGGGAATTAGCCTAGCTAGACCCGAAGATACTAGATGGGGCTCTCATCTTAAAACCATACTTCGTATATACCAGATGTGGGAGTCAGTGCTTGAGGTTTTAGAGATGATATCTGAAGATGCACTATATCCTTCAGGTTATGGTGGAGCAGCTGGTTTGATACAACAAATGGAAAGATTTGAATTTGTATTCATTATGCATTTTTTGATAGACTTGTTGGGCATTACAAATGAGCTATCAATTGCTTTGCAAAAAAGGAACCAAGATATTGTAGAAACCATGGATTTGATTATCGATGTGAAAGTGCGCATACAAGACATGAGGGACAATGGGTGGAAGCCATTACTTAACCAAGTCAAGTCCTTTTGCGAGGCAAATGAGATCGGTGTGCCAGATATGGATGACTTTATTGGAGTTAAGGGCAAATCTGCACGTCCAAAGCATAAGGTGACTTACCTTCACTATTATCGTGTTGACATTTTCAATGTTGCTCTTGATGCTATTATAGGTGAGATGAATCATCGCTTCAATGAAGTTTCTTCAGAGTTATTGGTATGCATGTCTTGTCTTAATCCAAGCAACTCCTTCTCTAAGTTTGATGTGGATAAATTTGTTAGACTTGCTGAGATTTACGCTGCTGATTTCACCATAGCTGACCGTTTGTTATTAAGAAATCAGCTTCAAACCTTCATTCTAAATGTTAGGAGAAGTGTTGAATTTAATGGTTGTCACGATCTTGCAAAGTTTGCTGAAAAGATGGTTGAAACCGAAAAGAATAGAACTTTCCCATTGGTCTATCGCCTCATCAAGTTTACATTAATCCTTCCAGTGGCAACAGTATCAGTAAAAAGAATCTTCTCAATAATGAAGATTATTAAGATAGATTTATGCAACAAGATAGTAAATGATTGGTTTAATGACTTGATGATGTGTTACACTGAGAAAGAGATATTTAGAAACGTCGATAATAAAGAAATCATTCGACACTTCAAGAGATGAAAAATCGTAGAGTGAAATTACGTCGTACTCAGTACTAGTGCCTTTGTAAGTATTATTTCAATTTATATTTTTTATAAGTATTCACAAATTGAAATTGCATCACTGAGTTTTATATTTTTATCTACAGGTCAAATGATCGATGATCCGTCCTCACATATTTATATCATTCTATCCATTAGCAAGGTACCACACTTGTTATATTTTGATTATTTACTTTGTTTCCTTCCTATTTATGTATGAATTTGGAATTTGGATGGCAATAGATCGATACATATATTATTAGTATACTTATCTTGAATTAGAACTTCAATATAGGAGCTCCCTCTATTTTTATCGTGGATTTGCCACTGGCCGCCAGTGTCGGCGCCATGCTCTCCTTCCTCCTCGAGGCAAGCCACACCATGAACCCCACGAAGGCGCTGTGGTTCCGGTACACGGCGGCGATGCCGGACTACTACCTCTACCGCCACAACATCCTCTTCGTCTTTGTCGTCTTCACGCTCGCGTCGCTCCCCATCACGCCCTACAAGCTGCAGCTGCGGGTGCGGCTCTCGTCGGCCGCCTTCCTCTGTTGCTACAAGGATGTCATGTGCATCTTCTTCCTTGTCATTGGCCCGCTCCAGCTCGTCGTGTCCTACCCCACCGTCAAGTTCGATCCGGTTCTTTCGATCCTCATTTGGTGAATCAGCGCAATGCGCTCCATATAATACCCACAATATAGATGGAAGAGTTCCCGCAAGGAGGACCTGCCCACGTGTCAAGCCGGCGATTTTGCGAAAAACTCCCTGCGTTTCTTGAAATTACGGATAGGTCCCTATCGATTACAAATAAGTCCTTCACGATTTTTTGTGAGGGGAAGATTTTTACCCGTTTCTCGCATTTGGGTCCCTCGCTCGCCATTTTACAGGAAAAACCTTCCGTTAAATTCAAATCGTGGACAAGTCCTTTTCTAATTTTTCAGGATAGCGGACAGGTCCAAAAACGTAACAATTAGGTCCTTGCTCCTTACGTTTAGATCCTTTCTCCATTTTTCGCGGGAAAAATTATTTTCGTCAACAGAAATATGTGTGTAGACTTTTTTCCCATCTCGATTTTCCATCTCCATCTCTGATATTTTTTAAATCATGTATTATTACTCGGTGAACGCGTATAGTGTTAGACTCGACAAAAGAATGTTGTCGTTTCTAATACTTTTTCAACCTTTTCCCTCTAGACTTTTTTCCCACCGCAGTTTTCCACCTCGATCTCCAATATTTTCCAAATAATTCGTCGAAAGAGATATTTCTACAACTCTATCTCTCTATTTTTTTCCCCGTATCGCTCATTATTTCGACGATTTAAAAAAATAAAACGCCGCCGGAAAAAAATGTAATTTTTTCTACGGGAAAACGACGCGCGTGGCGTGTTACGCCGCAAAAAAATTTGTATCCTTTCATCCATTTCGCTCATTATTTTGACGATTTAAAAAATGGAGCGCCGCCGAGAAAAAAAGAAAAATTTTCTACAAAAAAACGACACGCGCATATGCCGCAAGTCTCTGAGATTTTTTTAAGCATGTATTATTTCTCGGCGAACGCGTAGAGTGTTAGACTCGACAAAAGAATGTTGTCATCTCTAATAGTTTTTCGCCCTTTTCCATCTAGACTTTTTCCCCACCGCGGTTTTCCAGCTCGGTCTCCAATATTTCCCAGATAATTCTTCAAAAGAGATATTTCTACAACTCTATCTCTCTATTTTCTCCCGTTTCACTCATTATTTCGACGATTTAAAAAATAAATCACCACCGAAAAGAAAAAGAAATTTTTCTACGTAAAAACGGCACGCACGTCGTGTTACGACGCGAAAAATTTTGTGTTCTTTCAGCCGTTTCGCTCATTATTTCGACAATTAAAAAACTAAAATACCATCAGAAAAAAAAATCTACAAAAAACCGGACCGCGCGGCGTATTACGCCGCGAAAAATTTTCTAGTACTAAGTAGATTTGGGAGGTTTTGATGCCACGGAGAATATCGCATTTCTTTAGTATACTTTGCATCTCCTTAGCCATTCCTTGTGCTTAGAATTCAGATTCCCTTGTTGGTACCCTTGTGATCTATATGTTCGTAAATGCGAGATTTAAAGAATTTGTGATCTGGGTTTTGCTTCAAAATCCTTGCAGATGTATTCTACATTTCAAAGATTCCCCCGTATTTCCCCTTTTCTTGGCAAGCAAAGAAGAAAAAAAGATGGTTCCTTTGAGGTCTCTTACATTTCTTGAATCGTACTAAGGATCAAACCAAAAATAAATTGGCCTTCTTTAACCATTGCAGATGGGGAATCCACACGGGGTTGCTACTACCGTAGCCACATGGGACTGAGATTGATGCCTGTGGATTAATTGAGTATTGGTTGGGATATTCGCAGCTTGGTGCTTACTTAAAGATTTTGATGTCAGGAACAAACTGTTGTTGTTTCTCTTTGGAATGATCTTGCTTAAAAGTATCTGACTATCAAGGTCTGCTTGCCATCCCTATTCAATAAACTTTTCCTGATTGCCACTAATATTCCAGGTATCCTTTTGCGAGAACTCATGGCCTAACATGTGAAATTCTGAATGTTGTGTTCTAGTAGGTAATTTACATAGTTGACCTGCGAATTTTGCTTGCTTATGGGGCTATGAATTCACTAAACTGCCATAAGAATATGTGTGGGATCTTTATTGTGTATTCAGTAATTTGGTGAGCATGAATCCTTGGCTGAGCATGGAATTGTTTCCATTCCTATTGTTCCTCCTTACGTTTCTTTAGTCTTTTAGTACCACTTGCTTTTAGCTAGGCCTGTTCATGTTCTAGCTCATGTCATTTATTTTAACTCAAGAATCAGGACTCTTCATTTCTGTTGGCTTTTATTTACATGCATCTTATTATGTGCCATATATAGCAATATGCTTTCTTATGCACGGTTTTCTTATTATGTGTTTTAACTAGAATGATGTGGTTTGCTTTCCTGTCTCGGTGACAATGGTAGCAACAAACCCCAGGATGGAACTTCTTGACAATTCACCCAGTGTGAGTCCAAGGGAACTTCTTGAGTCATCAGTTTTTCTTCCCAATGCCATTGTATGTTTCTATCCTTCCTCAATCAATATCCAATGACGTTACAATATAGCTGTTCTGTTGTGATTCATGTGTGTTAATATATTGATCATCTGGTTTCAACACTTTTCTATATATGGATGTTTAAATACTTAAAAAAATGTCTATGATGGAGTCATAAACTTCTTCATTTAAAGATTCCTATTACAATATATATAAATATAAATTAGTACATAATTGAAACACTATTGAATTACACCCCTCTATAACGCTGCCATAAGTGCTCCACTAGATCATCTTGAAGCTGGTGGTGAGTTTGCCTGTTCCAAATGGAATGATAAGTTTGAATAAACTCAAAGAGTTCAGGTGTATGTTTGTGTGATACCGAACCATTTCTTCCATTCTTTCATAATTGTAGTCAAGTGGTCCTCCGTCCTGCTCATTTTCAATTGTTATGTTATGCATGATGACGCATGCTGTCATGATATTTTTTAGTGTTTGTTGATCCTAGAAATGTGCTGGTCCTCAAACAATT
Source organism: Guadua angustifolia (assembly GCA_036346375.1). Classification (NCBI taxonomy): domain Eukaryota; kingdom Viridiplantae; phylum Streptophyta; class Magnoliopsida; order Poales; family Poaceae; genus Guadua; species Guadua angustifolia. The sequence goes on along the minus strand of CM070514.1, from coordinate 3,496,652 downwards.
GCAAAACAAGATTGCAGAACTCCAAAACCTCGTTCCACATCCTTCCTAGCTGCCTCTTGAGTTTGGGCGAAATATTTCTTCTTATTCCCTTCGGGAGTTAGTATTATCTTTACAAATGTTGTCCATGTAGGATATATCCTATCTGTAAGATAGTACCCCATTATGTAATTATGTCCGTTGATAGTATAATTCACTTTCGGCGCTTGTCTTTCTGCTAGCTTTGCGAAGAGAGGGGAACGGTGAAGAACATTAATATCATTGTGAAATCCTAGTAAACCAAAAAAGGCATGCCAAATCCATAGATCTTGTGAAACAACGGTTTCTAGAATTATTGTTGGCTTGTGTACATGCCTAGTATATAAGCCTTGCTATGCTGTAGAGCAATTTTGCCACCTCCAGTGCATGCAATCTATGTTTCCTAGTATTCTAGGAAAACCTCTTTTCTCACCGATTACAAGTAATCTAGCAGTATTATTCTTATTTGGAGATCTCAAATACTCATCTCCAAAGAGGACAATAATAGCTCGCAAGAACCTTTTAAGACTCTTTATGGTAGTACTTTTTGCAATTTGTAGATAATCATCAATAGTATCTGTTGGTACTCCATAAGTTATCATTCGGAATGCTGCCATTACTTTTTGTAAAGAAGATAACCCGATAATTCTAGCACAATTCCTTTTTTGAACAAAATAATCATCATGGGTTTCTATAGCATGCAATATGTGAAGAAATAGAGAATGATTCATTCTAAACCTGTGCCGAAAAGAAGAATGAGCCATAAACAAGATGATCAACCAAAAATACAAAGAAATAAAATATTTCTCATTGTAAACCTGCGGCGAAAGAATGTTGGGCCATAGACCGGAGGATCAGCAAAATAGTCTCGGTATAGCCTGGCATTGACAGCATCTAGGCCCCCTAATCATTTACTTCATGCTATTAATATGGTTTTGGTATTAATGACTAAGTCAATAATGTCTGAGCTATGAAGAATATTAAGAGAAGCTTCAGGAAATCTACTGAAATGACAAGGTTAAGGTCTTTTGTTACTAGTTTTTGGCTTGGGAGGTGATTCAAGCCAAGTAGCTAGGGTATTTTAGTTTGACCGTACTATAAAGGGGGACTATGCTCAAGCGAGTTAATTGGTTCATAATGCTAAGACAATTTAGAACTGCTTGGTGTTAAAGACTATCTCTTCTTGAATAAAAAATTCCCTCAGTCGACCTAAATATTTCCCCGGATTCATATTTGTCGTAGCTTTTTTAAAATCCGGAGCAACCTTAGCTCTAAACCCCTTTTCCACCGGATTGATCCTTGGTTTTAGTCCAATGCCAAAACCTCTTGTCTAACCGAGTGTTTCCCTTTCACGCTGGACCGATTTCCGCCTTCTCTCGTTTTAGTCCGGCGCAGTTGCAATTCTCTCGGTTAAGTCTTTCCATGTTCACGACGAACCAAATAATTTAGTCTAGCGCACATTCAAAAAGGTCTTATTTTCTTTCGCCGGACCAAAAGTCTTATCTTCTGTTCCTTCGGTCCGTGGCAAGTAAAATTCTTTACTCAAAATCAAACCGAGGATACTTCATTCACAGCAGACTAAATTGCTCCCTCTCTAAATTCAGTCCGTGGCTAAAGCAACTATCTCGGTTAATCTTATGCCTTGTCAAAATGACCATTTGCTACACTCTTTATGCAAAACCTATGTACGACGGACCAAATATTTTGGTCCGGCGCTCATGTTGAAATCTCATTTCTTCGCCGGACCAAGATCCGCCTCTATTCCCATGTACGACGGACCAAATTTTTTGGTCCGGTGTAAACAAGCCATATTGGTCCAGAGCACATAGGGTCAGTATCGCTAGCTTATTTCACTAAGTCCATGACAAACATATTAAGCTGAATTTTGACACTCTGACACGTTGCAATGGTCACAGTGGTAGGTGTAACAGCTATTTTCTGTCCAAATGCCTATATAAGCATTTCCTGAGCCATCTACCAAAGAACTTTTGATCTCCTTGACATCTTAGCAAACTTAGAGCTTTCATTCCATCAAAGGAGACTGTGCTTCATCTTCAAACTCAAAATTATAACACTTTCAAGTGTTTTAGCTCCAAGCTTGAGTCTAGTTGTGCTGTTGCGAGTGAACCAAGAGACAGGGTTTTTGTAGGGTCTATTACTCTTAGGTCTTAGTGATCCTAAACGGCTTGGAGGCTGTGAAGGTGCGACATGTCCAAAGGAGAGTGTGGAAGGCCACCTTGCTATGAGAGGTTTGGAACTCACCTCACCGGAGTGGTGAAAGTTGCCATAGTGAAGACCCAAAGCTACTGTGACTAGCTTGTGGGTGAGCTATACTTCGAGGAGAAGTGCTCCAACGTGGACTAGGAGGCAAGCTCTGAACCACGGGATAAAATCTCTTGTGTCTCCTGTTTACTTTCTTGCATTATACTTGTGTCATTACCTTTCTGATATTCTGCTTATTTCATTCTCTCGTATTGCTTCTGTTATTTTAACTGTTAATGCTTGGTAGTTGCACTAAATCTAGTAATTAAAATTTAAAAAGTTGCCTATTCACTCCCCTCTAGGCCAATTTGTTCCTTCAGACATGCCCTTCCTCTCTATTGCGATGTATGTATTGATGGCCAAAAACAGAACCCCTATGGTGTCGAGCATTCACACACTCATCTTGCTCCTGTGCTAGGTATGCTACTGTAAGAAGAGATTCATCGTCGTTATCTGACGATGAGTCTTCTGGGAGGAAATGATAAACTAAATTCTGATGATTCATTGAGATATGCTAGATAGTGAACATTAAAAAATGGGCATAGTTTGAAAGTGCAAATTGCTATGTATATATAGCCGTTACAATATAGCTGTTACATTGGCTGTTAGAATAAATTTTAAATTTTAAATTCTCGAAATTAAAAATAGCCATTCAAAAATTTTTTGTAAAAATAAATGTGGCTCATATGGCGGTTATGAAATATCATTATAATATAGGAGGGAGAAAATAAAGAGTGGGTTTTGGGGAATACTGTTGGAGAGGGAGGAGATATAGAGAAAGAATCTTTTTAGAGAATTCTGTATATAGGGATATAAGGATCTATATTTAAAAAATACTGTTGGAAATGCTCTAATAGTACGTGTGAATTTCACCAGAGTGCTCGGAGCAGGACTGAACATAATTTCTCAGAAGAATGTTTTTTTTGCCAAAAAGACAAGCATGCACGTTACCGTTTTCTATACCTAGGTGTATTTTGTCGGATGAATGGGTCTTTTTTTTTAAGGAACGAGTACTACGACATTTTCTACAGGGAATACTGAGGGAGCACTGACACACGACAGTGCTAGACAAGGTGAGCCGTACTTCATAAGATTAGAGATATATATATAGAATTCGTTGAGAAATGTACATGTAGATGTAGTTCAGTAGTTGTCATGGCAAATGTCATTTAGTAATTCTTTTAGAAAAAAGCAGAATATGCCAAATTCAGCCTGACAGGACATGCATGGAGCTACAATGACAAGCATGAAGCATCATTCAGCTTTTGCTTCCAAAAAGCAGAATCTAACAAATCACCCCTAACATTGCAAGGACATAGCTGACATTACGGTTCACAACATCGTCAATAATGGCTCAAATATCCCGATTATCGGGCTAGCTAAGCATCTGAGTGGAATTCAAATTCAGGAAATTTAAAAAAATTATGAAAATGTGCTAAACATTTTTTTAAATTTTTTTTTGTGTGAGGTCCCGAGGCAATGTTAATAATGCTGTAAAATTTTCAGATCATTATCAGATCGGTGTATTTTTTTAAAATTCTAATAGTGCTACTGTCTTTATATATGCTCTTCTATTTTTGATTTTTGAGGGGCAGTAAATGAAGTCTAATATTTATGAAAAAATTTTGTGAGGTCCTGAGGCAATGATAATGATGATGTAAAATTTTCAGATGATGAACAAATACATGTATTTTTTAAAAATTCTAATAGTACTGCTATCTTTGGATATGCTCTTCTATTTTTGATTTTCTAGGGGTACTAAATGAAGTCTAGTATTTCTATAAATTTTACCCAATGATCCTTGGGCACTATTTATGATACAATTAAAATTTAATATCATGATCAAGCTTGTAAATTTTTATAAATATCTGACAGTGCCTCTATTCCTTTTCATTAATTGTTGTTTTTGATTTTCCAAAAGTAATAAATGAATTCAAAAATTATTGAAATTTTTCTAAGGTGTTTTATATATTAATTGGGATTTTATTATTTTTTCTAATTTTCCTTAAATTTTTTCAAATTTCCTTGAGCGAGCCAAAAACCACTAAAAATCATTGAAAATTGATGAAAATCATTAAAAATCAGTGAGGAAACTGACATTGCTTAGGTTGCCAATTTTTGAAAAAACAAATCATCAAAAATCAGTGAAAATCGCTCAAAAATCGGCAAAATTGATCGATTTTTGAATTTTTCAATGTTTAACTTTGGCACTTGTCGGTGTTTTGTATAACCGGCAAGTAAATTTGCAAGTTTAGGGGGTCACGCGTCCCCTCCCCTCGAATGGTTAGACTGAGGAAGTCCCGAATGTATACTGGTTCGGGCGGAACGTCCCTACTTCCAGTTCGTGGCGGTGGTTTGTATTGCTCTGGGCACCGAAGGTCACCGGAGATTACAGGCGGAGGCTAAGGACAGGCCCTCAGCTCTCGTTTGAAAGGAAGAGGTCGGGATGGCTCAGTATGTAGGCAGGTGGGAAGTCAAGTGATCGCGCGTGCGTGTAGACTCGCCCGGGGGGCCTCCTTTCCCAAAGGACCCTGCCTCCCTTTATATAGGCGGAGGGGGCAGGTTACATGGGACTTTGAAAAGAGGGGTAGGGATAGGCCATGCCCGGGTGTCCCAGCCTTCAGTCTTGACGATTGACAGTCTTCTGCTCACCCCATGTCGGGTTGGTAGTCACAACGGACGGCGCTCCGTTGGGAAGGTCTTGCCTGCCTGCTGCGCTAGTCGGATGTTGGCGGCATGAGGGGCGGTGCTTGGCCGAGCCGCCCTCTGGTCGCCTCGGGAAGGATCCATACGTCCCAACACGGCCGTCGTGCCCGTAAGACAGGTGACCGGCGCGGCGTAGACCGTTGATGTGGCGGGGGTTGCGGGGCTAGAGCTCATTGGGACCCGATCGAGTCTGAGCGTCGGTCCGGGTCTAAGCGGGCCTTTGAGCACTGGCGCGACGCCCGATCGGCGTCGAACTGCGGCGGCGTCGTATCTGGGTCTCGGTTGGGGCCCCGGGGGCGCCCGACCCGAGGTCAAGTCGGAGGAAACAAGGGCGGGGGACCCTTTACGGCAGTGGGGGCCTTCTCTGGCGCTTGATTTTGAAATGGATGTACACTTTGCCGTGGGGTACCCCTGGTATGAGTATTCATCAGTAGCCCCCGGGGCCGTCCTGAAACGCAGGCGTTCCTGGATGGACCCTTTGTTTTCGGCTGGCGTAGTTTCCTCAATAGCACTGTGCTGCATAACGAAGCAGCGGGTTTTCTCGGAGGTAGCCATCTTGAATGGCCAGGTCCGACCGTTCTTGACCGGTTGGCCCATTGGGTGTCTTGTGGCACCGGTGAAATCTCCCCGAGCCCCGGCGGTCGAAGAGCTGATCAGGGGGTTGCTTTGGTAGGTGTGCATCCGCCAGGTGAATTCAGTGGGCCTAGCCGGGGCCGAGTCCCCGAGCGGGTCGGAAGGCTAACCCCACTGGTGGAGTCCGACCGATTCGGCCGGTCGATTCGGCCGGGGCGTCTGGCCTTGCCGGTGGAGTGTAACCGGCGGTCGAAGAGCTGGTCGGGGTTACTTTTGCCGACGGACCCGACCGACTTGGTGATACGGATACTGGATGCTTTATGGCGGTATGGTCCCCGGCGCTTCGTTTTCGTCGTAGCTAAACGCGTTAGTCGGTGGTTTAAGCGCCCATGACTAAGGCGAGTTAGTCGGGCTGGTTTAGCGCCCTTGACTAAGGCGAGGGGCATCCATCCTGAGTCCTCGTCGGGCGAGGCTATCTGCGGGAGGAGAGGCCGCTGTCGGTCCCATGTGTACGCCCGTCGCGGTGTGGGACTGGAGGGTGAGCAAGCGTGTTTGCCACTCTGTGGGCGAACACCGTGCTCGTGGAGCTACAAACGGGTTATCCGAGTGGGCCCTGGGGATCCCTCCGGTAAGGGATCCCTTAGCGGACGGTCCCTGCGTCGGGCGTCTGACCCGCTGGGGGTGACCCATAAAAAACCTTTCTTCACTCGATCCGTTTCGGATCCCGAGCCGTTCGTAACTCGGGGCGCAGCTGGCTGCTGCCCTTTCGGGGGGCTCCGCGGGAGAGTTGGAAGTATGGTCTCGGACGCGAGTTAAGGCGATTGGGTCGTCCGCCAACCCAACAAGAGACCCACCGAGGGTTCGCCTTAGACTCGCCCCTCGCTCGATTCGCCTGCTGGGGCAGCTTGAGATCCACTTGGTGGGTTTCACTTTAGGTACCCACAACCAGGTCTTAATCGCGAGGCTTTCAAGCCTTCTCGCCACCTCGAGGCTGCTAAGGCACAGTGGACTTTATACTGCCTCGGCTGGTTTGAACCGACTGAAAGGGGACTTCGGGAGGCCAGCAGGCGTCTCGCCGGCGATACCAGCGCCTTTGCTAGCATTTAATGCGCGTGCGGGAATTAAAATGCGAATTGAAATGGTTGGGGTCGATATATCTCACCGGCGTCCAGACGCGGCGTTTGTGACGGGAAGCATGATGCTTCAATTTAAAGCGATGTCTGTTTGACTGGCGAGCAATCGGTCGGTGGTTGTCCAGCTGGCTCGTGCTTTGGCAGGTACCTGTGGACTCCATTATAGGGGAACCAAACGTCCAATCGGGTCGGATTATCCCATAGGTCCGGCTCTGTTTTTCGCGCATCCCAAAGGTGATGAACATTTGACAACCATGGCTTTAAAAACCGCGGGGGTTACGCAAGTGTAGGTTGGTATGTTGACATCTTTGAGGAGGACTTGCAGAAGAAGAGGTCGGGACCTAGGGAACAGATTGTTCTCTTACACTTGTGATAGGAAAGGAGTGTTCCCGACCAGCTATGGATCGTACCACACAGATACTTCCTTCTTCCGCAAGGCACTACTCCGCAACCATGGCCACTAGGGCGTAGGTCGTGGCACTCGGGTCGAGAGGGTTGCCGCTAGGGAGAACCACATAGCCTATCGAGTCACCTGTCCTGTAAAAGTGTGAGAACTTGCAGCCCCCGAGCGTAGGGGTCGAGCCCGCCGTCACTACGCACGGCTTAAAACCGGAGGAATGAAAAAACGAATACGGGAAACTTTTTAGGGAAATGATTGCCTTAACTTTTCTTTGCATGCGCCGGAGAAAATTTCACCAAATAAAATGCAATGCATGTAGAGATCTCCACCAATGAGTTCAAAAGGAAATCATGCATGGAGCATAGATTGTGTGGATGCCTGTTGTTGGCAACAACTTCCATTGGAATGTTTACACAGATACAAGGAAACACCACATGTGGTAGATACTAAATGAATGTTTGAGAAGTGCACACGTACCGTAAACTCCGGAAGCCTAGCTAAAGATGAAACTAAGTACATATTCGGTGCTCTATAACAAATAAGCTAGAGTACTGGCTATGCTCTTCACTTTATGTCACTAATTATCTTATTTCTTGCACTCATACTGTAAACTCAATGAAAGTTTGCCTTGCTAAGATTTTGATTTCTTAGAAAAAAGAGAGAAATCAATGTTACATGTCATTGTAGCTCCATACACATCCCTCCATATAACAAAATACCACATAGGGTAGAGACTAAATGTTTGTTTGTGAGATACACATAGACATAGGAACTCTGCTTACCTAGAAATACAACTACATACAGATTCAATGCACTACAACAAATAGGAGTAGTTGTGCAGTTCACTTTATATCCATACCTATGTCACAATTCGTACTCATCTTCGAATTCAATAAGTGAAAGTTTGAGGGGTCAGGATTCTGGTTTTTTTACTGTCTCAACGACCTCGGTTAATATGTTTAAAGGGAAAGTCAGGGAGCTCTAGATCATAGGGTTAGTGAATGTTTCCTAAGTGTAGTGTAACATATGCAATAACCTTCACCTGGAGCATAGATTATGTACATGCCTGCCAAGTGTGATGCAAGTAGGTACCGAAAAATTAAATGGTGTGTTTTTATACCTAGGAAAACACTGTGGTGTAGAGACTTCGCATGTGTTGATAGGTGCATGCATGTCCGCCTTTTATTTATGAGCATGAAGATATGGTTATATACGCATTCAATGCACTACATCAAAAATAGCGCATGGAATGCATATCTACTTATATATTTAGGCTTGCCATAGTTTACAAGTAAATGTATGCTTGGAGAACATGTAACGATTTTGTAACGTCCTCGGTACTTTGTTTTGTAAACTTTCTATAGTTTGTAACATTTTCGGTACTTTGTTTTATTTTTGTTTTGTAAAATCTTTTGTGTTGTTAACATTTTTGGTATTTGTTTTGTACAATATTTTGGATTTTTGTAACGCATTCAATTCATTCATCTTCAAGAAATTGCATTTTCGGATTCCATCTGCAAAGAAATGCAAGGAAAAATTACGTCGCACAAACTTTTGGATTTCAACTTGAAGAAATTGCAACAAGCTTCATTGCTGGTTTTCATCATCAATTAATTCAAAACAAAATCACAAGAAATTCTTGTACAAGGAATTTGGTGACAATAGTGCCCTTCTTGGGCTCCCCGCTACTATGGTCACCATCTGTGCGCTCTCCACCGCTGACGTGGCTGCAGGTTGATCCGGCCTCTTGGGCCACCGGGACATGAATCCAGCCTTGCCATCGCTGGGTCCAGTGAGGAGACCAACACGGGGGAGGACGATCCACGGTGGCTGGACGTTGTCGAGGATGCCAAATCTGGACCTAGCGAATGTGGATGTGGCGGTACCGCCACAGCTTCGCTAGTCACCAGTCGCCACGCCGCTCATTGCTAGGGACAACACCGAATTTGGCTATCCTTCTTCAGCATGCAGTGCTCCGGCAGCTGTCCCCTGCTGCCTTGCCGGCCGTTGGTCACTGTTTCGCCCATGAGAAGAGGGAGAAGTGAGAAAGACATGAACATGAGAGATGGAGAGAGTGAGGGGAGTGTCCCTGTTGACAGGGTTTGTATGGTGAACCTCGCCATATATATATATATATATATACACACACACTTACATACAGTGGATATACAATATGTTCAACTTCCCACCAACTTTGCTAGCATGAACATAAATCTTGAAGTAGATCAACAGTGCACATTGTACGTGCTTATCCATAAACCGTTGGTGAAACCGGCCGCTACGATATATTTTTCTATTTTTTATAAGGGCACGTGCAACAGTATATGTCAGCTATTTGTAAGAATATGCTATATAGGATTTTAGATGATATGAAGAAGAAAGACAGAGAGAGAAACCTGTTATCTACTATTTAATAGACGAACTTATAGATAGCTTTACATTTTGTGTATCATTGTATAGACAGTTTGTTAATTAATTAAATGAGAGACTATTATAGACAACAGAACATGCAACCTTCACATACTTATATCTTTTGCAATTTAGCTCTAAATTTAGTTAAAATAGTTTCTAAATTCTTATAAAATCATGAACTTGCCTGATATGAAAAAATATTTAAAATTGGACCTCTGCTTAAAATTTGAACTCAAAATTTGAATTCAAAATTTGAATGAAACCTAGAGTATGCACTATTTGGAATTTTCACAAACTAACTCCAAATTTATCGAAACAAATTTCTAAAATTTCCTAAGACCATAAGCAATGTATTTCTGTAAAAAATATTTGAATTTTGACTTAGTTTGAGTTGAACTCGAAATAGGTAAGTATTCAATGCATACATTATTCAAAAATGAATAACTATTGCAAACAAGTTCAAAAATTTGTGAAACTAGCTTCTAAATTTACTAAAAAACTAGAAACTCTATATCAATAAAAATATTTCAAATTGGATACTATTTGCACCTATAGCCTAATTAGAATGGTTCTTGCCCTAAATCAAAATTTGGATAACCTTAACTTATATAACTTATATAAATAAGAGTTAAAAAAAATCCTTTCTAAAAATCCTTATAATTCTAGAGCCTTTTGTTTCTATGTTTTATTTGGAGTCTGATGTTTTTTACTTCTTTGTCTTCATGTTATTGCTTTGCGTTGAATTGCGTATATACAACGACGTTCCGAAAACTATGACCGCCGACTTTGACTCAAACTAAGAAGTCAACGAGAAAGGCAAGGATCCCCTTTAACTATGTTGATCCTAATATTTCACTTAACTTATGTTGTTTTCATCAAAATATGTAATTATGCGTTTACTTTCATTAAATTGCTATATTATGGTTACTTGTAGATATAACCTTATATCTCATGGAACTTTTTTAATAAATATTGTCACGTCAATCTTGATAACTCCTTTGATAACTCTAAGTTAGATTGAGATATTATAGAGATGTTAACTAGATATATTCGATTATATGTGCAATTGCTTAGCCATGCTTTAAAATTGAGATAACGAAGGGTTGGGTGTGCTATTCGTTTAAAACTTGAAATGATGGACATTTTGAGAATAGTAGTACTGGTATTTTGATATAAAATTCAAAATAAAATTATGATTTGACACTTGCGAGATATGGTAATAGCCAGAGGTGCAAGGGACTTGCATATAGTGTAAGGAAGTGTTCTCATCTGGGTCAGATTAAGAACCGAACGTAATCACTACTACCGAACATGTGATTACTACCGGGTCCACATCGGCATCACTGTCGGATGTGGACCCGGCACAACCTAAGTAGCAGTGATAGTCGAGGACTATCACTGCCGGATATAAACCGGCAGTGATAATCACTATCACTGCCGGTTTATACTTACCAACCGGCAGTGATAATAACTATCTTGCCGGTTCATCTTTCCAACCCAAGCGGTGATAATAAATTATCACCGCGGTTATTATTTAACCGGCGGTGATAAGTAACTATCAACGCCACATTTTCAATAATATCCGGCGATGATAAGTATCTATCCTTGCCCAATTATTATCAATATCCGGCAGTGATAACTACTATCACTGCCTCTTTTTTCTTGTTAACCGGCAGTGATAACTACTATCACTGCCTCTTTTTTCTTGTTAACCGGCAGTGATAATAACTATCACTGCCGGTTCATACTGTCCAACCGGTAGTGATAATAGATTATCACTGCCGGTTATTATTTACAACCGGCAGTGATAAGTAACTATCACTGCCACATTTTCAATAATATCTGGCAGTGATAAGTATCTATCACTGCCCAATTGTTATCAATATCCGCGATGATAACTACTATCACGCCTCTTTTTCTTGTTAACGGCGGTGATAACTCGTGTCCTATTTTGATATCCAAAAGCTGGCAAAGTGATGGGTTTTAAAACCTTTTGCATATATATTTTTGCAGTATATGTTGTAGCATGTACATATATTGTACAGTAGATGTATTCTGTACGGTATACGTTGTGCACAATAGTACTGAAGCATCGCTAAAGTGTAATTGAAATACATTGAAGCATCATAATATTTAATTATTACATTGTTCATTCACTTTTGAAGCATTACATTGTTCATTCACAATTGTTGGCATGTACAAATGCTCGTAAAACTCGCCCTTCGGGTGGATAATTTCTCGAATGATGAACCCAGCTATCTGCTCTTGAAGGGCATCGATTTTGTGGTCGAAAGCAGTTCTTTGGTGCCACGCTTGCTATTTGTCATGGGAGAAATTGAAGCATTAATTAGTGGCATCGTCTTTATAAAGAAAAGTACGGGTCAACATGTAATGATCGATATACCAGCTGGCCGTTGTAGTCCGTATTGTCAGTGATGAACGTGTGGATATGTGTCATTGCGTAGTATCCACATAAATTGTTCCCTTGGGGTTGTTTCAAGCATGGAAAATCGATGTGTATTCTGAACTTTTTCGTGTATGGACGACGCCGTTGGCTCTTCTTGCAGTATTTTTTGTACACCCTGTTCATGGTTTCGAGTAGTCATTAAAATTAATTAGGTGCAATGGGATGGAAAATTATTAGAGCAATAATGCAACGACCGAGTTTACCTGTTTAGCAAGTCTATTAATTCTTCGTATTCGCTTGTCGATTTCCTCATTGAGTCCAAGACAGTGATGTTGCTTTCGTTTAACATGAAGACAAGGACGATCCAGTGAAAGCTGCAGAAGTCAATTAGTCGTCACATTATGTTGCGCATCAAATATGAAAGACTAGTAGGCAGGGAAACACGTACTGAAAGTTGTAGGGTAAAAGTATGTAGTCCTTGTGTTGTAGCTTTAGCAGCGCCTTGAGTACGTACACCTCAACATCATTTATTGTTCTTGAATCTATAATAAGTTTGCAGTTGACAAGGCCCGGGTCCAGGAATCCTATCTTTTCATTGTTGTCCGCTCTAAGTGTCATTGTCTCCATTCTATGTAAAAAAAGAAGTCGACCCTATGTTTAAATGCGTGAATATCTGACATGAAGTATACAAGAGACTTACTGAGTCCATATTCTTAATATAGACATGTCCAGGCGTCTCGTTGGTACATCGATATAGTTCCATGTGTTCAACCCGAGAAAAGAGTCGTCATTGTTGTGAAAGTCTATATCTTTGTATTTGATGGGAAAGCAATATTTTGTGTCTTTTGGACGTCTGCAGTACCATTCATGTAGACGCCGTAATTGTGTGGTCAGTTTGAGCTCCTTATTTGGATTCCTTGACACCACTTTGGCTTCAAGAACACGGTGCTTTACCACCATCTCCTTTAGATTTCTTCCTAGAATGCGATCGTAGTCGATAGTTGGCTAGGTTGAGAACTTGATTATCCGTCTGTCTGTTTAACCTTCGCTAAGTCGAGGAAGAAATCCCGTTTAGCGAGTTCGATTTCAATCTTAGCGGTGGTGGCGTCTTCTTGAAATGCTCTACTACATAGGCGCCTACTTTTTTTTTTTTTTAAATCGGTCATTTCATATGGTCGTTTCTTGCTAAGAGTTTTGGCTAGCCGGAGATGACAAACTTTTCCCCCGACAGTGTAGAATGTTGGTCGCGGTGCTCTTTAGGCATCTTGTGGTATTTGGAGCGGAGGAGTTTTCTTGGGTGACGGTGGAGGAGGAGGACTTTTCTGGGTGGTATTTGGAGCAGGAGAAGGAGCTTTCTTCGATGACGCCGGAGGAGGAGGAGGACTGTTCCTAGATGGAGACTCCGCCTCATCATCGTTGTTAAGATCATCGTCGTTGTCATCTTCTGAGGCAAACTTTATATAGCGCTTGCGCCACGCGATGAATGTGCCCATGCTTTGTCCAAGACTTTGCCCCTCCTCGCCCGGGATCTCAACCTCCACTTTGCGGTATCTGTCAACCACGTTGTCAACTGCAACTCTAGCGTATCCCCGAGGAATTGGGCGGTTGTGCAACATCTCCCCCTCGTTGCATGGCCAAGCCATCCCTTCAGCCACCTTGATGGTAATGTTCGCTACGGGTAGGTGCAGACTACAGCGTGTCGGCTCTATGATTTTGTCCACGGGAAAACTACACGCTGAGTCCTCTTCAGGAGGGTTAGCGGACGCTTGGCTGCTTTTGTGAACCTCGGCGGGACTTTCGTGCTAGTGACCTACGTCATGTGACTGACGTTCGTTAAGGACCTTTGCTACCATTTCTCGCATCATTTTCATATGTTCTTCAAATTCGACTTCCCTTCTGTGCAGCTGGTCTTCTATTTCTCGTACACGTTCATCCAACTGTTGTTGTCTGGATTTCTTTGGTCGCTTGTACATATAGGCATCCTCTGGGAATGCTGCTTTCCAAGGCACCAAGCCAACCCCTCTGGTGCGACCAGGGTGCTCCTTATTACCCAAGGCGCGTGTTAGCTCGTCGTCCTCCCTTCTTGGCAGGAAGGAGCTCTCAATAGCTTCGGAGTGGGCATCTGCGATCTTCCTCGAGATTTCCTCGTCTTTTTCGCTTTTGAAGCTTAAGCTGCCATCATCCGACAGAGTAGCTCCTCATAGCGTACCCGATGCCGATCTTGGGGCCATCTCGAGACGTCGCAGTAACAACTCCACTAAGTGTTAGCTGTTCTTCCCATGCATCCCACCTGGGTACTTTCCTCACATAGCCACCGGTGCCTAGCACATGGGGGTAAATGTTCTTGTTCGAATTTGCCTTGTTCTGCTGGCTGATAGCCTGAGCTTCATCAGATTTCTTATATTGCTCAAGTTCATCCCAAAATTGCTGTAACCTCGGGTATCTATTAAAATCCGGCGTTCGATCCTTCTTGACATACTCCTTATTCAGCTTTGTCTTCCAGTTCTTCCATACAGTTCCCATAACGCTTAGTGCACGTTTCCTAGCAAGCTCCAAGCGATCTTGAAGCTGAAACTTCCTTGTCAACTCTGTCCACAATGTTTCCTTCATGTCGCCGGGAACATCTGACGGAGAATCATGCGACGTGTCCATGATTTGTAGATGATGGGCACATTCTCTCTAGCCGAGGACCCGCATCTTTGTCGATATGGCCCAAGCAATGGCGCGGGTATAGCTGGCTCTCCGACTACATTAAGCTCAACTATCACCTTTCGTTCACCTATGCGCATCTTGCTGGGACCTCGTCCACGACGCTGGCTCGGTGCACTAGATGTCTGACCCTGCATTTTGATTGTTTCATTAGTCGTTTGGCTCTGCTCTAATTTCATCGGGAAGCATATCCTATGAAAGAATCCTAATAAAGACTTACCTTATGTACATTTGTTGCCTCGACTTGTTCCAGGTTGAGGAACCCTGTCGGGCTTTGCTCTGGGTTTTGGTCCATGGGCTCAGCGCCACCCGGCACTTGTCTATTGTGAGAGGCCATGTGTGGCAAGTTTTCTAGAATTTTAAATTAACAAAATCATGAGATGAATCTTCGCATATATATCAATGTTGTGCATATATAAGGCGTAATCACCATTTTGTCATCGTTAGATAATCTTGTAGCGCATACATATATATTAATGGTCTAAAATTCAAAATGTTAATCGCATGGATCGATCCTCGACAACCTACTTTACGTGGACGAGAGGGAGCGGGTAACAAAGAACATATACAATTTCACATATACTTACACATGATACATATACAATTGACAATTCACATGTACTTATACATTTCACATATACTTACACATGATACATATACAATTGACAATTCACATATACTTATTTGCTCAATAAAAATAATGAATCATTCTTATTCACGCTAATATGATTTTCAAAAAATGAAATAAGGTTATAAATCCACAACTAGAATGTTAGTAGTCTATTACACCAAAAAAAGCAAGCGATCATTCCATATCAACCAAGCACGTCACCTCGTGGCTTTCTTCACCAGATGTATCGTATGCTCTCTGGCGGCCCTACTTTTGGAACTTCTGGTCTTGATCAAAAGCAGACAGGATCTTCTCAGCGGCACCTTATTTACGCCGATGGTTGACGGGAATGATAGCGCGTTGCGTTCGTTGGTGTAATAGACTATTAACATGCCGTTGTGATTTATAACCTTATTTTATTTTGCAAAATCATATTAGTGTGGAATAAGAATGATTCATTATTTTTATTAAGCAAATAAGCAATAATATTCTAAAGAATATATGAGTTAGGCCCTGTCTCTTGGGTGTGCCCTGCTTGACGATTAATCGCAATTCGGACATATACTTGTTGTTATCATCACGATGACACATAAAGATACATATGGTATGAGATCACATAAAGGCAACATTATGTCATTCATATAATGAATCATGATTACTATGGCAATATGGAGGTAATTATGTACTCATTTAAATTTTATTGTTTATGGCAATATCGAGGATAAAGGCGACATGATTATGAAAGAGGAAGAAAGGGGCTAGAAACTAACAAAATCTACTAGTCTTGTTCACTCTGAAAACTACCGACAAGCAATAGACAAACAATCACAGAAATGAGCGATAAAGGGACACACTAACCACAAATTATGATCTTGAACAAACAAATAGAAATATTAATATTTTTAAGCTTTTTTTAGAACTACAAATACTAGCAGCTAAAATTAACACAGGAACTAACTGACAACAACTAAACAAGCCTAATATTCTTTTTTGGTAATCGATTAACACTTAGTAGCTACCACAGGAAGATAGAAACCACTAGCAATATATTAGCTTAACCAGTGAACAAATTTAGCCACTACTTACCTACTGACCAGGAATTTGTACTAACAAAAAGACAAGGATATAATAGCACTATTACTAACACAAATTAACCATAAGAACAAACTCTTAACATGAACAGAGAACAATTCATGGCTACAAAATCTATTGAATACATGAACACACTACAGAATAAATGTTCTAACAGTAGGATCCAAAAACAAATTACAGATCACAATACTACTACAGAATCCTTGCAGTTTCATGATATACTTTCTAAACATGTGTTTCTGTTTCTAGCTTGAAACAAGCAATCATACATGGGAGCCATGGCCAAAAGATCAAGAGAACACTGGCCACATTTGAGCTCTTTGGTGTGACCACTGGAATGCATGACTGATTTATGCCTCGTGCTCAATTCCCTCATTAATGTATTGAACGATAGCATTTCCTTAATAGGTGCATATAAGTTTGGACAGAATCAAAAGATGAAGAAAACAATTAACCTTGCATTTTTTTCTTGTTTCCTTTTGCATTTTCTTTTCATACCCTAGATGGCTCTGATAGAAGCTTAACATAGCAATGTTTAAGAAAATTGTACAAGTACTGGCCCTAGAGAAAGCAAGAATAAGGAACCAACATGCTTAAGAAAAATGATGGTTTAGCATATACCCTAGTCATCGTCCTCATCTGTATCACAAAGGGATTAGGGTTTACTTAGCTTCTAGGCGCAAGGAGGGTCGCATGCAGGAGGGCCGGCATGAGGAGGGTCGTCGACGGAGGGCCGGGTGAGGGAGGGTCGCCCATGAGGAGGACCGTAGGGGCGCCTTGGGGAAAGGGTCGCCCAGGAGGAGGCACCGCAGGAGGGCCAGTGGGAGAGTCGGCGTCGGGGAGGCGCCGCAGGGGCACGGCGGGAGGGTCGCCGCACGGAGGGCAGTGAGGGAGAGTCGGCGGTGGCTAGGGCGCCGAAGAACTCCAAGCAATTGCGAAATGGCTAAGTGCGCGAAAGAAAACGTATATATAGGGAGGATTATTACTACCGGTTCAAAGAAATGAACCGGCAGTGATATATTATCTCTGCCGGCTTGTTATAGACCCGGCACTAATAATAAACATCATTGTCAGGTCATAAATGCCCGGCACTAAAAATACATAATCACTGCCGGTTCATTAAATGAGCCGGCAGTGATGATGTATTTTTAGTGCCGGGCATTTATGACCCGGTAGTGATATATAACTATTACTGCCGGTTCATTTATGAACCGGCAGTGATGTTCCATAGCATCTAGCCCGTGATGTTTCATAGTAGTGCCCGTGATAAATATATTCTTGCGGGTGGAGACTATGGCGTGGCATCGATGTGTTTTATTAGTGTGTTCTCGTTTGTCAACCGCAGCGATGTTCCTCGACACCCACTTTCTTTGTTGTGGCGAAGTGGTAGCGATAGCAAATCTTTGCCACAAGAATGACTTTCTGCGTGGCAAGGAAAATTGGCACACCTGTTTTATTTATTTGTAAAAAAACCCCAAATACAAACATTGGAATTTTATTTCAAATTTCAGCTAATCCAAGATTTTGCTTTGGACTTCATACAAAAACCAAATTTTATGGATGAACTTTGGAAGTCGTATGGAAATGAAATTGGTAATTTTTCTTTTTTGTTTTATTTAAAATTTCAGTTAATTAGGAATAATCAATAAAAACTTGCTCTTACTATCTCATCTTCATCCATTGGACATTTACTATTTCTGAATGATTATAATAATCAATACTCCATAAATTTCAAATTGAAGCATGTCCTTCGTACAAAATGTTTATATCACAAATTGAAGCTTGACCTTCATACAAAATAAAGCATATCCTTAATTACACAACTAAGTTACAATCCGACCTTCGTTATGATCGCGGCGTATGTATGTAGCTTCCTCTATGTCTTCCACGAGACCTAGGTCGATGTTCTCACCGAAAGGAGGAAGCTCATCAAACTGGTTATAGTCTTCCTCGTCGACTACATTCTCAACTTCCACAATCCTTCTTTTTGATTGAAGAACCACGTGGCGTTCCTTGTCAGCTGGATCCCTTACAAAGAAAATTTGTGTAACGGCATTAGCAAGTACATATGGTTCCTTTCTGTATCCAACGTGTTTGAAGTCCACGGTAGTGATACCGTACTTGTCGATGTTCACGCCCCTAGGTAGCCTGACCCACTGGCACCGAAAGAGGGGGACCTTCAAAGGCCCATAGTCAAGCTTCCAAATCTCTTCTATGAATCTGTAGTACATTTGCATATTGCCATTGCTGTCATAGGCATCTATACGGACCCCACTGTTCTGGTTGGTGCTCTTGTTATCTTGTGCTCTCGTATAAAATGTATATCCATTGATGTCATATCCTTCAAATGTAAAAATTGTATATGATGGTCCCTTAGCCAGCGCTCTCAATTGAGCGCACTCTGTTTGCGTATGCATCATGTATCTAAGCAACCAATCTCCAAAGTTATCTCTGTGCTCTCTCGCGATCCAAACTCAGACTTACATGGGTTTTGTCTTCATAGCATGTTCTTGTGCATGTCGACATACGGGGCCGCTACAACTGATTGGTGTAGAACTGTAAAATGTGATTGCGTGAATGAAGCGCGATCATTTGTACGGATCGATTTTTGACCTAGTGTCCCTTTCCCTTATAGCCTCCCTTCATGGTGAGATACGGGCACACCAATCGGTTTGAGATCCATGTAATCGATGCAGAACTCGATGACCTCCTCGGTTCCCCAACCTTCGGCAATGCACCCTTCCGGCCGATGTCGATTACGAACATATTTCTTCACAACCCCCATGAACCTATCGAAAGGGTACATCTGATGTAGAAACACAGGGCCAAGAAACTGTATCTCTTTCACAATATGAACAATGAGATGGACCATAATATCGAAGAAGGATGGAGGGAAGCACATCTCAAGCCGGCATAGAGTGTGGATCACATCTTGCTGCAGCTTATCCAGTTTCAACGGGTCGATGACCTTCTGTGAAATCGCGTTGAATGAACACAACTTTATAATTGGGTCTCGCACTTTCTCTGGCAGAACACCCCTAATTGCTACAGGAAGCATCTGTGTCATCATCACGTGGTAATCATGAGACTTCATACCAACTAATTTCAAGTCTTTCATTGAGACTAGCCTCTTTATGTTGGCAGAATAACCGGACGGAACTTTGACTCCGTGCAAGCACTCACACACGCTAATTTTCTCAATCTTGCTTAAAGCGTAGCAAGCTGCGGGAAGGTACTTTTTTCCTTGACCCGGATCTTCATGATCACGGTTCCTTCTGAGTTTCATATCTTTCAGGTCCATCCGTGCCTTGAGTGTATCTTTTGTTTTGCCAGGTATGTCTAGTAAAATACCAAGCAAGCTGTCACACACGTTCTTCTCTATATGCATGACATCGATAGCATGTCGAACATCCAGGTGCTGCCAATAAGGTAGGTCCATAAATACTGATTTCTTTTTTCACAAAGGAGCTGTATCACCGGAACTCGGAACTGATGTACTTCCGGCTCCCTTGTAAGGAATCGGATGCCCAAGAGGGGGGTGAATTGGGCTTTTTCAAATTTTAATCTCTAAACCAATTTTATACTTGTGTCCAAATCTTAATGTAATGTGGAAGCTAAAAACTGATATTTGAACACAGGTTATTATACTAGGTGATGGCAAGCAAGATAAGCACCCTAGAATAAGAATTAACTAACTCTTGATTTGCAATCCTAGTGAGACAAGCAAGCAATTTAATTCTAGATATGAAGATGCTAGCAATAAAATTGCTCAAGATAAATTAGTTAGCACACACAAGTCAACACATGACAAGGGCATAACTAGTAAGGTGCTCAGATCATCATATAAGTCATAAGATGCATAATGGATAAATACAAAGTAAAACAATCCATAAAGGAGACAAGAGATACCACAAATGACACAAGTATTTTTATCCCGTGGTTCGGAGCCACGCTCCTACTCCACGTTGAGGCAAGCCCTTGCTCCTCACAAGGACCGACTCCCGCTCGAGCCTACGCCTCGTTTCCACTAGGGTGACTCTTCCACCACAACGGTGAGGTGAGCCCCAACCTCTTACAACACGCTAGTTCCAAGAGTAAATGGGTCTTCCTCAAGCCCTGTCTCTTGGCTCACTAGCACTTGATTCACCCAGGCCTTCTCACAACCTTCATTGAGAAGATCACCGGCTCACGACGCCTTTCACGCCGTCTAGGTGCTCTCAAGCACCAAGAGTAACAAGCCCGAAGCTTATTTAATCACACCGGATCAAGCTTAAGAGAGATGCACACAGGACACTCTTGATCACACACTAATCTCACTTAGGATTCTCTTAATCACACTCAAAAGATTAGTGTCTTGGACACTCCTAACACATAGGAGTTCCTCTCACACACCTTCAACTCAAAGATAATGAATGGGTTGCCAAAAGTTGGTTCTCAACAGTCTAGGGGGGTATAAATACCGAACACCCTCAAAACTAGCCGTTTGAACCAAAAACTAGACGTTGGGAACAGTACCAGAGAATTTACATTTGCCACGGACTGGTCCTATGCAAAATCCCATGTATGACGGACCAAAAAATTTGGTCCGTCACTGCATGTACAGCCTGCACGAAAACGGCGATATCTCTCTCGTCCGAACTCGGAATTGGGTGATCTTGGACTCTATAAAAAGCTAAGAACAAGGTCTATCCATCTAGCAAGGTCTCAGAACCCAGATCCCAAAGGATGAGTATAGAATTCACAAGGAATCAGAAGACACCCAAAACCTCACATTTTTTGACACCACTAGCTTCTCTCTTTTACTAAACACTTCTAACACCCCAAGACACCTCACTAGGCTCACTTAGGGGCAAGAAGACTCAATGTGCATCACTCGAGAGCTTGGAAATGGTCCAATCAATATCAATCCGGACTCCTCTTGATAGTACGGCAACTATCCTATCAATCCGGTCTTTCCACCAACACCAAGACCAGTGAAAGACTAGGAAACATCCTTAGTCCTATACTAGCCATACCTTGGCCTTGAGCATCTTTTAGGTTCACTTCTAAGCTTCGTGCTTTTTACTTGATGTGTTGTGCATAATGACCGTCATAATTGTTGAAGTCTTCGTCTTGTCAACATTGACTTGATCACCTCATGAGGTTCTTCCGTCCTATCGACTTTGATTCGATCATCCTCCCGATGATCCTCTCATCCAATCGATCTTGACTCGTCCTCAGCTCTTGGTGAATCCTCATCTAGTTGATCTTGACTTAACAATCAATCCTTTATCACACCTTGGTCATCACACATGCTCTTGGAACCTAATTCTCTTCAAAGCATCTCAAGAAAGACATTAGTCCCAAAAGCTCAATAGATTTGCATGGATATACTTGATAATCATTAAATTTTAAGCTCAACAAGTGTTTGATAATGAACCCCAATATATATGAAACACTTGACATAAGAATGCTCCTACTAAGTGCACCAAGATGTATATGCATTTGATTCATACACTTAGTGAGAATAATACCAAAAGGTATTTAAATTAATTGCAAGGCAAATCAATTTAAATTACTCAATTAATCTTTTATCTTCTTAATAATATGCACATGAATGAATTTGAATGAGGAAGACATGTGCATTGAAAAATATTTACAATTCCAACACCAAAGAACATAAAGATTTCCTTCACAACACAGCAGCCAACTTCAAGAATTTTTATGAATTTTTCAGTAGCTCAAATGAGAACGTTGTCAACATGAAAAAGATTCGTCTCGAAATTTTCTACAACTTTCATATATAAACTTTATTTTTCTGAGCACGGGAAGACCCTAAAAAATGCAAAATATTAAGACCCTGTCAAAACCATGTGTATGACGGATCAAATAATTTGGTCCGTCCCACACAAAGAAATTCAGTCCACTTCCCGAATTTTTATAATTTTTTCGGTTGCTCAAATAAAAAAGTTGTCAACATGAAAACGATTCATCTCGAAATTCTCTACAACTTTCATGTAGACACTTTATTTTTTCGAGCACAGGAAGGCCTTAAAAAATATAAAATATGAAACACTATCAAAAGCCTATGTATGACGGACCAAAAAATTTGGTCCGTCATACATGTATACCGGACCAAAATATTTGGTCCGTCATATATGGGAGTTTTAGAGAGTTTGGTCCGGCTCAAAAGGGAAACTTGCTGTTAGATTGAGTGGATGATCCAGTGCATATTCTAAGCACTAAATCCGGTCCGTTCCCCATGAAAGGACTTCCGAAAAAGTGTCAAACATCCAAATCCAAATTGATCACAATCAAATTCAATCACCAAAACACTAGTTATCAAATACCCATCATAAGCTCTCTTAAAATCAAGGCATGAAGATATATTGATCCAATGAATTAAACACACAAGGATACATGGATCAACATTGAAACAAATATTTAAACCAAATTAGACTCCACGAAGGTTGTGCATGATAGAAACATTCATGGTGAGCTTATATACACAAATATGATCAAGCATGGTGAAGTCTATATAAAGAAGCAACTAAAGGATCACTTAAAGAATAGTCATATAAGATCAAAGATCCAAAGACAAGCAAACCACGTTCATGCTGGACTAAAAAATTTAGTCCGTCATAGATGGGCAAATAAGAAATTTTGATCAGCTGAAAGTACATGTATGCCGGACCAAAAAATTTGGTCCATCATAGATGGGCAAATGAGAAGTTCAACCAAGAGATTCAAGTTGGCGCTGGACTAAAGTATTTTGAATGAGAGATTTGGCGCCGAACTAAGATAAGAGTCAACTTGAGAATCACTAAAGAACTAAATAAGAACATGATCCCAAGAGCAAAATATGAACAGTGAGGTAATGTTTATGCCCAAAATGAATATGACATGCATATGACAAATGCACTAACAGATAGGAGTGGAATACCGAGCACATACCTCAAAGTTGCATACTCATTCTTTTCATATATGATTTCCTTTTAAATAAGATGAGACTAAAACAATCTTCACGATGAACATATTAGTCTCATATCAATAAGCATATTAGAGGTTTATCATTAAGCACATTGTCAATAACTATGTTTGTCATTAATCACCAAAATCATACAAGGGCTACCTTGAACTTACATCCCTTTCCATGGATAATTTTTATATCCTTTACGGCCGCAAATATCTTTTTGCCGTTGTGATGTTTCGGAGCTGAAGCAGTCTCCTTTGTACCGTCAAAAGCTCTCTTGTTGTTGCGATACGGGTGGTCCTTGCGAAGGAACCTACGATGCCGCATGTAACACATTTTTCGACAGTATTTCAGCCACTGGCTCCCTGTATCACCCATGCAATGCACACATCCATTGAATCCTTTTATAGTCTGGCCCAAAAGATTGCCAAGAGCAGGGTAATCATTGATGGTTACGAACAACAATGCCCGTAGCATGAAGTTCTCTTTTGTACTCATCCCATACCCGTACACCGTCGTTCCACAATACCAGAAGATCTTCAACCAGTGGTTTGAGGAACACATCAATATCGTTGCTAGGTTGCCTCGGCCCTTGGATCAGTAACGGCATCATAATGTACTTCCGCTTCATGCAAAGCCAAGGAGGAAGGTTGTACATACATGAAGTCACCGGCCAAGTGCTATGACAACTACTCATGTTGCCGAAAAGATTCATCCCATCTGTACTGAGTCTGAACCTTATATTTCTCATATCATATGCAAAGTGTTTCTTGTATTTTCTATCGATATTCCTCCACTGCGCGGAGTCAGCAGGGTGTCTAAGCATTCCATCCTTTTTACGCTCCTCGGTGTGCCATCGCAGCAATTGAGCATGCCATTTGTTCGCAAACATACGCTTCAGACGGGGGATTATAGGGAAATACCACACCATCTTGGTCGGAGGTCTTTTCTTCTTACACTGCCCCTCAATATTGTCATCGCTGTGCTTATACCGAGATGCCTTGCAAACGGGACATGCATCCAAATTTGCAAACTCATTGCAATACAATATGCAATCGTTTGGACATGCGTGTATTTTCTGCACTTCCGGTCCCAGCAGACAAACAACTCGCTTGGCTTTGATGCGTGGTTCTTGGCAACACGTTACCCTCTAGAAGGACATCTCTTAAGAAACCTAACAGCTCTGTGAAACTCTTGTCGGACCAACCATTACTTGCCTTCAACTGCAGCAGCGTAAGCACAACATGCAGCTTTTTGAACTCCTCTTTGCAGCCTGGGTACAAGGGTGTTGTAGAATCCTCTACCATACGCTGAAACTTTTGAAAATCCCTTTCACTCGTGAGGTCCTCCCCATCATGCAACATCTGTTCTAGATCATCTTCATGGTTATCGATGAATGTCTCTTCATGGGTGTCGACGAACGTATTTTCCATCATGGATCGAAGTCGTTGTCTTCATCATCATCAATCAGATGCCCTTCACGCACAATCTCATTTTCACCATGATCGGTCCAACAGGTATAGGCAGGCTTGAAACCCCTTCGAAGCAAGTGTGCACGGATCGCCTCAAGGTTCGAAAATTGCTTCTCATTCTTGCAATCGATGCACGAGCAACAAATATAGTCCATCAGCTTATTTGACTTGTACGCCGCAGCCGCGCTCAGAACACTAGTCGCACCGTTAAAGTACTCTCTATCGCGACGGTCCGCTTCATACATCCATCTTCGATCCATCTACAAATATTTACAACAAATAAAATCTCAGTAAATCAATAAGTGCTCACAAATTGTTTTATACATTTAATTTGTTATCACTACTACAGCGAGGCTTGTATCAGACGAACGATCATAGACGGTTCTGAAAAACCGTCTGTGGTATGGAACATCACAGACGGTTATGTACTCAAACCGTCAATGTATATATCACAGACGGTTTTATATTACAGCCGTCTGTGATGAAAGAAATATCACAGATGGTTTCTAAATATAACCTTCTGTGATGGCTACAGTACAGACGGTTTCTAATTAATCTAGAAATTTTCATTACTTATAAATCTATAGCCAAATCTCGATTGTCAAACCAATTAAATAATTTCTATTAGTTATATATAATGGTCCATCCAACAAATTTGAGTACTATTGTCTCCTCTTCTCTCATTTTAGTACTATTTTATCAAGGAGTATTGGATGAGGAACATAATTCTTTTATGCATGGCCTTTTTACATCAATTATATACCTTTTCATCCATTGGACATTTACTTTTTCTGGATGATTTTAATAATCAATACTCCATACATTACAAATTGAAGCATGTCCTTCGTACAAAATGTTTATATTACAAATTGAAGCTTGACCTTCATACAAAATAAAGCATATCTTTAATTATACAACTTAGTTATGATCCGACCTTCATGGTTATCGATGATCGTTTGGCCTGGTACGTGGTTGCTATTAGTTATATATAAATCTATATCCAAATCTCGATTGTAAAATCAATTAAATAATTGCTATTAGTTATATATAATGGTCCGTCCAACAAATTTACATTACTTACGTATATTAAATTAACATACGAAATAAAGAAACAATTTTAAGTATGTAGATTAAACAATAGTTAATTATGAAGTGCTACCACATTTAAATTCAATCAACGTATTAAATGCAATCACTATACATATAAAAGTTGGTAATTTCAAATCTAAACTCTAGATTAGAAATCTAATTGTGTTGACTAGGCAATCAATAATTCTGATCACAACCTACAACAATATAGAACGTAATATTCAACTAAACAATATACGAACCTTAGATCACAAGTTAGAAACGACAAATTACACCAAATTTGAGAGCAAAAATTCGCCCCCTCTCCACCCCAATCGAGCAAGAACAGAGCTCCTCTCTGTTCTGGACAGCTTGGGGAAGGGAGCCAGAGTATATATAGTGTCATATTATCACTGCCGGTTTATTCTCTTGAACCGGCAGTAATATATCACTGCCGGTTCTATCTCAAAAACCAGCAGTGATATGGCTGCCGTTTCGCGTGCAATTCACTTTATCACTGCCGGTTACACTGTTGAACCGACACTAATTCTTTCACTGCCGATTCTCTATCTAAACCCGGCAGTGATATTGAGTCGTTTCCCGCCCAAATGACTTTATCAGTGGCAGTTATATATACACTGTTCTTATCACTGCCGGTTTAACTTAAAACCGGCAGTGATAATATTATCACTACCGAGTTAATTTAAAACCGACAACGATAATATTATCACTGCCGGTTTAAGTTAGAACCGGCAGTGATAATATGAACCTTCCAACTCCCGCCGCCAACAACCGTCGCTCTTCCCCATTCCTCTGCCAACTGTTGCGCTTCCCCATTTTGGCAACTGTTGGGCTTCCCATTCCTCCTCTATATAATGCGAAGCACCTCAATTTGTGGCGCTCCTCACAATCCACCATTGCTGCAGGAATAGCCCCCCCAAGAAGCGAGCACGTACTGGGCAAAGCACTGATCCGCTGCCAGAGGAGAAGGAGGAGAAGAAGGAGGAGGAGGAGGCGGAGGAGGAGCAAGAGGAGGTAGAGGAGGAGGAGGAGGGCGACGACGATGACGACAGCGGCTGCGGCGATCTCCTTCGGCGTTGGGGCAAAACCAACTCCGCCGCCGAATCGGATTCGGAGGAGGAGGAGGAGCACCGCCGCAACTCCGATCGGTCATCCGGCAGTAGCTCCGGCGACGAGGAGGAGGAGGAGGACAACGACGACTTTTGGATATAGTTTGTGCCATTTTGGGTTTCAAACGGTTAAAAGCCGTTGGCACGTTATATTTTGTATATAAAATTAGGACTAAATATGTAATTCTGGACTAAAAATGTTCTGTGTTTAATATGTTCTATTTTTTAACTAATTATGCTTTGATATGTTCTGTATCTTAACTAATTTTGGGGAACAGTAATATCACTGCAGGTTCTGGAGTAAAACTGGCAGTGAAAATGGTCTTATCACTGCCGGTTAAAAACCAAAACAGGCAATGATAAATCACTGTCAGTTTTTTATATAAACCGGCACTGATATTTTATTATCACTGCCGAGTCTCTCTAAACCCGGCAATGATATTGCCTCCATGCGTGCGGGAAAATTATACTATTCTTATCACTTTGGGTTGAAGTTAGAACCGCGGTGATAATATTATCATCGCCGAAGTCGGGCCTACCCGCGATGATGGGGGTCATGGATAAAGCGATGCAGTAGTAGTGAATGTTGTATAATCCAATATAATTAGTGTAACCACAAGTGTTAGTATAGGATGGTCATCATGACTAATTAAGTTATTTAGGTCTAATTTTGCATGTTAGAAGGCTAGAGTAGTACGGACTTTTTTGAACGGATTGCTTGTAGGAATATTCACACAGAGGTGTAGGTGAAACGCATACCAATACAACGATATTTGTCTCACTACGAGGAAAAGTGGGACAATGGAGCTTATAACCGTTAGTCGTACAATGATGGTACAAATATCTTCTACCGCCAAAGTAAGGGTTCGTCGTCGCCGGGCTAGTGTAAAGTTAGGTCTAGATAATGTAACAGTTATATCATTACCTTTTGGCTGCACGCTAAAGAAAGCATGAAAATAATGACAAAAAGAGTTGGTCATATCTCGCTGATAAAGATGTATACCTCTGTAGAGTATAAAACTTTTCGAAAAATCGTACTTGCGGTTAGAGAGACTTGGAACACTAATACTATCTAGATTTGGAATTTTCATAAAAATGACCACCTTGGGAATTTTATGAAAATCTAGTTTTAGATATCATACCAAGGAATGGCAAAGAATGGTTCAATATTTATAATCACGAAGGATTATGAGTCGTTACATTTTATGTTGTTCATATTTATTTATTACTTTACATACTTGTCAAATGCTCTTGCAAATTTTGTTTATAATCTGCTACTTGATATACATGTTTCAAATTTAGCTCTATGCAAATTAGCCATGTTAGTCTTTCTTTAATTTAGCCTGCATTTATTAGAATTTTTTTAAATAATACATTTTTTATTCAAAATTTCAAAAATATACCACAAAAAAATTTACAGAAATATACCCCTGTCGCCCGTTGGATGGGCGATAGCCGATAGGGGCCTAAATTGCAAAATAAACGAGCGACAGGAGGCCACGTCACCCCTAGCCTCCTGTCGCCCGATGAAATGGCGACAGGAGCCGAAATGACCCCTGTCGCCCGATGAATTGGCGACAGGAGCAAAATCGACCAATGGTCGGGCGGCAGGGGGAGCGCGGGCTCCTGTCGCCTGACCAAAGGGTGACAAGGACGTTTATAAAAAGGCTCTCGCCCGACACTGTTCCCATTTCATCCAAACCGAAACCGAGTTGAAACAGAGAAAGAGAAGAAGAGGAAGGAAGAGGGAGGAGAGGAGAGGAGAGGAGAGGAAAAGTAAGATAGGAGGTACTTAGTGACATTTTAAGGTAAATTTTCGTTGTATACTTTTTCTAGCAGTAAATTGTGGTAGATTAGAAATAATTTTAGATCTAGGTTATGGATAGATGTAGTGAATTTAGATATTTTTTACGGATAGGAGTATATCGATATATATTGATGGAAATGTAGTTAGGAATGTATATTTTTTTTACAGATATAAGTACATCGATATGAATGTATATGTTGTTAGGAATATATATTTTTTACGAGATATAAGTACATCGATATGAATGTATATGTTGTTAGGAATGTATATTTTTTTATAGATATAAGTACATCGATATGAATTATTAGGAATGTAGATGTTTTTTACGGTTAGATATATATTTTTGTAGCATGTACGTATACTTATGTTAGGTCTCACAGTAATTTTTACGGAAAGTTATTAATTCGTGCGTGAATAAATGGATTAGCAGATATGGCAAAACGAGTTCCATTTAGAATCTATTATGGAGAGGGGGTTGTAATGCATGGTTTGGAGGGTGCAGATCTAAGTAACATGCAGTATGTGGACAGAAGTTTGAGTAGGGTCGAGGAGCACACATTTGCTTCCGTGTTGAAATGGTTGTATTATACTTTTCGGATGGAACAAGAGAAGTGCGAGTTGAAGGTATTTTGCTTATGTAGTATGCTAAACGACCCTATTTACTGGGAGCTAGTTGAGCTGAAGGGAACCACATCGTGGAGATCATATGTGAGGGGGGCAGAGCAACAGGGATGGAATCGGGTGCTTTTAGTGCAAGCATATGAGAGGGATGTTGCCTCCCAGCAGCAGTTGGACGCCGGTGAGTGTAGTCAGCCTCAAAATGAGCTCAGTTTCGGTGACACAGAAATTGGGGGATCTAGCCGTGAGCAGCATGTTCAGCAATGCAACGATGACATCATTTGCCAAAGTGGTGAACAGGTTGAGTTTCGGGAGGATGATGAAAATGTTGGCCAAGAAGCTCAGGGACTGGTAGACGAAGGTGAGCAAATTGATGAAATAACAGCTAGGATGGAAGAGGAAGATCGTGAGTACAGCAGAGCAGAAGAGGAGGACAACGATGAGTCGGATGAGAAAGATGGAGGTACAGAGCTGCTTGTGCCAGGCGAGTGGAGCACGCAGCAATTTGATAAGATGGTTGTCAATGAAAGCAATGATATACCTTGGCAGTATAGTGACAATGAGGTTAGGCCTAACAGTATGTACCCGACAAAAGAGGCTGTGCAGGATGCCATGAAAGATTGGGCTTTATCATTAAGAAGGACTTTTAGGGTTAAGAAATCCACCCCAACCTGCTACGACGTGGTGTGTGAGATCCATGGGTGTCCGTGGAGAGTGCATGCGTACAAGCCCAAATGGGGCACCCATTGGCTATGTTCGAAGGTTGAGCAAAGATACCAGATGATCGAGAAACAAGTGATGGCTCACAGGAACCTGTCGTCCGGGTATGTCGCGAACATCATGTACGCAGAGATAGTGGAGAACCTGAGTTTTGAGCCCCGTGCTATTATCCGAGTGACCGAGAACAGATATCAGCACACAATTAGCTACGGGAAGGCGTGGAGGGTAGGGGTGAAAACGGTATCGGTAATTCCCGAAATTCCGAAAACCGTTTTCGAAATTTTTCAACCGGACGTGTCGGTATCGGTAATTTTCGAATCGAATCGAATCGGTAATTTTGTCGGAAACGATAACGGTAACGGTTTTGATCGGTTCGACCGCTTCCTCGATATCCGGAAAAATCGGTAAATTCCATCGGTAATTACCGGAATTATTCCAGCCCACAAATCACACTCCTTCGGTCACTAAAACGCCCATAACTTTTTACTCTGAACTCCGATTTAGGTGATTTTGGACTCTATGCGAAGCTTATCACGAGGGATACAATCTCCACCTATTTTCATGATTTAACCAATCATAGATATTTTTAAATATCATAAAAACAAAACTCTAATGTAGTCATTCAGTCTAAAATTTGATGTGTGTTCATCATAAATTTGTGAATATTTATTAATTACTAATTTCTATGTGGATGTACTATTTGTGTGAATTTTTTGAAGTCAATTGGTGGTACATGTCCTTACGATGTTACCGGTCTCTTTTTCGGATTCCGATCGTTACCGATATATATTTTGTATCGAATTTTCGTTTCCGATATTTTTGAATTACCGATGCCGTTTTCGTTTCCGTAGTTATCGATTCCGATATCGTTTCCGAGAAAAAATATGAAAACAAAAATGGTTTTAGTGTTTTCCGACTGTTTCCGACCGTTTTCACCCCTAGTGGAGGGTGAAACAGAAGGCATTAGAAATGAGGTTTGGGAAGTTTGAAGACTCGTACCATAACCTGCCCGCACTGCTCAGTTGTATTCAGGGAAGAAATCCTGGGACCTACTATGATTATCAAGATTGTCCGTCAATCAAGTGGCCAACTAAAATGCATCTGAGGAGAGTGTTCTTCTCATTCGAAGCTTGCATTAAGGCGTTCTATCACTGTCGTCCATTGTTGTGCGTGGACGGCACATTCTTGACGGAGAAATACAGAGGGCAAATATTGACAGCTGTGGGCGTCGATGGAAACAACTAGATTCTGCCTGTTGCCTTTGCCTTCGTAGAAAGTGAGAACTACGAGAGTTGACTGTGGTTCCTACGAAACTTGAAGCTCGGGGTGCTGCATGACAGGCATGCTGTGTTGCTCAGTGCTATCAACCAGCTGCAAACAAGGGAAGAGGAGCCACTCCCATGGCCTGACTTGCAGAGTCAATGGTGCATGAGGCATTTGGGCGCAAATTTCTATAAGCAATTCAGGAACAAGCAACTGATGAACATGTTCAAAAGACTATGTAAGCACAACCAGGAGAGCAAGTTCTGAACTCTGTGGAAAAATCTTGATGAGCTGACAAGAAAACACAAGGAGCAGATGAACAACACAAGTGCCAGTGGAATACAGGAGCAGGCGGAGCCTCTTTTCCCCTGCCAACAGAGGATGAGGCGACTAACCGTCGTTGGAGGCAAAGGCCAATCAAATGTTTCTCCGACTGGATCAAGCACGAACCGAAAGAGAAGTGGTCACTGTTATATGACACACATGGCGCCAGATACGGTGTGATGACCACTAACTTTGCAGAAGTTTACAACTGGGTAATACGAGGCATGAGGTGTCTTCCGTTTGTAGGAATTGTCGAGGGAGTGCTGAGGGGTACAACCAAGTACTTTGTGGACAGGCATGCAGCTGCTGACATAGTAATGAGAGATGAGAAGTTCTTGCACTCTTCGATGATCACTAAATACATGGATGAGAAGAGTTAGAAGGCGGCCAAACATAGAGCTATCAAAGTTGGTGCATGGACACTACGCTTCGAGGTGATCTGCAGGGATAAAGGAAGGCGTGGAACCAACTAGAAGGTTGTCACCCAGGAGTGCATCTTACAGGCTGAGTGCAAATGCTCGTGCAACAAGCCATACCTTTTGCATAGCCCATGTTCTCATGTCATAGCCGCATGTGCTTTATTTGGAATGCAACCTGGTACATACCTATCTGAATATTTTATGAAGGAAAAGGTGATGACAACTTGGAGTGAGGAGCTTTATAGTTATGGGGTTGTGGGTTCTTTCACCACAACTCCTAGTGTTGATGAAAGGTTTTGGGTCCCTGATTTTGATGCGAGAAGAGGGAAAGCAGGGCGTCGAAAAACAAGGCGTATAAGAAATGACATGGATGAGTCAGAAGCTGGCAAACGCGTGAAGAAATGCTCATTGTGCAACCAACGAGGATATACGTTCAAGAACTGCGAAGCTCAAAACGAAGAAGACGAAGGAGGAGATGGTCACCCGATGGTGGGGGAAGGATCTTCCTCTGCAAGGACTGCTGCACAACGCTATCGCACCAGATGATAAGCAATTTGCATTATCATATGTCATATATCAAATTTATATTTCATCGATGTAACGTGTGTTGTATGAACTCTGTTTTGTACCTAGCTGTTGCGAGTGTTGTGTCTTGACAAATTGTTGGAATTGTTTCAATATATTGTAATGAGCTTCTCTGTTTTTTATGTGCGTATTTGTTTCAATATATTATTGTCATGCTTGTATAGTTTTACGTACGCTTTTGTTTACATATGTGTTTCAATTCTAACTTTCATTTTTGTAATTTGCAGGTATGGCTCACCAGTATGGAGATGACGAGTGGCCCTTCGAGTTGCTGGACCCAGTCATCGACCGTGGTCACCGTGCCCGCTTCGCCACCGCTATCCCAGAGGAGGGAGGGGACCCTGTGCAGCTCGGCGTCCTTCTACCTAGGCCAGCGCAACACTCTTGGGCGCTCGATCTTCGTTGGATCCCCAGGTAACATATCAGTACTTAAATTTGTAAACATGTTTGTTCTAGCACCATGAATAGTGCTGCACTAATATTAATTACATGTTTATGTTTCTTAGGCTTCGAGCTTCAAGGTTGCTGCCCCTCGCCCGGATGGTGGAGCACTTAGGACACCGGTTCCCGTACGACCGGTCGCTGATCACCGCTCTGGTGGATCGGTGGAGGCCGAAGACGCACACCTTCCATCTTCCTGTCGGGGAGATGGCGATCACTTTGCAGGACGTCTCCTACCTCCTCGGCCTCCCGATCGCCGGTGAGGCTGTGGTGCCCAGACGCCGATCCGAGTGGCGCCGAGGCGCTCTGAGAGGTTTATGGTGTACTACCACCTGCCTTGTACGCGACCTTCGACCACACGCATGGACTGACACTGCGTTGGCTTCGACAGTTCGTGGTACGCAAGTAGCCTTTAAAACTAAATTGTGTACGTACTGCTTAAAATAACAAGTGAGCTTTATTTTACAGCGTGAGGAGATCGTCGAGCCAGTGGACGAGCAGAGCGTCAGCCGCCACCTGGAGGTGTACCTGCTGTGGCTCTTCAGCTGGTGCATGTTCACGACGTCCCATGGGGATCGCGTGGATAGGCACCTAGTGCAGTTCGCGAGGCAGATCGCGGACGCACCCCTTGACGCCGTGCCACAGTACTCTTGGGGCTCGGCTGTGCTGTGTGCCACCTACCGTACACTCTGCAACAGGTGTTCACGAACCGCCGGTGAGGCGACCTTCGGAGGATGTACACTGCTGGTACAGCTGTGGGCATACGAGAGGTTCTAGATCGGGCGGCCCGACATCGACCTGCAGCCTCTAGAGCATGTAGGCGGTGACGTCGACAGTCCGACCATGGGCACCATCTGGTGCCTGCGACAGGTAAGATATTGCGATAACGATTTTGATACTTTTCATTTAAGTTTTGTGAGTACTAATGGTTACGTTGTATCATCACTATAGCCGAGGTGGGCACACCGGACTGTGCGAATGGGCTACCCCTAGTTCGTCGCTGCCTTCGACCACCTCACCGAGGACCACGTCTGCCGGACGTTGACGTGACGCCGAGGTGACTTAGCAACGGTGGTCTCATCCACCCTTTGCACACGAGACGCGGGGTACTGGATCACCTGTCGGTTCCTCGTGTTCGACGTCTAGGTCGAGGGCTACGCTGTCCATCGTGTGATGAGGCAGTTTGGTCTACGACAGGTGTTCCCGGTGCACGACGATTATTGCTTTTTTTTTAAAATAAAAAAAGAAAAAGAAAAACCCAAAGTGAAATGCCCAAGTCAGCCGAGAGTCAGGAATTCAAAAACCATTTTTCAAAAACTGGTTTGAAATTTACGGTACGAAAACCGTAAAACCGTTAGAAACCAAAGAGTTAAGAAATCAAAAAAATTAAAAAAAAAATCGAAAACCATTCGGCGGTTTTTCTTAAAAAAACTAGCCAACCAATTGAATATTCTTAAAAAAACGGTTTGCCGAGCGATTTTTGTGAAAACCACAGTTTTTCAACGGTTTTCGAGCGGTTTT
Source organism: Guadua angustifolia (assembly GCA_036346375.1). Classification (NCBI taxonomy): domain Eukaryota; kingdom Viridiplantae; phylum Streptophyta; class Magnoliopsida; order Poales; family Poaceae; genus Guadua; species Guadua angustifolia. The sequence goes on along the minus strand of CM070514.1, from coordinate 3,462,013 downwards.
TAACGCATAATTTTTTTCAAATTTTTATTTTTAAAAAAATTAAATCGGTTTACCAAATAGTTTTAGATTTTAAACCACAACCAGCAATAAAATTGAAAACCACGGTTTTCTGACATTTACCGCAAAATTGTGAAACCTGTCAGAGACCCTTACTCGACTTGGACTGGTCGAGCTAGACCACCTAGCTTAAGCATGTTGCCGTCGGTGACGTTGTAGAAGAGCACCGGGAAGCGCGGCGCGCCGTACAGCACGCAGCGCGGGAGGGGAGGCCCAGCGACTCGAGGAACTCGATCCGCGGGAGTAGCGAGGGAGGTTGGGGACGTCGAGCACTCGGAGGAATAGAGCGTCGGCTGGAGCCGAGCTGCCACGGGGGACACGGGCAGGCGGGAGGTCGTCCGGCTGGTACCCCCCGCCTTCTCGGTCAGCAACTGTAGCGCGGCCATGATGGTCTCCACGAGCACGACAAGAGCTCGAGAACATCCTCGCTGTGGCCGGAGATCCGCGGGCAAAGACGCCGCGAAGATCTCGGCCACGGGCGGTGATTTACAAAGACGGGCTGGGATCGACGCCGTGGTGGGCAGGGAGCCCGGGATGTGACATCTCCCTCCGCGGAGGCGGCGGTCAAGTCGTGGGTGCTGGTGAAGTTCGCCGTGGACTCGTCGTCGCACATGGAGTGCCGAGTCACCGTTGTGATGGGCTAATGGCAGCCTTGACAGCGGCAGCTGGCCGGCATCATATACCCCCTATTAAAGCTTGCAAGTTTCCGGCTCAGCCTCGCTGCCACGTGTCATTCGCAAAAAAGCCCCTGTGTTTCTTCGTATTACGGATAGGTCCCTGTACATTACAAATAAGTCCTTCGTGATTTTTTATGAGGGGAATTTTTTTTCCTAAATCGCGTTTGGGTCCCTCATGCGCTGTTTTACGGAAAAAAGCTCCCGTTAAATTCAAATCGCGAACAAGCCCTTTTCTAATTTTTCGGGATAGCGGATAGGTCCAAAAACGTAACAAACAAGTCCTTGCTCTTTACGTTTAGGTCCTTTCTCCGTTTTTCCCGGAAAAAATGTTTTCGTCACCAGAAATATATGTGCAGCTCTATCTCTAGACTTTTTCCCCATCTCGATTTTCCATCTCGATCTCTGATATTTTTTAAAACATGTATTATTACTAAGTGAACGCGTAGAGTGTTAGGCGCTCGACAAAAGAAGGTTGTCGTCTCTAATAATTTTTCGTCCTTTTTCCTCTAGATTATTTTCCCACCTCGGTTTTCCAACTCGGTCTCTGATATTTTTCAAATAATTCATCGAAAGAGATATTTCTACAACTCTATCTCTATTTTTTCCTCCGTAACTCAGTTTCTGCTATTTTCCGGAGTGAGAAATATGTGCGCGGTTGTATCTTTATAATTTTTTTTGCAATTCGACCTGTAGTATTTTCGAAGCATGAAAGAATTTGGGTCAAGTTTTTCTGGCGGTCGCGACATTGCGCGAGTTTTTCTGCCGAGCGCGGCATCGCGCGCCTTTTGTCCTCCCTCTTCAAGCGCCCCTCAAAAAAATTAGTTACGTGTAGACCTTTTCGGCAATTTTTTACGAAAAAGACCTTTTGGTTTAGCAAAATCGCGGATCTTTCGTGACAGGACCCTAAATAAATGCCGAAAAAACGTAGTTGCTTTTAGATTATTTCAACTATTTTTCGTGAAAAGGATCTTTCGTTTTAGCGTGACAAAAAAATGTAGTTACGTGTAACCCTTTTCAACGGGTTTTTTTACAAAAAAGACATTTTTGTTCAGCAAAATCACGGAGTTTTTGTAAGAGGGCCCTAAATAAATGCAAAAAAGGGCGTAATTGCGTTTATATTATTCCAACTATTTTTCGCGAAAAGAATCTTTTGTTTTATCGCAAACACGGACACGCGCGGCGTGGCACGCCGCAAAAACATTCTAGTTGTTCCTATTGATGGTTGGTTCTTGGTCCATTGGGATTTTTATCTTCAGATTGTTGTAAGTTGCAATTGTTCTCCTAGCAGTATCCTTGTGCAGTTTTTAGCTCTGTAGCACCGACATATCGGTTTGGTGCCGGTGTCCGGCATGTGTCTGAGATGGATATGGCACCGACACGCCACTCGGCACGTATCAGTTATGTATTAGACAATTAGATAGCCAAACTAAATAATTTTAATGATCGACATAGCTTTAGCGCTTTATTGACATATATCCGACACATATGATAACGTAGTCTGACCCAGCTCAGCAACCTAAAGGGTAACCCTAACCACCTAAGGGAAGCAAACACCAACGTCAAAGCTCCATTGTGGAACCGTGTCGACGTTCTAGACAACGGTGGTCTATCTAGAGGAAATATGAAATAGAGATGCATGTATTGCAAATATATTGGCACTAGTAGCTACTCCAGAGTCAAAGTGCACTTGCTAAAAATTACTAATAGTGATTGAAAGATATATCCTAAGGTGACGGTATTTATTCTTGCTCAACTTAAAAGTGAAATTGCAAAGACTAAGGTACATATTCATAGTTTACGCATTACATTATTTCATTTTGATAAGCACGTAGAAAAAGAGAGAATAATACATATATATATATATATATTATTATTTAAATATATATAGCCGTGTCGCCATGTCGGTATTTTTTGAAAAATGGCAAATTCCGTGTCGGTATCATGTCGACATATCCGTGTCCATGCATCATAGGTTTTTAGTGCTTAACTGATCAAATTAAATTGTTCAATTCAAGTCGGGTTTAAATGTTAAATTGCAGGGCAGTTTGGGCAATTCACATTAGGAGATTTTGTTTTTTTTAAAAAGGAATAATGATAGAATGCTGGTTTTATGGCAAAAGCTAACTATTTCAGTGAATAATATGGCAATTTATGGTGGAAGGTTTTTGGTGTGACATTTTACGAAGTGGCAATCCTTAATGTGACAAATAATTAATTTTTCTTCATTTTGGTGGGGAACAACATCCCCAATCACGACCGCGTAAAAAAAAAGTAAAGTAAAAAAAGAATCCGAAGTCATTTCATGGCTGTGTGCCATCGCTCTTATCTGAAATTAGTTTCAATTTTCCAAGTTCCATATCCAAGAGATGTGCTTCTTTTCTGTATGAAGGTGACTGGTAGGAGCGACTAACAATTCTCTTCATCTGACATCCTTTTTTTTTCTGTATGAAGTGGCTAATTATTGATCCATAATTTCCAGGGTGTAGGTCTGCAGTAGTGTAATTCGGATCCTTTATGGATTCAGTGATATCAATGAGGTTTCTTCTTTGACTCTTTTTGTCATTTTGCATCTGATGATTCGCGCAAGACGGCTGAGATTACATGGTTATAGACTCCTCTCATACATGCTTCCTGTACATTGGATTGGTTCATCTTATCTAAGCCTGTTCATTTTGTCCAATAAGCACTAAGAGACCTGTGTGCTCACATGAAGCAGCTGGCTACTTACTATTATTACACTGCCCCCCAAGAAAGGTTAGACCAGTTTAATTAGACGGGCCCTGAAAGCTTGAATATACAAGCAAACTATTCATCCGGACAATATGGGACTGAAATAGGATGCTACCTTGGACCTAAACTTCCAGTTGTGACCATGACCTATATCTTTGCACATAAGATATAATGAATTTACAACAAGTTTCGAGGAATCTCGTAAAATTACCAAAAACCATACAACAAACTAATGAATCGATTATGAAGGTAGAGTTTTGTTCTATCCTTGGATATTCACGCCACCTATAATTACACTGGACTATTTTCTTGTTTCCGACTTGAAGACAAATAAAACTTACCAATTCTTTCAAGAAATCAAGTTCTCACTTTTCCAGCAGCCGAATTTTGCAGAGTAGCGTTGCCAGCAGATGGAGCAATATTTGATTGCTTTATACTAGAATGTTGGAAGCCAGAGTGAAGTGCTAATTTCTGATACTCTCCAAGAGCCCATATCGGAAATATGTTGCGATAAGCCATATAACACAGGGGGCCATTTTTCAAGAAACTTCCAATCATTTCCTGCAGCATCATGAACAAATTGTTAGTAAATGAGTGTGAACAACAGTGAATCTTTGCATGTAGGTAATTTACATGACTGCTAGCAATTGGGCAATTCCTAGAATAATGAAAAGGGAAATGATGGGACTTTAGTGCAAATTCCATACTGGCGATTTGAAGTTATGTTGTTTATACTTCCCAATCAATGGTAAATTATTAGGAAATAACTTAAGAGTCCTCCAATCCATTGTCCAAAATCAGTTATAGAGGCTTGGTTATTCTGTCTCTTTCATACATCGGTGTTTTGAGGGTTAAATCTTGATTTCTTTAAAAAGAAAGATCACCCAAGTCTCTTTAATGATGCATCTTGATTTCTATATTATGCTTAACTTCATTATAGCATGAAAAGTCTAGACTTCAAATCAATTTGTATAACACAAAATGCATCGTAGCAGTTACCTCCTGTGGGAAGTCGCCGTTGCTGAGCTGCATGCTCATGATAAGTCTTGCTGCTTTGTGCAAAGGAGCAGGATCTCTTTCCACCTGAACTTAGAAGAAAAGGTGGAATTTACTTCAATACACCAAAAAAAGGAAATAAATTAGAACTTGAATCTTCAAGTTATACTACAGATTGGTTGAATTATGCTGGGGCCAAAGATTCAGGTCCTACTGTCCATTAACACCATAGTTGTTCTTTGGAATTTGATCATGTGAAATACATTTGGAGAGAAGTAAACACCTGTCCAGCTTTGATAAGTGCCAACATTGCCCATGCAGTGTTCACTATATGTGATTTCTCCCCATCTAGGTTTGTGTATGCCTGTTCATGATTTGAAATGAGGTCATCAGTCCTGCGAATTGAAGAAGCAGCAAGGCAAGACAATATCTGCGAATCATATTTTCAGCATAAATATTGTTATGCTGTAATTTTTCTGAAAGCAAAAGATGGATGAGCCATAAGGCCTGTGACTAGTAAATGTTCAGCATTTGCATTTTCCTCAATTGAAGGTATATATGAAGTTGCTAATAAGATATATCGCAGTTAAAGATCAGTTTCTTGCCTTGCAATTGCATGCCTTTCTGCAATAACAGGATGTATTTCACGTATTGCATCTGTTGTTTGGCATTGTTCTTAATTCTCCTGGTTACTAATTTTAATGTTGATACTTGTCCCTAATGAAGTTCATATTTGTTGCAGTTTTTAGAAAATGCAAAATCTGTTTGTCACTAACTTGTTTCAGGGTATATTGAAGCACGATCAAAAAATATTTTAATTGTCTGGATGCATGGTTTGATGTAAGATGTGGACAATTGCTGTCATCAAACGTGATAAAGCATTCCAAAATGTTTACCTTGCTTCTGGATGAAAGATGACTCTCACCCCATCCACCATTCCTTAACTGCTTTGATAATAGAAACTTACAGGCCTTCCGAATGCAGGTGCTGTTATCATAAGAATGTCCAACTGCTGATAGACCCTCTATAGCAAACCATGTGCCATATGTGAAGCAAATACCCCATGACCCAAACCTGCAAAAGAATTTATTAATAGATGGTTATCCACTTCACAAATAGCTATCAAGATCACATGAAGTTGTAGCAATTTATTAATCCAGTATATACCAATGGTTTTTATTTAATCATAATTTAGTATAGTTTCAGTAGCTATATAAAAGGCTGCATATTTTGATAGTGTGGCTAGCAACTGATGCTTCTTAATAAATTTTGCCAGGATAGAGCACCATTGTCTCCTCTCATTGTTTTCTCACCTCTGCATTTTGAAGTCTGCGAAAATATGACATGTTGACAACTTAGTTGTTAGCTTACCAATGATCTTCCCCATTCTGTTTCTGCGGATTATATGGGTCAATAGTTTTACTGGGCTGTCCTAGGGGTGTACTATTTCTTGGATTTAGGCCTTATAGCGCCAAAAATGCAAGGGCATCCCAAACAGCAGCAATGTGCCAACATCACACCTTTCTCCTTCCTAGTTAATACAACCAACAACCAAGCCTTTTGTCCCAAACATGGAGTAGGCTAGGAAAGAAACCCAATTAAAGTCATTCTTTTGGGTTTCATTCCATGAAAAGGAGGCTGTTTTATTTTACGTTGGCTCTCCAAGCCTAACACAACCCTCCTCCTTTTTCCTAACTTGGGACAGGCTACGGAGAAAAACTACATAGTTTTTCTCCTTCCTAGTTAATAACATTGTAAATTTGTTGATAGATTAAATCAGCGCGTCTACTTTCCCTAGTCATGTTTTAGTATTACTGACCATGAGCCATCATCATTCTGTAACTTCTCAATGAATTCTGTCGCACTCCTGATGCATTGTTCTATTTCATCTTTCCGATGCCCAGGGTACTTCTCCCGAAACAATGCCAGCGCTTGGATGATTGATGATGTACACTCGACGTACCTGCAGTTTGTATGCATGTCATCATCGAGTCACAGGAGAGAGTAATTGCTAAGAAAGGTTGTAAAATTCTTACTGATGCTCCACCATGATGTCTGCATATATCTCTGTCATGTTGAAAATCTGCAAAAATAAAATGTTTTAAAGCCCCATTACTCGGTGATCTAATTGTGTATAAGTACTATTATGCTCTGTGATAGGTTGTGCCATATAAATATGGAGGTAATTTGCCTCAATAACATCCCCTTTTACATTTGGCCAGAGCATGTTTTGGTCGTTATCTACCACTATAATGGTTCGTACTGGAAGCCTTGGTTGTTTATTAGCTTTAGCTCCATATCACCATCGTGTTTGTACCCCCATACCTTCCATCTTGAATGCTTTGTTACATCTTTATTCTTATTCATGTAGCATAGTTGTGAGCCATAAGTTAAAATTTCTATATCTGGAAACTGACAAGTAAACGTATATGCTCTCATTTGATTCAACGGCCCTATATTGCTCAGTATGCTTTGTGATTGTGAATGCAAACACCAAGCCTATTATGGTTCATTTACTACATTCCTCATGTAAATCTGATCAGACAGTTGCTTTCAGATATCTTGGTACCATAATAGCATGCAGTGCAGGTGTCAAATTGAATTGCCTAAAGCAAATAAGTTTGTTAACAAGTTATGTTACCTCCATCCATGGATATGTACGTGCTAGCTCCCAAGTTCCGTAGCCACCATTTGGATTCTGCATACAATTTTGTGTCAAATTGCTGTTACTATCTGCTATGCTTGACATTGATTGTAATAGAACTGTTAATAACTGTTAGATGAACCAAAATGCTATTAGGCTATTCACAGTGCATTGTATCTTGTCACAATATCCAAAGCTGCCATATCATATGATATTATAGAAAATACAACTATCCCAGTTTATGGTACCATGGATTGGTTCTTAGTTCCCACAAGATAATTAAATGCTAGATGTGTATGAGAGTATGAATTGTGGGCCACTTAGATCATTCAAGTTTCAATGTCTATGATTTCGTGCTCAAGTGGTATCTTCCTCAAGATACAGCTTTCTTCTCTCCCTCTTAACTCTCTTGCCACATCATTAAAAATACTTATGTGGCATGCATTAAATGGGTATGTTACCATGCACTGGGAATAGCCTTAGTCAACTCAACATCTATACTTGTGCAGCTACTAAAACTGATGGTGATTCATTTCTTGTTTTGATATGTCCTGAAAGCAAGCTTTGGCTCTTGGTTTGAACAAGGTACACTGTTCAAAATTGCCATCTTTTCTATTGCTTCAACTTTGCAATTTGCAAAGATTGCTAGAAGCGTACCAGAATCATGTGCATAAGAGGGAATACTTTAGTGCTGAATTGCTGATCAGCATCAAACAGAACTATTATGGTTCGTTACTAAACTCTACAGTGGCAATATTGGATAGTATATTTCTTTAATGAACATGTCCCTTTGTAATGCATAGACAAAGGTACGAAAACTGAAGTAAATTTTGTGGTTCCATACCTGTAAAGATAATAATATGTTCACTGCATCATAGAGGCGGCAGGTTTCAATCTGATCACCCACAACGTCTGATGAAAACTTTGACAGCAGTAACAAAGCCTAAAACAAAAGAAATGCATTACTTTGTAGAAATAGGTCTATTTTGTATTTTCCATGTGTGCTTTGGGTCTGGTAACGGTATCATGAACTATAAGAACATTAATGGGCTAATGGCAGATGATGGTACGTTTTAGGGGTGAAGATTGTGACACATTTTTTTTTCCTTGTTTTCATTTTCTGTTTAGTTTTAACCATATCAATTAGAACGAATCAAACCTAGATAAATGAGTAAAAATGGAAAAATAGACTCAGCTCAGCTCATATCTGCATCAAGTAGCTCTAATTTCCTTTTCATTTTTTTTACATGCTTAATTTTGATATCACACCTTAAGAGCTTCTGCTGTGCAATCTGAAACCTGCCAACCCTGATCTGCAACCTGGAAAGCCCATCCCCCTTTAGATATGTGACGGTACTTTCTGCTGTAGTCACCAGAAGGATTGTCCATAATCTTAAAATTTAAGTTAATATAGTTAATTAATAAGTCAAGAGAAATATAATTAATAAAACTTGAATTCTGGAAAATAATACCTGGGAAGCTTTTATGAAATTATGTGCTTTCTTGAGGGTACTTCCAAATTCCTCTGCAACGTTACATGCTAATATTGCTTGGATGGCGAAAGCAACATCCCATAATTGACCTGCACAGACCTTTGAATGGACAATGACTTGTATATCAGTTTGAGCACACATTGCAATTTGATAGAGAAACATAGATGCAAGGATCTTACATTCTGTATTACAAAATAATGGTTCTAAAGCATGTAAAATTTACCCGCACTTTCATGCCGTCTTCACCAACCCATAGGAAATCAGCAACTCTAGCCAAATGACGCTTGAATGCGTCTGAATTGGGATTTTCAATCCAACAGCACAACATGGATAATGCCTGTAATGTAAATTTTTTGTAAGGAAATAGTGTTCATACACAATTCACATGCTAGAATTTAAAATTCCCATTCATGAAAAATATTTCCAAGATTGTTCTTGTACCATTCATTTTTAGTTTTAACCATGTATTTTCAAGAAGTGGAAGTACACGAAGTGCACAAAGCTCATTTGAAAAATGAATCTGGTGGGCACAGCTCTTTTTACTTTGCATGTAGAAGAAAAGCCTGAAATTTAGTTTTGAAGCACTTCTGAGCATACATTTCTGAAAATGAGCATTCAGCTTAATCTAATAATCTTAGTAATTGATTTTTGACAACTTTTCAACTTGTTTTCATGGGCATGCATATCAAGCAAGCGCAACTGATGCAAGGTTTGCTGCATCATCAGCAGCTTTTGGACATTTAAATGTAAATTGGGATTTCAGTCCCTCAGTTTCATTAAGAAAATGAAAATAAGCAACTATAACTATTCAGTTTGAGCTTGTGTTCTGCCTTTTGTTCTGAGATGTCTCAGATTTGTTGCTTTGGATCTCTCATTTTTTATAAGAAAGAAAAGTCTTACCTTTTGTGCAGCACCAATGCAGATATAATGAGAATTCTCATCTTCATATTTCAAGAACTCCACAATTTGTTGTAAAGCTATTTTTCTCATGTAGAAAATTGGCCAACGTGTAAGAAAAGGTTCACCAAAACTATAAAGGCAGTCTGATAGGCACTCTTGTAGCCAGGTATGTGGATTATAGGCATCTTCCTGCATTTGAATTCATAATCTGTTGTTACTGATTCTTAAAAAAATGAATTATGAAAATAAATTTACTGGTAGTGATACTTGATTCTAATTACAGGGACTTGGTCTCTTCTGATATTTTTTTTGCTTACATTAGGAAATCAGAAATAACAGGAGCCCATCTTAGCTACTAGATAGTGTGATGTTACCAATATGTCTGACTGATCTAGACCTCTACGCATGAAATTGATATATTAGCCATTTATATCCAAATTTCTATCTCATTCATTGGAAATCATATAGAATACTTGCAGAAAACATGTTAGACACTTAGCAGACTGACCTTTGCACATAATTTACGTGCTTGCTTCCAGTTAATCTTTTTATAGGGATGAATATGTATTTCTTCCCTTAATGATATAACCAATTTTGTGACAGGGCCGACAAACTTCTTGCCATATAAATACGACATGGGAATGAAAGCCATTCTGAAGTGACTCCACAAACGTCCTGCATTTGAAAGGAAAATACACCGTTGATGAGATCTGTTTTGCCCTACTTTACATAACTATGTTACATCTTCAATATAAGTATCATAAAATAGTGAGGTAATACAAAATCAACAAAATTTAATTTATGGATGTAATAGATAATGCATTATCTAATACTAAATAATGAAGTTTACTTCAGCGTTGTTGGCAAAGATTGTTGATGAACTCTAATTTTCCTGTCAACATGTCTATTTTGAGGGTCTTTTAAGATTTAATTTTTGACCAGAAAATTGCCAAAAAAAAATAATATCAGAAAATACAAAAGTTCTTACTAACATGATTCGTACACAATTGCTTTGATACTCAATGCTCATAATCAAGTGATTGTACTAACATGATTAACATACAGGGAAGAAAATCTACCTGGTTGAATAGGAACCACGGATGGAAGAAGGAAAAATTCTGGGGGATAGGATTTACACCTGACCATTCAAAAACTCCAAGTACCTGCAGTATCAGGTATACAGTTTAGAATTGGGGGGTGGCGCAGGTTGGTTTGGCATAGATTGTTTTTAGTAGATTTATTTATTTTAGCTGAATTCTGCATGACTGATAGAATGGACTGTAATACTTGTAGGCATTATTTTGATGCTTCTGAAAACTTTTCTTCCAATTTTGCACTGTTTTAATTAGCTAGTTGGCTGCACTATAGATCATTTGATATGAGCAGGTCGTTTAAGGATTTGGAAGCCAAACATCTTAATTTAGGCGAGACAGGTGAAGTTGTGAAATGTTTGTTGAATAAAGCTAACTTGTGAATTATTTGCTGAAAAATCATTTGGGATACCAGGTGGATGAAACTGAGAGGATTGTCAGTTTGTTACCGAGAGCCACACTTTTCCCAAGATTGGTATCATTGTTGCACCACCATGGTCATGTATCCATTTTCTTGCTTTTGGCATGGACATATCTGGTCCATCATCAACACTCTCACCAAGTAGCCTTAGAGCAGTATAGTTGAGAGCCGAGCTGAGCATGGAGCTTTCACCTTCTGCATGTAGCCCCCATCCTCCATCTATATTCTGGTACAACAACTTGGTTAGTTCTAGTTCACATCTTTATCGCAATATTTTTTCTCTCTAAAAATAGTAAGTCATGATCAACATGCTTTTGACTTCCAGAGACAATTTTTTAGGGAACGCGACTTGCAGAGAAACAATTGTAGTCAATAAATTACAGAAAATAGAATGACTTGTACTACTTTCTAATTATCCATAACTTCCTGGCAATTGCGCAACCTTACCTGACGGTTGTACAGATAACGACAGATCTCCTTGTGATGTTCTGATGATAGTGTAGTACTTAATGAATCTGTGACATAGAGAACTATTATCTGCAGAAGGAAGCAATAAACATAAGAACGTCCTGTCAAAGTGAATAGATGGCAAGAATATAGTAGACATGACCAACTGAATGGTGTTTACAACTTGATGATGACAATCCCAAGAAACATCAAGTTGGTGATGTATCTTACCATGGTTGCTGTGGTAAACAATGGCCCTGGAAAATCTCCTGGCCAGTGCCCATCATGTGCTTGTATGCCTGAGAAGTAACTGAGTGCCTTTTTCAATATATCAGATACTGTAGTTGTGTCACTATCGAAAGTAGTTTCATCTTTTTCTCTCTCTTGATTGAGACAAAAGTTGTTCTGCTTTGCTAACTGCAGAATAAAAATACGGATGGTCTTTAAAGTCAGTACATTGTTGTGCTCTGTTCTTTACTTTTTACTGTAGTAGAACTAGTTTCATCTTTGATGATTCATTTCATGTTTGCATGCTTGCATACACCACATTTATACCTTACAAATCAGGTTTTCAAAGCATCACACCAGGGTTTTTTGTGAAAATTCATAGATTCAATTGGGACTGATACTATGTTAATTCTATTTGCGAAATTTATATTGTGATGATTAATTTGACAACAATTTAATTTATATTGTGATGATTAATTTGACAACAATTTAATATATGTGACAACAATATTTGTTATGAAACAAGGTACTGCGAATATGTGTTTTATTTGTGACAGGAGATGTAGCGCGGGCAACAGGAAGTGCAACGTAAGGATGTGAGATGTACGTTGCAACGCAGGAGGACGCAGGAAGACGTATACTGCAGGTCGAGGAGAATCCGCAGGTCGCAGAGGTGCAGGCGCAGCATGCGAGGTCGCAGAGGTGCAGGTAGCACGTGAGATCGCAGGTGAGCAGGTGGTGCAGCAAGACAGAATGCATAGAGGTCTACGCAGATGGAAAATGCAGTGTCGCGGCCAATGGGTCGTGCTGACGAGTGAGTCATGCGAGAGCGGAGAAAGGCCGTACGTATAGATATGTATGAGTTTTGGACTATGTACATGTATTAGACCATATGTAACTGGGCCAGGTGATTAGAGATTAAAAGTTAGGGTTTTGTGAGGATAAATAGGAGAGATACCTCCTAACTTTGAGGGGCCGCACAGAAAAGAAGAAAGAGAACAGCAGCCGCAAAAGAAAAAGTAAGGACTTCGAGACGGCGGACGTCCGGGCACAGCGAGAAACTTCGGTGCTACATTAAATAGCGATGATACAGCGAAAAAAATTTCGGTGCTACAGTGGAAACAGGGGTAGCTACAGTGCGCAACAGGGAATTACTACAGTGATCTACGCAGAAAAAAAAGAGATTAGAAGGAAAATTAGAGAAAAACTTCATAGATTATTTGAGGTTGATGCTTTCATGTAAAGAGATTATATGTGTGTTCTTCGATGAAAATCAGTGAGTATGGATTCCGATCTAATAATTCATGTTTACGTATAATTGCTTTCTAGTATGTATGTTTAATCTAGTTTCTCTTCTATAGTATTAGATCAATTATTCTAGATTGATTTGTTCAGTTTAGTCATTATTTTGTTAATTTTCAGAATTAATAAAAACACAAAAAAATTAGTTTTAGGTGTTAGTTTGCACCAATGCACCTCTCTTGATGCGTCTCGATCCTACATATTATACTAGGTGTATATCAAACTCTGTGCGATGATTTACTTTAGTTTTGAACCGTACCTGCATGCGAGCCAAAATATCAGAGCTGTGTCTTGTTCTGAATCTGTTCTTCCGGAATTCTACCCGTGCAGTTTCAACTGCCTCCCGCTCTTCATTTGATCCAAAATTTGGGTCAAACTCCCATGTTTCTCTTCCAATGTGGTTGTTGCCACTCTCGAGCCACTGTCCACGCTCGGCAATCTTGAGCTTCCACATATTTTAGAGCACAAAAGAAATTCTTCTGCTACTCGTAAGTCTTACCTGTTGGCAGAACAAAAATAGTTTTAAGACGAACTGTCTTGTTAGAATAACATTATACCCTCTCAGAATTTTTCAATAGGATATCTCATATCTACATACTAGGGTTACCTCATTTACTGCTGTACCCTTTGAGGTATTGCCAGCTTGTTTGTGCAGCTAGACTACTCGGTTTCGCAGGTATGTTTGCTTGCAGTGGACTGACCAACTGACACTAGTTTGGCATAGTTAGCTATTTTCGTATCACAGTAATATTATTACTCCACTCAATGCTTAGTTGGTACTGATACTAATATTCTAGAAAAATTATCTCCTCTTTTTACTAAACGTATAGACTTCTTGTGCTTCCTTCACATCTTTGAAATGGTCTGTGATATATAACTTCGCCTGGATGTAACTATGCCTTTCTGAAAACATTACGCTTTATGCATTTCTTGTCTACACTAATTTACAATACCGGAAAGTGACTACAGATTACCATGGACATCTTCGTCCAGTAATGCCATGAGCATCTAAATCTAGCTTCTTAAAAGTAGGAATGCATCATGTTTTAAAATGAATGCTGAATTTTTTTTTAAAAAGAAGGCACACTTACAAAACCTTTGCCTTGCCCTTGTTTTCAGGTATCGCCAGCGATCAATCGCCGAAGGTGGTTATCATCAGAAGACCAACCACTGCATGCATGAGCTGCAACTTCATAAGCAGAGGTTCAGAACCAGATGACGTGAAAGAAGAGAATGCTGCGTGTCCAATCAGACTAGAATCATCAATGGAAATGCCTTTTATGTATTCATTCCCTGGGGGATCACATGGAACCGATGAGTGCTTGCTGGGTTGCGCACGGAGCCTCTGCGCAACCGTAAGCCGTGCTGGATGGACTATGGAGCTTGCTTGGCGCTGAGAACCCGGGGGAAATGGCTTATGTGTGCACCTGCCTGCTCATGCGATTCTTGGTGGCCACACTGCATGTGGTACGAGTGCTGTGCACAACTCTGGAGAGGACAGATCGGTTCAGATGCATATTTCATACGTGTTTTTGCCATGCCGCATACGGTATAAGTGTGATGCGGCTTGGCTGTGTGCTGTGCACAACTCTGGAGAGGACAGATCGGTTAAGATGCATATTTGACAGTGAACAGAGCGGCTGCAATTGGCACCAGTATATTGTTTTTCTTCTGTTTTTCGTTGGGTTGTCAGCCCTCCTATCTATAACAGGAGACATAAAGTTTTATTTTCCCTGAGGGTCCCGTGTGCGTTTTCTATGCCATGGACCTGTGCCTAACACAGGTTGTTGTAAAACCTTTTGTTTTGCCCCCTCTTGAATGAATGGTAGATCCTGCCGATCTTTTGAAAAAAAGTACATGTTTGTCATGTACCATTGTACACAGGTTCAATGAATCTTTCCTTCATTTGTGCCAATGTATACCTTATATTAAAGGGAAGAGGAATGTCGGCGAACTAGCCATGCCACATGAGCGTTCTCGCGAAAAGGCCCTTCGGAGAAATCAAAATTATGTTTAGGTCCTTCGGTCGGTTTTTAACAGAAAGGACCCGAAAAAAATGGAATTACGTTTAGGTTCTTCTGCAGTTTTTGTTCAAGTCCTCCGAGCGGTTTTTAACAGAATAAACCTGAAAAAACAAAAATAGATTTAGGTCCCACGAAATGTATACCTTATATTTAAGGGGAGAGGAATGCTGACGAACCAGCCATACCACATCAGCATCCTCGCGAAAAGGCTCTCCGGAGAAATCAAAATTACGTTTAGGTCCATCGGTCTGTTTTTTATAGAAAGGACACAAAAAAAGGAATTACGTTTAGGTCCTTCTACAGTTTTTGTTCAAGTCCTCTAGTGGTTTTTAACCGAATAGACCCAAAAAAAAACAAAAATACTTTAGGTCCCATGAAATCGGTTTTTTAGCAAATTGGACATGAAGAAAAACAAAATTAAGTTTAGGTCCCTCCGTAATTTTCTCAAAAAAAAAAGAAACCACAGATTTGTTGATAGTTTATAGCAGTCCATGTACTCAAAAAACGTTTAGGTCCACCACAATTTTCTCAAAAAACACAAATTCACCGACGGTTTATAGCAGTCCATGGATTTGCCAATAGGTCCTAACGACCCGTTTATTTAAAAAACAAGTAAACCGAAATTACGAAAAAAAAAACAAAATTACGTTTAGGTTCCTCCATATTTTTCTCAAAAAACCACAGATTTGCTGATAGCTCCTAGCAACCCATTTACAAAAAAACCAAGAAAACCAAAATTTCACATGACACAATATAGCACGTGACCTAGTATCTCTTGATCACAGGATTCGCATGCAGTGCAGGGTTATTTCCCAAGTTCAGTAGTTGTAAAAACTGAAGAAACGGTGGGTACGTTATGAATTTGATAGCCCAATCAAGATCCAATCCACCCGGAGCATCCTCACGACAGTTATAGCGATTGACCTCAATGCAATTGACTCTTTGAGGATGGCTATAAATTGAAGAGTGGCACCGTGCTATTGCTCTTGAAAGAACGAAAGAAAAAAAATGGACACGGGATTGATTCACTCATTGTGTTGGATAGCTGCAAAGCGGATGATTATCCTCCCTGTTCAACAAGGGTGGTATCAGGGGTGCCGGGTATGCCTCAACACCCTCAAAATTTTAAAAGTGGCATAAAATCATCTTTTTAATATGCTCAATTTGTTTATTGAATTGGTTTTGATTTTGATAGTTTAGGATTTTTAAGACCTTAGAACTATTTATATTATGCTTTTAGCAAATTTCAAATATATGTGTTGGATTTACGATGTCATGAAATAATTGTAAAAGACTATAGAGTTGTACTTGTGAAGTGTGTACCCTTAACGAAAAATTTCTAGTTCCACCACTGTTGTTCAAAATATATACATGCGCATACATTGACACTTATGACAGTCGATTTCTGCAGTAGCATGTTAGCAAAACAATGTTATACAGGACAAGAAATGCGACGAAATACAATTACTAACTACTAATATGAGGGCTCTGCTTGAACTGCAGAAATTCCCTGATTCATAAAGTGATCGAGCTGTTCCATGCAAAAAATTCTATGTAAGTGTTCACCAAGACACTAGTTGAAAGACAAATCATCATCAAATCACTGATTAGATATAATAAATCGGCTTAGACGACTAGACGTGAGGATAGAGACTAGCGTTAGGCAAGTTGGACAGCCAACTACGGGAACAATGCCTGTGTTGTTGACGAGGCTGTCACGTTTCCCATATCTAAGTCAAATAGTAGTAATGGTACCATATATCCAACTAAAAAGCGTGTCGTCTGTCGTAACAGCTTTCTGCCGTTGGGTTACTGCCACATAGACCACTGCCGTATGGGCCTCACGTGTGCGGAGTCTACGCGGTAGTGACCCGATGACAAAGAGCTTACGGCAGAGAATATGCGATCATCCATCTGACACTGAGAACGAAAGCATAGAAAGCGACGAGAGACGAGGTGATCACGATCCATTAGTACATGGAGTAGCTCACAAGTTAATGGACAGATTACTAGTACAAATTTAGAAGAGAACAATAGTACGAACAAGTTCGTGCTAGCTTAATTATAAGTTAAGCAATAATAATGCGCTAATCGAAGGTTAAACCTTTAATTACGCGGACTAACGGCGGCAACCGATCGGAATCCCTAGAAAGGCGCCGTCCCCTTAGGCCAGCTGCCGCCGCCGCCGCCGCCGTGCGCCTCCTTCGCTGGCGCCGCGGCCTCCGTCTCGGCGGCCTTACGGGCCTCGGCGAGGCGTGCGTCGACCTCGGCCTGCGTGTAGCCCTGCTCCTCCAGCGCGTCGCGCAGCTCCAGCAGACGCACCTCCACCGCGCGCCTACGCTCGTGCTCCGCCATCTCCTCCCTGATGCCGCCGGGGATGCCGGAGGAGGTGGCGTTGGGAGCGGCGGTGGGGTTGCGGGGCCCACCGGACGAGGAGGGGGAGGAGCGGGGCCGGAGGAACTTGTTGGACTGCACGCGGCCGCTGGTGCCGGAGCCTCGCGGGGTGGGGAGCCCGACGCCGTTGTGCATCGCGGCGGCGGCGATCCGATGGATTTCCTACGAATCTCCCCGACTTCTGGGTTGGTTTTACGTGACGGCGCGGAGCGCAACGGAATGGGGACAGGGAGGGGCGGGAAAGGAACCGACAAAGCTGCGACCGCGTAGTCGGTACTCGGTAGTACTCCCTCGTTGATTTTTAGGGCCGCGGGTTGATCTGGTACGATTTTTAAAATTAAATTTTTACGGTTAACTAGATCAATGCCTGTGTATTGCTACAAAAAATAAAATTTGTAATAGAACATAAAGATTAAGCAATAAAAAAAAATTATGCTATAAAGATCAAACATCTATTTCTTCCGATTACAAAAGTTTTTATGGTTTCTTCTCCGGTATGAATTAAAATCAAATATATTGTATGCGTAATAATATATATTACCAATCTCAAAATCAATCAATCATTTTATCCCTTTTGCAATTTATATTACCAGCTCGCGTTCCTCTTCCTCTCGCCATAGCATGCCTTGCGCTCCTCGGCGCCGTCGATCTCATCTTCCTCGCCGGAAGGTGAACCAAAAACACCAGCCGCGCAGCCCATGAAAGTGAACCGAAAACACCAGCGCCGAGGTGCCCGCCATGTCGTCGACGCCGCGTCGTTTCCTCTCTCGTAACGCTCATTTGGATCAACCCGCTTATCTCAAAGGGTATGCCAATTACTCTCTCATCGCCGACGACGCCCTACCGGTGTCGCAGGGCAACCGCGCCGAAACGTCATACGCTTTGTTCACGTCCAACTGCCCCGCGCTGGAGTCACGGCACCCGTGAGCGTCGCGCTCTGGCTGTCCTTCCGCCGCAGATTACTCTCGATCGCGGCGCAGGCCTCTGCGGCCGCGCTATGTACGTCGTCCCGTCACTTATTGATCGCTTGTCGAAGTTCATTCGCCGTGATGGCTTAGTACAAAGGATAGGCTATGGTTCATGAGCAAGATCTGACATTTAAGAATAACGGTAATAATTTGCAAAGACAAAACAAGAATAAGAATAGTAGCTTTCACAAACATTTTAATCACAATCATATTTCCATCCTATGTCAAGTTCCTCATTACCAACCCCAAGCATTTTCCATAAACAATTCATTTTCATGAAAATCTAACCCTTGACCGTAATCACCGAAGCGATGCTCATTACCGTGAGCACGGCTATTGAATAGGTTGTACACTCTGCAGAGGTTATACACTTTACCCACAAGATCTGGTCAAATACCACCAAGGCAAATAAATCGTGAACGAAGCCTTTCCAAAGTTCCATCTAAACCCAAGATCGCTCGCTAAGGTTTCAACATGGAGGGACTGGTTACCACCCAGGCCCCCTCTTGCGCCATGTGAGTTCTCATTCCGCTTCTAAGGCCTCACACCACCACGAAAGTACCAAAGAATAGATTTCCGGTTTACTCACCTAAGCCCGTCCCATTACGGAGCTTGTGGTCGTATGAGAGACTCAATTCAAATGCTCGCAAGGTTAAGTCCTTAGTTGACCGAGGCAAGACTAACCAAGTGTGATCTCAATTATCCAAAACCAATCGGTTGCGGAATTGGCCGCCCAACTCGTGGTTGAGCGGGATCTGAAGTTATTTACTTTGCCCAAGACATCGGTCCTTAAATGCCAAAGACTCGGCCATATGACATACCGCAACCTTTTGGTACCATCGGTACCACTGCCACACCACAACCTGGCCTCGTCATCGGTTGGGGATTGGGCCGGCATCCACCTTTCGTGGTCCGCCCAATTAGGGGCCCCGAACCGTAGCAATTTTTTGGAAAATCATCCGAGCCATCTCTCGAAGATTTTTAGCTAATTCAACTAAGAGTGAGATTATAGTTATTGCTATTCTACGACGGTTCAATATTTTATAACCTAAGGTTAAAGAGGAGTTAGGGCATAACAACGGTTTAACATTTGGTATTATTTAAGCATGTCATTCGAAACTACCACATTTTCTAGTTTCATGAAATACCGAAATAATGCGATACAGAAATATATACATATAATTGTAACGGAACAGGGTTCAACATGTTCAAGGAGTGTGGCTTGCCTTGCGAGGTTAGGGGTTCGCCTAATGAGAAGGAGTCGATGTAGTGTCTGGCCTCGAACGGCTCTTGTTCCTGCGACAGCTCCTCGTACTGCTCCTGCTCTGTGATTTGTGCCAACGGTTGTGTCGACGTCGGATCTAGCGCGAGAAAACGCAAACAATAAATAAACGAATAAATCAAAACAAAGAACAAGGAAAAAGCAATGGAAAGGAAAATCGGAGAGAAATGGCCGGATCGGAGCTCAGGGGTATTCTGGGAATTTCTGAACTTGGTATGGCGAAACGGAGATCATTTTTGGACTAAGTGGCTCGAAACGGTCAAGAAAAGGTATTTTGGCATTTTTGGATTTTTGGGGAATTTTGGGGATTTTTCTGGAATTAATAACTGATTTTCAGATTTTCCAAAGTAAAATCCGAAATTGGAATTGAGGAAGTGCACTGTGCACTTGGGCCGCACAGTGTTGCGTCATTCGGCCCACGGGCGTAGCGTCTGATAAGGCAGCCCATCGCGCGACGTGGAAATTTGTCGGGCGGGGCGCTTAGCGATGAGGGGAAGCGGTGATGGTCGGGGACCACGCCAGGAGACAGGAAAGGAATCTTGACGGTGGGGGCAAGATGTATGCGAGACAGGAAAACGGTGAGGCGGCAGTGAGTGCAGACAAAGGCGTGGAGAAGACGATGGCGAGACCGGCGGCGAGCTTCGGGAAGGCGAAAGGATAGCGGGAGGTGGAGAAGTTCTGGCGGTCTCGGCGTAAATTTGGCGGAGAGATAATGCGAGGTGGCGGTATGGTGGCACGGGAGCCAAGATGGTGATAGTGGAACCATGAGTGGTGGTTTGGGGGCTCGGGAGAAATAGCGGAGAAGGTAGAGGTGTCGGTGGACTTGGTGGCGTGTGAAAATGGCAGAGAGGGGCGGGTTGGCTGGCGGTGGAGACCGGGCCGGGAAGAGAGGTAAATGGCGCTTGCGGATTGAGACCACCGAGGAGAAAGCGGCCCGGAGGACAGAGGAGTTCGCGGGGAATAAGAAGAGGGAAAAATGGATGGGGCGGCTTGGCGAGCTTGGTGGTCTGAAAATGGCAGCGAGAGCGGATTTTATAGCGTGAGCGAGAAGAGATGGTGGGCGATCGGGGAGAGAGAAAAGGGCTGTGAATCTCCATTAGTGATGATGGTGCGGCGAGGAGCGGGATTCGCGGTGGATGATGATGGCGAAGCGACGGGTGAGGGCGGCGCTGCGCAGACGATGCTATTGGCGACGAGACTGAGGGCGCAGGTCGCGTGGGGAAGAAGCTACGGTGCGCGAGGGAGCAGTGGGAATAAGTCGCAGCTGCGTGATGGAACGGGATGGCGGGTTGGCGCGGCGCAGCAGAGGTGTCAGGGCGTCTGGTTGGGCGAGAGGCGCGGCGGTGGATTATATTGGCCTTGGCGACGGACATAACGAGGCGACGCTTATCGAAGAGGAACGAGGAGGCGGCGCGGGCGGGATGTACGCGAGGTGGGCAAGCAAGCCTGAAAAGGTTGGGCCAATGACACGAGGCGCGGCGGAAAAGGTGGCAGTGAGCACGCTGCTCGAAGGAGCTGGGCCTTGCGATCTTTTGGCGGAGGCGAGGAGGCGGAAACGGAAAGGCGCGAGCTAAAGGAAGCGGCATCGGCCGGGTAGGGAAAGCGGATTCGGGTTGACTTTCCCGAAAAGGAAAGTTTCAAATTTAACCGGATAAATTCAAAATAAATTCGGCAAAAACTTCAAATAAATTCAATAAATTCAGACAAAACCAATTTTGAAATTTTTAGGTTATTTCAGCGGCGGTGGGGTTGCGGGGCCCACCGGACGAGGAGGGGGAGGAGTGGGGCCGGAGGAACTTGTTGGACTGCACGCGGCCGCTGGTGCCGGAGCCTCGCGGGGTGGGGAGCCCGACGCCGTTGTGCATCGCGGCGGCGGCGATCCGATGGATTTCCTACGAATCTCCCCGACTTCTGGGTTGGTTTTACGTGACGGCGCGGAGCGCAACGGAATGGGGACAGGGAGGGGCGGGAAAGGAACCGACAAAGCTGCGACCGCGTAGTCGGTACTCAGTAGTACTCCCTCGTTGATTTTTAGGGCCGCGGATTGATCTGGTACGATTTTTAAAATTAAATTTTTACGGTTAACTAGATCAATGCCTGTGTATTGCTACAAAAAATAAAATTTGTAATAGAACATAAAGATTAAGCAATAAAAGAAAATTATGCTATAAGATCAAACATCTATTTCTTCCGATTACAAAAGTTTTTATGGTTTCTTCTCTGGTATGAATTAAAATCAAATATATTGTACGTAACAATATATATTACCAATCTCAAAAATCAATCAATCATTTTTATCCCTTTTTGCAATTTATATTACCAGCTCGCGTTCCTCTTCCTCTCGCTATGGCCGCAGCGCGAGCTCCTCGGCGCCGTCGATCTCATCTTCCTCGTCGCCAGAAGGTGAACCAAAAAACACCAGCGCCGCAGCCCATGAAAGTGAACCAGAAAACACCAGCGCCGAGGTGCCCGCCATGTCGTACGCCGCCGCGTCGTTCCTCTCTCTCGTAACGTTCAGCTGGATCAACCCGTTTATCTCCAAGGGGTATGCCAATTACTCTTTCATCGCCGACGACATCCTACCGGTGTCGCAGGGCAACCACGCCGAAACGTCATACGCTTTGTTCACGTCCAACTGCCCCGCGCTGGAGTCACGGCACCCGTGAGCGTCGCGCTCTGGCTGTCGCTTCAAGCGCGATTACTCGATCGCGGCGCTTCGGCCTCTCCGGCCTCATGACCATGTACGTTAAAAATCACTTATTGATCATTAAATCGAGTTCATTCGCCGTGATGGCACGACATGGGAGATCTTGAATGAATTCCTTTAATTGATTCTGTGAAAACTGTATAGCATATATAGAGTACAAAAGGAATTATTGGCCGGCTATTAATTACCAGCAATAATCAGGGATTTTGCTATAATAATCAGCCATATTTAGAGAGATATGGCTGGCTTTAAATCATGAAAGAATAATTAGCTATAATGACCGGTTATTATTGTAGATATGGCGAGGGAAGGGGTTAGAAAGAACGGACCGTTGTCACCAATTGCAAATTTATATTAGTAGAGATTTCTTTTATGATATTTTGTTGGTAGCTATAAAATCATAACTATAAAAAAATAATTTTAAACACGAATATACAGTCAACGGTGTCACTTTTTATATAATTTTAAACACGAATATATAGTCAACGGTGTCACTTTTATATCATATAATCTATATATTGTTAGACTAATTGTTAATCAAAGTTTATAAATTTAGAATCTCAAAATACGCGAGTGCCTTGCAAAAATAAATAGAGGGAGGAATCATATAAACAGCAAGACTGGGCCTGCTTGTCAGTCAGTGGTAGTCTTAGTGGGGGATTCATTTGGAGGGCATCTCAAACTTATTTTGTTGTATTTTAGATATATGTTTTTATGCATCACTATTTAAAAGTTGTATATTATTAAAGTATAAATAAAAGGTAGATAAATTAATGCTTTAGGATTTACATCATTTATAATGGGAGGTGACGTGTAAAACCACTACTAAGTGGGATCACTACTGTTAAGTAAAAAATGGCTAATTAAATTTATGAACCAGCTTGCTGCTTAGTAAAAAAGACGTCATTATTGCACTAGCTAACCAGCCATTAGAAAATACTCCCTTTGTCCAAATTTATAAAGCGTATTTTTTCTTGGTATATAGACTAAGAAAACAATAAAATAACTAGATTACCTCCAATTATTATCACTAGGTATTATACTCAATACATATACGTAGAGAATACAAAATAAAGATAGATATTTATTAGGGATATAGAGGGAACGTAACACTAATTTTTTATTGAAATACGAGATACATCCTATATTTATAGATAAGGCCATTTAAAAAAGACTTATAAACTTAAACGGGAAAGTATTATTTAGACGTTATATAGAGTCCAGATGCAAAGTATTATTTAGATCTTGTATAGAGTCAGGATGCAAAGTTGGCAACGTATTTTGTGCACATAGGTTTTCCGTGTACACACCATGCACACCAACTAACAAAAGTCACGAAAAATTCTGAAAAAAATTATAGATGTACTTCATAGATTGCTCTACCTATATATGAAGTTTCAAGATCAAATTCATTATATATCGAGAGTTACAAAAAAGAGAAAATTCTGACAAGTTTAAACTCTCTAAACTTGTCAGAATTTTCTCTGTTTTGTAACTCTTGATATATAATGAATTTGAACCTATAATTTTATACATAGGTAGAGAAATCTATGAAGTATATCTACAATTTTTTTCAAAATTTTTCGTAACTTTTGTTAGTTGGTGTGCACGATGTGTACACGAAAAGTCTGTGTGCACAGGATATATTGCCTGAAAAGTTTGTGTCGGAACCCTTTTTTTCTCGGGAGCTTTGAATCAACCCCTCTATTGTTTTGAACCAGTTCCTCCTTGCCCAAAATGATGTATTGAACTTGATTAAGTTTAACATTGCGGATGGTCCGAGGAGTGGTACATCCTTGTAGGAAGCGCACCGAGAGGTTGCCATTCCCTCCATCTCAGCATCAAACATAGAAGGAATGGTAGATGGGTGTGTCGAATATTAGTGATCGACAATAAACTTATGTTTCAGGTATCTTCGAATTCAGTAAAGTCAAATACGCAATTGGGGAACACGATATAGACAGGTTCAGACCTCCTGATAGAGTAACACCCTACTCCTATATGGATGATGTATGAGGTCGATTCCAGTCACCTCTTCTTGGTAGTAGGACTAGAAGAAACGGTGGTTTTATATTACCTCTTCAGATACGGTGAACTGCCCCTTGGCCTATCGACCCCTCCTTCTTAATCCAATCAAACTCTGGACGAAAATCCCTCCTTTGACCTCTCATAATGCGTACTACGCTCAGAAGATCAAGGAGCTGAGGAAAAGAGGATCGACCAGGTGGCATGTCGCCCAGGATTTTCTGACACATCGATCGAGTCCGCTGAAGTGCCAGGACTATTTGGCCTGGGACTACTCCAAGGTCGATGATGCAACCAGGGATAGCCCTGAAGGTGAGTAATAATAATGTTGTCCATTGTCTTTGTTGTAGGAGGTTGTGGCAAACTAACTTACTGACCGCTAGACCTATTAGACGCGAACATCTCCTCCAGGCTGAGCAAGATGTTCCAAGGTTTGAAACCTAGCCCTTGTGGCATCGAGGCATATTCACTGGCCAATCCTTGACCAGATGTATGTATTGAATAACGACTAACCTTGCCGCGTTTGCGCACTTGTTTTCTTTTAACCAGGTTTGTCTTTAGGAGGCCAAGTTCGGCGATGATAGAGGTCAGTTCGAGGGAATCATCGGGCTGGATGATGAGCCAACTCAAAACGATGAGCAAGCATCACGTTCAACTCCTGCCAGCGTTGCTTCTTCTTTGGATGACACAGCGCCAGGCATCGATCCCAACGGGGTTGAATTAGCCCCGGCGCAAGAGGCAGCCAAATCTCCTTGAACAGGGAGGTCAACGTCTCCAGTATCCCAACCACCGGCTAAATGGTCTCGGACTTCATCGACAAGACCATCTGGTCAAGTGATATTCAATCGCTCGCTTGGATGCTATGAGATAGCTTCTGACATAATCCAATAGATTCTGGAGGAATAGCGGACCATCTGGGGAGCTGATGTACAGAGACTGGTGGCTGCTATGCAGGCGTCCACTCGAATAGAGTCTCCATTGACCAAAGCAGTCAAAGTGGTAATGCCGCTATCGGGTACTTGTTTAGTCTGTTTGCAACTTATAGTTTTGTTCATGGTAACCATGTATGAGCAGGCTCCATCTTTGGTTGCTGATCCACCAACGCCATCTCCTCGACCGACTGGACCGAGTGAGAAGTCGGTTGCCAGGACCAAACCAGTCCTAATGAAGATAGCTGCCTTGACGAAAAATTTGAAAGCGAAGCTTCGACTAGCAAAGTAAGTTACTTCTTCATTCTCTTTACCATAATTTCCACTTCTTTCAGAGAAATCTCATAGGAAGTCCTATGCAGGAAGGGTGTGTCTAGCGGCATGGTTGGTGATGCCACCGCTGGCACCTTGCCACCTCTGGACATAGTCGCGTTCATTCCGACCACTATGAAAATAGCTTCGACCACAACAACAGCAACTCTGCCTCACCCAGCTCCACCAGTGTCTTTGGAATATTGGTCGGTCTTGAAGTCGCAGTTGCGGAATACTGTTCTCCGCTCTACCCTTTTTTTAAATCTTTTTGGCTTCTCTTGACAGCGTGTCATGGAGACACTGCGCCGGGTTGAGACATTTTATGAGTAAGCCCATCAACAAAATGAGCGGCTCATAGCCTCTAGCCAACAAAGTCTCAAGATGAAGGACTCCGAGCTGGCAGGACTCCGGGCTAAGCTGAAGGTGGCCAGGACCAAGGCTGAAGCGCAGAGGGGGGAGGCGAAGAAACGACGGCGCAGGTGGAGAAATTAAGAGCTGAGAAAGCCGCCTTTGACGCCGCATGGTTTAAAGCCAAAGTTGGTCGAGACAAGTGGAAAACAAACTTGAAGGTGATCGAGGGAGAAAAGGCTGCAACAGATGCGGCACTGGCCACTCTGCAGTCGGAAACCCTCGACCACATGACTTCATCGGCTCGACTTGCGACTTTACACGTACTTGGTCTGGTGAAGAGCCACCACCTGGGCCTAGACTTCTTGATTTTGGATGAGGGCTTCGCATGTGAGGAGAACGACTGATCACATCGAGTCCTTCAAGGGCCATGCTGAGAGGTTCGTGGCCCAACTAGAGCTGACTCTTGACGTTGCTACCGATCAGAACCCTTAGGCTTATCGTATCAATGTAATCAAACTTGTGCCAGTGTTGTGGCCTTGTGTGAAAATACCAATTGTCTTGCTTGTCTCTCGTGTTTTGCCTTTTGTCTCCTTATCGATGAAATGGAGGAAACACAAGTAGATGCAATTCTGATTAGCACTCATAGGCCTTCAGACTTTTACATGTGCATCTTGACTATACCTGCACACAAGGCTCAAGAGAAAACTCTCATTGAATTTCTAAGCCCCCGAGCTTACACTCAGAGAGGAGGCGCATAACGTTAGTGCTATGTAAATCACAGTAAGAGATACACGATTTTTTGTAAGTCTTCATCAACCATATGACTTAGACTATGTAGCAAACATGAACTTGCTGAGTAGCACATGTAGAATTGACTAGAGGCCTTGTCTCCCACCGGCCGCTGAGCTTTAGATGTCTTACAATCTGGTGCTCGTGTGCGCACAGGATAGAATTGCTCATCGTTGAATTCAGGCATGGCCGCGCTTTGGTTTTGTTTGCTGACATGCTAAGTATGCGATTGAGTAAATGCATGCAAAAGAGTTCGCATGCATGAGAGGAAATAAAGAATCGTATGACAAAGAAATAAATAAGCTGCACCCACTCGATAACCGTATCGACCAAAAAATAGAAAAAGAGGTACTAAGTTACCTGCAGCCCCTGACTCCTTACTCGATGATGCCATCGAGTAGGGAGTAGCTACGACGTAGCCCCCGACTTTTTACTCAACAGTTGGGTCGAGCAATTAGTGCAGCATTTGGCGTCACACATTCTTGTTGCGGCTCCGAGCCCCATACCCGATGAATGCCTCGCGCTGGGAGTGGAACCATGTAAAAGAGAGTCTGAGCAGTGTAGCTCTCGACCCTATCCTCGATGAGTGCATCGCGGTGATGGTGGAGCAAACGTGCTAGAAAACACATGATGTTAGCCTCCAAATCTCTACTTGATGAATGCATCAGGGAGACAATGGAGCGTAAGCATCGTAAATGGTAGCCCTCGGTTGTACACTCAGGCGCTCGAGCCCCCGAGCATGCTGGTAAGGCTTAGCATTATTATTATTTAGTTATGATGACTAAGTACTGTTGCAGCCATCATGTCTCTTGGGTTCCTCGTGTCCTATCATAACTTAGCACCTCTTCAGTTCTTGCATTTATATAGGAGTACCAAAGGATGCCTCGTAGATCGGAACCGACGCGGACTTGGGTGAGTTGCTGCTTTGGCCTGTTTTTCAAGCTATAAATAGACTGGACTCACGGTCACCTGGCAGAACTCATCTCTTCTTCCTTTTGCTACTCACTACGCCCTAGCCTCTTCCCCTTTCTTCATAGCCTCCACTCCCCTGTAATCCTCGATCGTAGAGATCCTTGAGGATTTCCCTCCCCCAACACTACTGGCCATCGTCTCGTCGGGACGAATCATCATATCTCGCCGGGACGAATCATCATATCCTCCGATGAGAAAGATGAGATCGACTAGGAGGCCGTCGAGAGGGAGGTGTGGATGGAGGAGGAAGATGGAAAGGTGTGGCCAGAGGAGGAAGATGAGGTCACCAACAAGCTGCACATCATCGTCGAGGAAGACCCTGCCACCTCTGCTCCCTTCGCGAGAGCAGATGCCACCACCGGCACACAAGGTGAAGAAGGTGACACTGCTGGCGTTGGTGGAGGAGGTGAAGCTCAAAACAGCTTCACCGGTCCAGCGCTTGCTCACCCTCCAAACCCCCATGGTGCCTGGGAGCCTTTGGCGACGGAGAGGACGCCTTTCCCATGAACTGGTCCATCGACAAGCGACCGAGTCTTCGCCGCTTTGTCTTGCCCGTGCAGAGGGCGCAGGCCTATCCTGAGGACCATCAGCTGTCAGCCCCCGAGGGAGCAGAAGAGGTGGTGCGACACCTTTTAGGATAAGTAGTCGTAGGATACCTACCTTAGGATGTAATAGAGTAAACTTTTGTTAGTGATATTAATAAAGTTTTACTTACTTGAAGTTTTACTCTAGCGTAGCTCAGATGGTGAGGCGATTGTTTCCCATGCATGAGCTCTTGGTTTCGATTCCCGGCAAACTCAATGTTCTCTTTTACGTATGGAATTTTCTTAATTGATCGATGTTCCACGAATTGTCCAGTATCACGCCTGCTGACGTAGATAACTGTACTAATCCTAGTCGAGTGGCTTTGACTACCATATAGGGACATTCCCACTTAGACAATAGCTTGTTGCGATTATCTTGCTTCTGCACCTTTCATAGTACCAAGTCCCCGATAGTGAGCATTCTTTCGTGGATTCTTTGGCCATGATATCTGCATAAGGCTTATTGATACTTAGGCGCTCGAATGGACGTTCGATCTCTGTACTCTTCGAGTAGATTTATGTCATCTGCTCATATCTAATCTTATTCCTTTTTAGAGTAGTTGTCCACTCGAGGTGATCTAAACGTTAATTCGGTCGGAAGCACTACTTCTGCTCTATAGACCAAGAAAAATGGCGTTTCACCAGTGGCTCGACTAATCGATGTATAAACGGCCCACAACACCGAGAGTAGTTCTTTTGCCCACCTGGTCGAGTAAGTCTTGAGCCTATCGAATACGTGGGCCTTGATCCCTTGCAAGATTAAGCCGTTGGTACGTTCGACCTGACCGGATGAGCTACGGAAGTGAAACAAAAGTTGATACCCAATTCTTCACAGAAGACTATGAAAGCATTGCTTTTGAACTGGCTACCGTTATTCGTGATTACTCAATTCGGAATGTCAAATTGAGTAACAACACTCCTGATGAATTTCTTAGTTGCTTCTGAGGTGATGTTCCTGACGGATTCGGCTTCGATCTACTTAGTGAATGTGTCGATTGCCACAGACAAGAACTTGTAACCTCCTTGGACTCTTGGAAATGGTTCCAAGATATCCAAGCCCCAGACAGAGAAAGACCAAGACAGAGGAATAGTTTGCAGAGCCTGGGCTGGTCAGGTGGTTTGCTTCCATAGAATTGGCAGCTTTCGCACTTTTTCACCAACTTGCAAGCATCCTGATGGGCAGTCGGCCAATAGAATCCCTGCCAGAAAACTTTTCCAACTAGAGCGCGATAGGATGCATGGTTGCCGCAAATGCCTCTATAGACATCGAGCAATATTTTATTGCCCTCTTCCTGAGTGATACACTTTATCAAGATTCTATTACTCTCTTTCCGAAAGAGTTTGCCGTCTAACAAAGCGTATAGCTTGGACTTATATGTAATTTTCTCAACTGAGGTATCATCGTCAGGGATCTCTCAACCTTCGAGATAGGCTTGGAATGGGGTCATCCAGGTCGGCTCGCGTTCGAGCAGTGCAGCTTTCATGTCTGTGGGTTCTGCCTCGCTACCTCACTAGGCTGCTGGTCGAGTTAGGCAGCATCTATCTCCCATAGGTGGGAGACAAATGGTTTAAGGAGTTTCTCAATAAAGACTCCTGTGGGCGTTGATGAACGGAACGAAGCGAGCCTGGCAAGTTCATTAATGGTGGAGTTATCACTTTACCGAATATGTCTTACCTCGAGCCCTTCGAACTTATGCTCCAACTTGCGAACCTCGTTCAGGTATGCCACCATGTTGTCATCCGAGCATTAGTATTCTTTTTGCACTTGGTTTACGACTAGCTGTGAGTCCTCTTCCACGAGTAATCGCCTAATCCCAAGTGCGGCTGTGATTCGGAGCCTGTTGACCAGTCCCTCGTATTCTGCAACATTATTTGAAGCTGGAAAATCGAGTTGGATAATGTATTTGAGTTTCTCACCTGTCGGGGATTTAAGCACGATGCCAACCCCCGAGCCCTGAAGCGTAAGCGATCCATCGAAGAACATAGTCCAGTGGTCGTCGACCGTCTTGCACTCCTTTTTCTTGACATGTGTCCATTCTGCGATGAAGTCTGGCAAGACCCCTGACTTGACGCTGGTCGCGGCACAAAATTGACCCTGAACTCGTTGAGTTCGACTGCCCACTGCATGATTTGTCCTGTTGCCTCTTGGTTGCGTAGGACCTCCTTGAACGGATACATCGTTATGACCGTAACCTTATGTACCTGGAAGTAGTGCTGCAGCTTTCAAGAAGTCATTAGGACATTGTACAACATCTTCTGTATCTGAGGGTATCGCAGTTTGGCGTTGTGCAAGACCTCGCTCATGTAGTACACTGGCTTCTGGACTTTGGTCTTTTTGTCGAGGCAATCCCGCTCGACCACTAAAACTGTACTTACTACTTGGTAGGTAGCTGCAATATACAAAAAGAGCTCATCTTTTTCATTAGATGAAATCATAATTGATGGAGATGATAAATAACTTTTCAAATCCTGAAAAGCTTTTTCTGTCTCCTCGGTTCACTCGAACTTGTCCTGCTTCTTGAGTAGCTTGAAGAAGGGTAGTCCTCACTCATCTATCCGAGAGATAAATCGACTGAAGGTTGTGATGCATCCTGTGAGCTTTTGTACCTCTCTTAGTGTTCGTGGAGGACGCACTGGTTGATCACCTCAATTTTGCACGGGTTGACCTCGATGCCTCGACTAGACCTAGGAAGCGAGAAGCTTGCCGGACGGAACACCGAACGTGCACTTCTCGAGATTAAGCATCATCCGAAACTTCCTGAGGTTGTCGAATGTTTCCTCGATGTCACCTATCAAGGTGCTCTTGGTTTTCGATTTTACCACGATATCATCAATGTATGCTTCTACATTGCGCCCGATTTGGGACTTCAAACAGTTTTGAATACAACATTGATATGTAGCACTAGCACACTTTAAGCTGAAAGGCATCTTCATATAATAAAATACACCGAAAGGAGTAGTAAAAGTAGTCTTCTCCTCGTCCTCTGCAGACATGCTAATTTGGTGATACTCCGAATAAGCATCTAGAAAACTTAGTAGTTCACACCTTGTAGTGGAGTCCACTATTTAGTCAATGCTGAGGAGAGGAAAAAGATCCTTAGGGCAGACTTTGTTGAGGTCGGTGTAATCGACGCACATCCTCCACTTGCAATTGGGCTTCTTGACAAGGACAAGGTTCGCCAGCCACGTCGGGTGCCAAACTTCTCAGATGAAACCAGCATTGAGGAGTTTGCCAACCTCCTCTTGAATGGCCTGCTTCCGATCTTCTGCAAATCTACGTTGCTTCTGCACCACAGGCTTAGCGCTTGGTTCCACAGCTAGTGGATGCTCGATCACCTCCTTGAGGACCCCGGACATGTCAGACGGTTGCCATCCAAACACACAGTGGCTTGCCCAAAGGAAAGTGATGAGCTCGAGTTCCTATTTGAGGTCGAGGCCTGCGCTCACCTTGACCGTCTT
Organism: Guadua angustifolia; assembly: GCA_036346375.1. Lineage (NCBI taxonomy): Eukaryota > Viridiplantae > Streptophyta > Magnoliopsida > Poales > Poaceae > Guadua > Guadua angustifolia. The sequence continues at coordinate 3,430,231 of CM070514.1, read as the reverse complement.
GGAAGGCTCTACTGGATCTAAGGGCACCGTCTTGACACCTCCACAGGTCTTCTTTTCCTTCTTGCCATCATCAACCGGGTCGTTGGCGGCACTGTTGGACACAGAAGCCTGATCACTGCTCTTGGACTTTTGGTGTTTAGTCTCCTCGTCACCGACACTGGCTGTTGATCCGCAGAAATGCTCAACCATCTCTAGGCTCTTCTTGTTGCACCTGACCGTAGCCCTTTGGTCTCTTTTAATTGTAAGGATTCCCTTTGGTGCTGGCATCTTGACGATCTGGTACGCATAATGCACCACTGCTATAAATTTGGCCAGCATTGGGCGGCCTAGGATCACATTATAGGCGGTTTCAAAATACTCTACATTGAAGAGAATCTTTTAGGTGAGGAAATTGTTTGGTGTGCCAAACATGACCGGTAGCTCGATCTAGCCAAGCGGCGTTGAGGATGAGCGCAGAGTTATGCCATGGAACGGGTCCGCTTGGCCTCTATCTATGTTCGAGGGATCCCCATATTTTACAATATTTTCATGAAGATAAGATTCAACGAACTGCCTCCATAAACCAAGGTTTTGACGACCTTAATATTGACGATGGTAGGCTCAACCACTATAGGGTATCACCCTGGGTGAGGAACCATATATGGGTGATCTGATTGGTCGAAGGTTGTAACATCCCAAATTTTTGAAATTTTATTATGTAATATTATTTTATTGCAATTTATGATTTTTGTGAATTTTTGGAATTATTTGGATTTTCTGAGATTTATTGGAATTATTTTGACTTAAAATATATTGCTTTTTGTTAAGAAATAATCATAAAAAGAAAAGTCTAAAATAAAGTTTTTCCAAAAATATTTTATTTAAGTCTAGAATGTCACAAAGTATTTTTGAGATTTTTGTTGGAATTTTTAGAGTATTTTTACTACCCTAAATAAATTAAATTATTTTTCTCGGATTATTTTAAATAGAAAAGCCTGGGAAAATCCTTGTGAACAGTAACAGGCTGCAGCCCATTACTGTGCGGACCGATCGTGAAACGGAAGGGGTAACGTGCGCCGTCGGATTGCCATCTAATGGTCGAGATCAGCCCACATCATTAATGAAACCCTAAACGTTAGCCGCCGTCGGATTTCCATCGCACGGCCTTCATCAAATCTTACCGGTTCGGAATTCATCTTCTGTCCGTACCGTCCGATGAAGATCGTGCGGTCGATAGTCATCGTGTTCGATTCGAACACGCGCCGCCGCCGTCTCCAAGTCGAACTCGCCGCCGCCGCTAAACTTCCCATGTTTTCCGCGCCCTCGCTGGGTATTTAAGGGCCGGGCATGTCTTCCGAGATTCCCCACAAGATGCCGCGTCTTTCCTCTGTTGCGCCGCCATCGGAGGAACACCGAAGCCGTCGCGAAACCTCGCCGAAGTTGCCGAAGAGCTTTCGCCGAGTTTCGCCGTCGCCGGGATACTCTTCCGCCGTGTTGAGGCCAGGGCCGAGTTCGTCGCGTCGAGACGCACTTGTGCCGCTACCTCTCGTCGCCGGAGGGCCATCGGAGCGCCGTCGGGCTCGTCTTCGTCCTCAAGTCCGGCCAAGCCACACTGCCGCACTGCCATCGCCGGAGCCGAAGCACACCAGCCGCCGGATCTTCATCGGAGCGCCAGGATTAAGCCGCGTCATCTCGGGAATAGTCAACTGCACGGGTAAGTAGCTACCATCCAATCTTAGATGAACGGTTAGATTTGCGCCGCGTCATTTAAGTGCACAGTAAACCGCTCGGTTTAGTCTCGGTCGTCCGATCTAGATCGGATGGTTAACAATCGGCCACGTCGGTGATTAAATAGGAAGCGTTGGATCGGTTTTAGATGGTCCCGATCATGCCACGTGTTGTCCGTACAGCCGGGGCGGGAAATTAGTATTTTCCTTTATAAAAATAATTCGGAATATTCGGATTTTCTGATTTTATGGATTTTTAAGGAATTTGAAACTTCCGAGGGCTCGTTCTCCCTCATACGAACTCCGATTGAGGTGATTCAAATTCCTAAAAATTTGTAAAATTGAGATCTATCTAATGGTGATTTTTTTTGGATTTTTAGAATTTGTTTGTTCTTTGGTTTTGGTGTTTATTTGCTATTTCTTCTCGATTCGCGTAGACGTTGAATTGTGCGAGGCTTCGGAGGAGGAATTAGCAGCTCAAGAACAATCTTTGGATCAAGATCAAGAGCTTAACCAAGGCAAGTTGTGCTTTGATCATGTTGAACCCATGCTAGGAAAAATTGCTATTTTGTTTTGACTATATTGCATGTTATTTCACTCGTATAAATGATTTCAACCTAAATTGGGATTTAGCTAATGTACCCTTTGAATTACACCCTACCTTGTTATTTGTATGCCATAATCCACTTGTCACCTTAGGTTGGTTCACTATAGTTGGTTAATAATGAAATCAACATGGATGGTTAGATCGGATTAGATGCTTAGCCATGCCACGTTTTCACATGTACATGAAATGTCAATTATTAATTTTGACTAATGGAATATGGAACAATGATGTTAACTTGTGTGTCATGTTTGGTCACACAAAGAGATTGAGTTGTGTGGCGGGGAGGTCACACAACGATGTTGATTTGTGAGAAGCACGTGGTGCTTGGTAACCAACCGGGTGGTAATCACTTTAGATTAAAGCAAGTGGAAGGGGCAAGTGTGCCAGGGTGGGCTCAGTGGAGCTGAGGGTATGTGTAAGTATTGCTTTAATCAATCCTAAGGACTTAACCTTGCGAGCCTTTGACCTGAGTCAATCATGCAACCACATGTCTGTTATGGGACAGCCTAGCTGACTAATTTGCAAATGCTTAGCTTGAGTGCTATCGTGGTGGTGTGAGTCCGGGTGTACGGAGGAAACTCACATGGCGCAAGAGGGGGGCCCTGTTGTGGTGGTGTAACCCTTCAGTGTTGAAACCTCAGTGGGTAGCACTGGGTTAAGAGGATGCATTGTAAAGGCTTTGTTATAATCATTCGCCTGTGTGGTGCATGGTTGTATCATGTGGGTAAAGTGCATAACCTCTGCAGAGTGTATAAACTATTCGGATAGCCGTGCTCACGGTATTGAGCAAAGCTCGGGAATTACAGTCAATGGGTAGTTAATTAAAATGAACAACTGGATGGGATGGCAGGATGCCATATGGATAAAGGAAACTTGACTTAGGATGGAAACTTGGTTTATTTGAGAATCACTGAGTCTATTACTTGTAGTTATTTGTTTTACTGTCTTTTCAATCTATGAAATGTATGTGTTCTTAAAAGCTGCTTTAGTGCAAATGAACCATAGCCTTTCTTTGGAATAAGCCTGCATATAGCTATGATAGGATTGCATTCTGTGCACAACTTGTTGAGTGCTTTATGTACTCACCCTTGCCATCAATAACAACAACAGTGGAGGAGTCATCATCTGTGTTGGAGGAGGATCTTTAGGAGGATACGAGTCACTAGGTTAAGCCTTGTCAGTCGCCTGTGGTGTACTGATGAGTCACTACGTCTTCTACTACTTTTCGCTGCATTTGTCTTATTTATTCTTAGTATTGCCTTGCAAGGCTGGATAATGTAAGTGATCATAAGATCATACACTAGCTATATTAAATAAATGAAGTCTTATTGTTCTTATCGTTGTGTATGATATGATGCTTACCAATGTTAAGCTGTGTGCACTAGCGATTGATCCTGGGACTAGTGCGGGAAACACAGTGGATTCGAATTGGTGAATTCGGGTCCTTACAAAGGTAATCGGTACTTCGGACCACTTGAAAAATCTGAGGAGAGCTGGTGTGGCCAAGTTAACCTCTCTTTCGACTGCCTTGTACTGCCTCTTGGACTCGTACGTGGCAGGTCCCCCAAAAATATGTGCCAGCTTGTGATTTGCCCCACGGTACTCAGGCTCATCGTCCTTGGGCTTCTCCTTAGCCTGCTTGATTCCGCGCTCAGTGAGGGTGGCCTTGAGCTTCTCTTGGACCTTCTTGCTGATCACCTGGCACTCATCGAAGTTGTGTTTGTCTGTATGATGGACTGGGCAGTACTTGTTCTCTCCACGACTCTGGCCTTTATTGTTGCCTAGGTTGCACGCCTTGCCCCTTTCGACCGCAGCTACAGTGGAGTCACTTTTGTGCTTCTCCCTGTAGTTTTTATTCTTCTTTGCCCCTTGCTTGGACGACTCGAGCTTGTCATTGCCAGGCTTGGGGTTGTCGAGATCAGAACCACCAAGGAGCTCTTCGAGTTTCTCGGATAACGTTGAATCTGGTATTCATCATGATGCTTTGTGTAATGATGTAGAACTTGACCTTCTAATTGCGTGTTGACATGTCCTCTATAGCCAATTTCATGGTTTAAATGGGTTTGCTTGGTACTGTAAATAGGTGTATAATTTCCATGTTCAAGGCTTATAGTTAATTCTTTTACAATATTAGTCCAGTTTGCTTGATTGTCCATCTATAATTGTTTTTCTTCTCTCTCCCTTTTTTTAAAGAAAGATATTAGAATGATAATTTAGATAAGAATTAGATTGTAAAATGAGAGGAAAAGAGTTATCATAATCATATTTGTACAACATATAACATGTTTTGAAGATTCATGTTCTGGGATATCATCATTTTTTAAAGGCTTTTATAACTATGGGTTCTTATATTGTTTTGGATCATCTCATCGTAATTTTTTAACCTATTGGTTAAGCATTACGAGAGTATCTCATAATAACAATATAGACAAAAAATCAATTAATCAAATTGTAACACACTTTTATTTTATTGTGTAGGAGTTATACATCTCTTTACATTAGAACAAAAGTTTTTACTACTTCTTATTACTACTCTAGTACCGAGGATTCAACTAAAAGTCCTATGACAGAAGTACTTTTCAAAGGTAGTAGAGGTAGTTTTTGCGGTGTTGGTTCACTAAGAATCTTGAAGGCAATAGGTGCTGGTACTTTGGATATGAATGAAATGAGGATGGTTGTCAATGTCTGTCATACGAACTTGGCGGGATTGGTTGGCGTCGCAACTTGCTAATCATGGCAACTTGTGACAGCATTTCCTTTGGCAATCCTCTGTCATATTAGAGAAGAGGAGAAAGGAAGGGGTGGTTTTGGCGTGGTTGAGCAAAGGAAACTAATCAAGCTGGCCATTTCCTAGGTTGTCAAGTGTAAAGCTAAGTTTACTGGAAAGAAGATTGGACAGCGATGTTTGCTGGTTGGGTTAGCACGGTTTTTGTTTTGCTAAAGTAGTGGTTGCAGAGCTTTGGTAGAAAAGGTGGTAGCTGGTATTGGTTACAAGGAGAAGAAGACAGAGGCTGTGTTGTTGCCGTGCGCCGAGAGGAGGTCAACTGCTTCTGCCATGGCAGCAAATCAACAGGGAAAAGAACTTACTTTGGCTGAATTCTAGCATTGCCGTTTTGATTGGTTTCGGTGCAAAGGAGAGAAAGCAAGATGGCTTGGTTTTTCAGTGTCCAAATGAGAAGATAAAGTGGCTATAGCTGTGACTTGGATGGTGACATTTTTGGTTGTTAGAGCAAACATTTCACTAACTATAGTTGCTTGGGCGATGGCTAGAAAATGCGAGTTGTGTTATTAATTCTAATGAAGCTGGATTTTTAGGGAGGGCTAGAGGTTTAAAAGAATATGTAGGTAAGAAATTTTACAAAGAGATAGGATAATCTTGAGGGAAATTTTATAGAAAGAAGAGAAACTCCTTATGAAAAATTTTCTTCTAACCTATGTGTTAGGGTCTCTGGATTCATATGTATTGGGAGGCAATTTATCGTAAGACTTTAAACTAAAGGTTAAGTTTGTACGTAAATTGCCAGACAAGAAAAACAAAATCCAATTGCAAATAGCAAGGCATGAACACCACATAAGAATGCTTTATATAGCTAAAGTAGAATAATATTGCTACGCATAAGGGTCCTTATCTTAAGGGGAACCTAATCTAATCTTCTACACTTTATTGTTGGGTGACGTCGACTCTTCATGAAGTAAAGTCTTCATGTTTTGCTTTGGCCGTTTCGGGGTTGATGAAATGTTGCCTACTTCCTTGCGATTGTCGGTGCAGACGTTGTAGTCTTCATTGGCTAAACACGACGAACGGTAGCGACATATCTTGATCAACTTATGAAACAAGTAGTGAAGATGAACCACGGGCGAGGAATATTTGTAAGGAAAAAAGAATTTGCTTCCAAATCAAAATGAAAGTAGGGGTAAGGACAAGATCTTAAGGAGGAGGAAAGAATAGCAAAACTACATTTTGCAAATACGATAATGTTTGAAAATAAGATTTTGAATTTGTTTTGACCATTCTATCTAAGGTTTATCCTATGGCCAATATAGCTCTCATATCAACTGTAACGACCTCCATTTTCGCATAAATGCAAAAATAGAAATTTTATGTGCATACCATACTAGTTCCATGATCAGTGGCTAGCACACACATTTACAATAATTGGAATCACAACCATATATCATATGATTAAAGCGGAAGCTACTTATACATTATATTTTACAACTCAGAGTATATATATATAGCACAGAAGAAGCAAGATCTTGTAGTGTGCCTATCCAACTTTCAGGCAACTAACAAGCCATAAATCACTAGAAAGATCGCATCAATGAAATTCCTGCAACCTACGACAAAAGGTATTCTTCAGAGCTTCGCAATCACCTAAAACAACATAATAAGCAAAGTTGAGTATTTTCGTACTCCGCAAGACTTAAGGTGGTATTTGCAAATGTAATAATGCAAGCCATGTCAAAGGAAGTTTCTACGGTTAATTTGCATAAAGCAACATTTAATTTGTAAGACAAGTTGCAATTTGGAAATGGAATTTGTAAAAGCATATTTGATAGATATAAAAATAACAATAGAGCATAAATAACAACTCATAGTCCTACATGACGTGAGCTTTGTGATATCCAATTTCCTGCCAATTTGTGGCACAATACAATCTTTGCCAAAACAAGGCAAAACAGATGAAAGTCATCCCAATTTGAACATAATAAAACAACTAGCTATGTGATGATGTTACCAAGTGCCTTTGACCGTAGGCGCGGCTAATTAATTAGATTTACACTCTGCAGAGGTGTATAACTTTACCCACAAAAAATGATTAGCTCTTGGTGCAAGCTTTTAGCACACTTTGGTGTGCCACAGAGCGATCATAATATAACTGTTATATTATCTAGACCTAACTTTGCACCAGCCTAGTGATGACAAACCTTTACTATGGCAGAAGAACTCAGAGCATAGAAATGATGAAACTCTCCATAGTAAGGCGTACACCGTTGTACCGACATGCATTTACCCACACCGAGGTGTGGAAGCCCCTAACAAGCAAACCTAGAAAGGAGTGCTTGTACTATCTCCCGCCTACCAATGTGCAAAGTCAGATTAAGCAACTTAATAGGTTAAGACTGCCCCATAACAGCACTTGTGGTTGCACGGTTTTCTTGGCTTGTAAACAACCCATAGCTCGGTCCTTAATCCGACACGGGCAATACTTCTCCCTACACTACGTACAAGTCCATCTCTTGCACAACTGGCTATTGCCAATAATTGCCCACATCAAAACTATAGTTTTATTTTGAGTTTTTAGCCAAAATACCCACAACCAACATCATGTCACATCCAACATTTTTAAATTCTCAAGAGACAATTTAATCCAATCATCCCAACTTCTACTGCTAAGCATGGTTAGGCATGGATAATAGTCGCATATTCCCAAGTTGACATTATGTATTGTCTAACCCCTTTTTTATGGTTGTCAAGATTCACATATTCATACTTATCAAGGCGGTTCAATGAACAACAGGTTTATCTATCAGTACCACAAAGTAGTGAATTTACAGAAAATAGGTGCATGCATGAAACAGTTTGATAAACAAAATAAAAATTAAATATTGGGATCAATATGATCAAAGGGGTGCTTGCCTTGCTTACCTGCAGTTTATCATGAAGTCGTGGTTGTAGCTAACGGTGTCGATTGTTGGAACAGAACGCTAAAAACCGTGGGACATTTTTCTCTTTTATTTCTTCTCGCTCTGTTCGCTTTTACAACTGAGGTTTACCCCATATTTATACCCAAAACTTCAGCCCACACAAACGGAATAGGATTCCACCTCCTTATCCTAATCGGACTCCTTTTCCTAAATGGACTCTTAATCAAACTTTCCAAACTAAAACTTTCTTATTATCAAACTCTAACTAAATATGTCAAGATTAGTATCCAACATTCACCCCCCTAATCTTGACATACCTTTGTTACTTATTGAGCCAATAGGACGCAACTACGATTTGCCCAACCCCTTCTCGACATAGGATGGAGAACACATCTCGTCAACATCCCGGACTCATCTACATAAGACTTGACTTTGGACGGCGAACACACCTCTTCAACGCCCCGGAGTCATCTTCAATGGATTTGACTTTGGACGGCGAACGCATCTCTTCAACGTCCCGGAGTCGACTTTGACAGACTTGACTTTGGACGGCGAACACACCTCTTCAATGCCCCTGAGTCGACTTTGACACACGCAGTGGCTTCCTTCTGATTTTCTAGTGCAGCACGATCTCTTCTGATGCGCACAATATCTCGGAACGTACACAAAAACGGCCTCCTGGCTCTTGCCATATGCATGTGATGTCTTCACTCTCACATGCATACATGGTTGACGCCAGAGAGTTCTCTTGCATGATGTCTGCTGCTGCCAGCTTCTGCTCCTTACTAGTCTCCGCTACGAGCTCGACTCGGCTTCGGAGACTCAACTTGGGAGCGAACAACAATCTGACAAAACAACAGAAGTCGCCAAGACTTTTTCTTCGCTGCAGATGCCGTGCGCCTGGGAGGACTTCTGCTCGCCACGCCGCCTCATCTCGCCTCAACATCGTGTCACTTCGCGACAATGGCCTGTTTCCTCAGGTGCCGCCCCGCGATAGCCCACCCCGACGGTGCCACCCCCGGGAGTCTCCTCCCGGGGGGCAGCGGGTTGAACCAAAACCTTAGGCTCTGATACCAATTATTGGAACAGAACGCTAAAAACTGTGGGACATTTTTCTCTTTTATTTCTTCTCGCTCTGTTCGCTTTTACAACTGAGGTTTACCCCATATTTATACCCAAAACTTCAGCCCACATAAACGGAATAGGTTTATCTATCAGTACCACAAAGTAGCGAATTTACAGAAAATAGGTGAATGCATGAAACAGTTTGATAAATAAAATAAAAATTAAATATTGGGATCAATATGATCAAAGGGGTGCTTGCCTTGCTTACCTGCGGTTTATCATGAAGTCGTGGTTGTAGCTAACGGTGTCGATGACGGAGTTAGTGACGTCGAGTTCTACACGTCGTTTAACGGAAATATAGTAAATAACATTCTTTAATAAGGGCAAAAAGAAGACATACAGGAAAGCAAATAAAACTTACTATAGAAAACAGGCGTGTTTTAGGGTTGAATGATTTTGGGTTCTCGTGTTTTAGTTGAATATATACATTATTAGCAACTTTTAGGTTAAGCGATGATGTGGTTTCTTTTATAGATTATCTATTCTTATTTTACGAATTCAAGACACTAAAATTATGCATTCTTATATTTATAATTTTGAATTTAAGATACAAAAATTATTTGGTTTAATAGAATTAGAACATTAGTTACCTTATTGTTGTTTGACATGAATGAATAGCATTTAATCCTTAATTGATTTTGCATACAAAGCGGTTTTGAATTATGTTAGATTAGGTAAGATAGGTTACTCGGTATATTGGTGGCTTTTAAGAAGGTTCTGGTGATACAAATAACTTAACTACAGATTTCTTCATTATTATCGAGTGCGTTTATTCAAATTATCAAGTTCAACAATCATAATACTTTAGGTTATTCTACTAACATGATTTATATGCAGAGCATGATAAAATGAGATTATTTCTTCAGAATAAGGTAGTCTATACTTTGGAGAGCATTACTAAGCTAATTTCATAAATTTTAGTGTTTAGACGAGTCATTATATTCATCGCCGAAATGGCTTATATGGTATTGTAATGTTCACGTTATACAGGATCGAACTAGTGTTGTAGAGTTTAAGATTAACACTTAGAGGTATTGAGCTAGCAGGATTTATATGAAAAGTAAGTTATAAATAAGATATTTTTCTAGAATATGGTAGTACATATATCAAAGAACACTTTTGGACTATTCTTAACACTCCTGGACTATTCTTCATGAAATATGCTTTTAGACGAGATATTCTACACGCTGCAAAAAGCTATGTGGTTTAGTTTCCTACGGGACTAACTCACGAAGGGTATTTGCAGTAACGAGATTTATATACAGAGCAAATTCTAAATAGAATATTTTTTCAGATTATGGTAATACATATGATGGAGAGTGTTTCTTGGCCATTCCTTCAAATTTTTGCATTTAGCCGAGAAGTTTTATGAGTTGCCGAAAAAGCTTGAGTGATTCGAAATTTACGTGATAACAGTTTAGTTTTCATTTTGAATTTACGACTGCACCTTATAGGATAATCTAACCATTTTTCAGGCATTAGCAGGGAAGGTCTCTAAAAGTATTTTAAAGTTGGTTCCGCGATATTTTGCTTTTATCCGAGATTTTTTCATACAAGTGATCAATAAGGCCCATTGGGAATTTAGTCTAATGTTGCATAAACTTGAAATATTTTTATATATCTAGCAAGGGTATCGCTATTCAAGGTTGTAGGATTTGGTTTCGCTGATTTTGGAGTTCGTTTGCAAAAGATACGACTATTTGGGCATTACGAGTATTGCAACCTCGACTATTGAACATCTAATGCTAACTATGGTAAAACCTAAATATTTTTTATATACTTGGGATCCTTGTAATCTTAGGAGTATAACAAAACTAGTTTGGCAAGGTTTTGAGTTCATTTGATCTATATTTTACTATTCGATTTTTTATGTGAGAGAGGCTTTCTTTATTCAAAATTTTGGTCCAAAATGAACTCAAATCTAAATGTTTTTGCAAAAAATGGAGCATCTAAGATTTCAGGAACATGTGTGATTTATTCCATGATTTTTGGAACCTTAGATTACATAGATGCATCATAACATCTTAAAAAGAAACTTTTATTCAAACTCTATTTAAAGGTTTTTACTGCAAGTAACATATGGATTTTTATTACATAATCTAGCTCCTTACTTCCTAACTCAAATTTACAAATTGAGTTTGCGTCATTTGGACACTCCTAACAAAAGATATGAGGGATTGAATTAAATAGAGCATAAATGAAAATAAAATCGGCTGGGGTGGGATTTGAACCCTAGGACCTCTCGGTTGTGAGTTGTGACTGAGCGACTCCACCCCTGGGCTACGGTGTCACTTAATAAATGGGCTAGCTATTATATTTGAGGTATGATATATGGCCCACCAGAGAAAAGAAGAAAAATTCCAACAGTTGGTCGGCATAAGGGCTCAAACTCAGGATCTCGTGAGTTATGCACTGGGCAATCACCTGTTAATTCTATTTGTGAAATTTATATTGTGATGATTAATTTGACAATAATTTAATATATGTGTGATGATTTATGTAAAAACAATATTTGTTACGAAACAAGGTACTGCGAGAGTTTATTTTTTATAACAGAGATCTGTGTGAGTAACAGAAGTGCAACTTGAGGATGCGAGATGCACGTTGCAGTGCAGGCGGACACGGGCGGACGTACACTGCAGGTCGGAGAGAATACGCGCAGGTGGCGCGTAGCTCGATAGAAGTACATGCGAAGGTCGCAGAGGTGCAGGCGCAGCACACGAGATCGCAGAGGTGCAGGTAGCACACGAGATCGCAGTGCAGAGGCGGCGATCTGTGAAAGTCGCGGGTGGTCAACGAGTTGGGATATGTAGAGGTCTCATAAGCGGTCGGCGTAGTGTAGCGGTCGATGGGACGTCTGATCGAGTGAGTCATGCGAAAAGGCAAATAGACCGTACGTAAGCATATGTATGAGATGAGTTTTGGGCTATGTGTATGTGTTAGACCTTATGTAATTGGATCAAGTAATTAGGGTTAAAAAATTAGGGTTTACTGAGAATAAATAGGAGTGGAGGTACTCCTGGTTTGGGTGTCAGACAAGAAAAGGAAAATCAGAGCCGGTGCAGAAGAAAAACGAAGGACGACCGCAGGGACGAGCGAAGGGAAAATTTTGGCTCTACAGTAACTAGCGTTCTACAATAAATAGTGATGCTACAGTACCTCGCGCGATACATTGATTCGGCAAGTACTGTAGATGCGAGTCTACAGAGAAGCGGCGATCGTGCGAGCGAAAGAAAAACTAGGTAGAGAGGGGGCGCTACGTCGCGCCCGTGCAGCACATTGAGATAAAGAGGTGCAGCACTCTGTGAGATAAGCAGGCTTGGAAAAATACAGTTGTAAACCGATGATTAGTTTGGCGAGTTGTCAGTTCTAACTATAGAATTATGGCTGCATTGCATCCATGGTCAGCCATTACATTGGCATTAGGCATAGAATGTGGTTCCAGGGATGATAGGAGGGCAAATATCTTAAACAAAAATGTATTGTGGCAAAAGCGGCATGCTATAGACTGGCAAATGCCTATATGTATCAATATTTTTTCCCCAAACATGCACCACACTAAGCTAAAAAGAAAGGAAAAGAAACACAGATTGACAATAGAGCAACTGAGCAAGGCATGAGATTTTTCCGGTCTTCGACATACAAATAACCCTAGTGATTGCACTTCTCCTAATGCTCCCAGGTATTAACAAATAAGAAATTTGTAGTAAAGAAGCCCTAGGGACATAAGTAGACTGCACTGAAATAAGCACACAGACAATTTATCTCCTATTTATACATCTCAGACTCCCTGTTGGCAGTCCATGATAAGTAATCTCGGGTTCTCCAAACCGCCATCATAGGTCATCAGCCTAAGATATCAATAAAACCATAGCCATACGACATCAGAAAGGGCAAAGATTCATATGCAATATTAAGGTTTCAGTTTTATGAGAACAAAAATGCAGATAACAACTGCAAGCTTTAAGTTTTATTATAACCTCATGACCAAAGCAATGCACATTATTGTCAAAAATCCTCTAGGAAAAAGATGACAGTTGGTGTGTCAATGATCCCTAACTATAACAGGACCTGAAATCCTAAATGATGTTGAAGGGGATGAGGATAATCATTTACCAAATGTGTCACTTAAAATCATTTTGGAAAAAGGATACAATCATCCTAGAGTAGCTACAACAAAGAGTATTAGTTTAGACGATAAGATGGCAAAACAAATTTGTTCTAGGTTAATTAGAAAAAAACTGAGCACCCAGTCATCTTCAAGGTGAAATTATCAATCACATAAGTATGACGAGATTCTGAACTAATCAACAGCGATGGAGTGTACATACCAGGAGCAGGGCAGCCGCAATGAGGACACATGGCAACCGTTGCGTCCATACAGACCAGCTATCTCAGGCCCAGAAAAGAAACATCCATAAAACAATGTGGGGACATTTGCCTGGACACAGATAGACATTTTGAAATAAAAACATATTATCACATAGAAAGAAAACTGGAATGAAGGAATGAGCTATGGCAAGGTAACTATAGCAGCCATCAACCAAAACAGCAAACCAGGAAGGAATCACAGCCTAGAGCACGACGGATATGCAGTTGGGCAGAATCCATACCAATCACAGTGTGTAACAGACAAGTTTACCTGGATATCCGAAAGGGAAATAGACATCATAAAAAAAACCGCCATGGTAAGAACTAAGGAGTGCCGGTCCAAAAACGACAGCTCTAAGAAGGTCCATTCTATCTTCATAAACTCCAAATATCGTATCTGCTTAATCCAGAGAAAAATAGCAGTCAGTACATAAAACCACTGTATTCCAAGTTACACCCAACTGCATCTAAGGGTATTCTCTAGCTAGATTGAACTTGAAGTCATTTTAAACATGCATGTAAAGTTGTAACACATACAGCAATCCTGTTCACCTGGTGGCCATGGACAATGGGAGGAAGGAAAAGATCAATACTAAGAAAAAAAACAACAATTTATCAAATGGGCAACATCTTCAGCAAATAGACCATAAAAGAAATTGCCCCTTACATGGCAAAGCTTTCTCTAGGACTTTCCATTCATGTTGAATTCACTTCACCCAGACGTTTGATGGCTGTTAAAACCACAACTCATTCTAGAATTAAGAAGATAAAGTGCAGACAGAGCATGCCCAAAGTCCAAATAACTACCTTCTTAAACATAAGGTATACACACACAGCATAATTATATCATTAAAGGGTATACCCATAAGACCCAAAAGAACCTCAAGTAAATAGCTGGTCGAAAGGAGGTTAATATCAGTAAATCAGTATCGAAGTGGATACATCACAGAACAGCGTGTTTTGGACCCTGGGTGAAGTCATCTAGCACTTAGCTGAACAATGCCAGGCTTACATAATTTCAGGAGGCAATTTAATTTGTTTTACATTATATTGTTCTTTTTATTTTCAGATCATAGGAAAATTGGTAATCTGGTGAGTACCGTAATGGGATGTTTGGTTTGAGAAACCGGATGGTGAATGGACCATCCGATCATAGCTGCCACCCTAACCACCTGTTTGGTTTGAGGAATGGAATGGCTTAGTCCATCACCAAGCACAAGGCTAATACAAAATGAGGGATTGGGTCATCCCACTTCAAATGAGGTGGTGATCCCTCAAAACAAATACCCCATAAACTGAAATTAGTTTTCACTACCAAAGGGAGAAAAGGAAATATAGGGGGACATCACAAGACCATTGTATTAATAAACTAAAGCTGCAACTCATGCTGGTTAACAACTCGGTCTGTCTAAAACTCCAAATATGTGACAGCTCTACAAAATTGCATGCCATTAATTGTTTCCAATTGACAAACACAGGATGGGGAGAGAGCTAAAGATGAACATGATACTACCGAAGGTATTGCAGTAAGAAGAGATATTGAGATGAGCCTAAATGGCCAATGACTTGTACAATGTAGCAAGAACACGAGTGCGCTGTGGACCAGTACCAGCCAATATTGTGCACGCCATAACAGCACTAAGAGCTTGCTCCAGAGCATTTTCATCAATCTCTCTGAGATGATATGCACATAATATTCCATCAGGATTTTTTTAGAAGGAAATAAGGAAGTAGCATCAGTTGCAGATACAACTTGCTTAATTAATCACACATAATCAACATGTAACATATAAAATACGGCTAGCAAGTAGGGCGATTCAAATACATGCAATATGTAAAATATTGAAATATTGCAAGAAGGGTGTAGAAATAGAAAATAGGCACTATCGCACCAGCAAGACAAGAGACGACCATACAATGCAAATTTTTTTAAGAGGCAAGAATAGCTAGCAAACAGATTGCAAAACGGGAAAAATATGAAACTGAATTGAGAAAGCCTTAGTGCCTTACTCATCTCCGATGTGGCATTGTTCAATCTGAGAGATATCATAATATCAAAGTGCAGGTTCCAAGAATCTTCGCTTTAGATAAAAAATTATTGCATAACAGATCCTGAAACAATGCAAAACAGAAAGGTGAAGCCAACCTTTTATTCTTAAAGTATGCAAAATAATTGTTCAATTGTTTCTGCACCAACAAACATTGTACTGTAAGTTTAGAACTTCGTAGTGACTGTTTGTGACCAAAGACGAAGGTTTGTTAATAAAATCTTCAGCATGTTTGGAGAAAATTCCTTTCACATGTTTGGAGAGATAAAAATCAGTTTCTACCTGATACCTGAGTCCAAGTAAATCCCACTAAGCATTTTTGCTGCTCTCGACCATTGTTGTTCAGATTCATACAGTTCTGCAAGCATCTCTCTAATCACTGCTACCTGTGGACACATAATCAGCGAAGCCACAAATTAAGAATATTACAGAAGTGTTGGACGTCCTCCTACTCCTATTTTTCTCCTGGGAGCGAACAAATCCATACCTACTGCCAAAGACAGAAATCGAAAGTAAAAACACTCAAAAAGTAAGAGCATTCAGAGATCGATGCTTATGCTGCAGTGTGGTCAAACAGTAACTAACTTATCCTATGAACTTAAACAATCAATGGAAGAGGAGAGTATTAATGAGCATAAAATTTCGTACAAACCATCAACGATGGTGAGAGGAGCAGGCAGGGGCCGGAAATGCTCAAAGGGCACTGCCTTTGCCAAGAAATGCGCCAGAACAGAGAGGTCTTCTCGGTTGAAGGACGTGGAGGTCGACAGCAGCAGCAGGGCTAGCCCGGTCTGGTCCTCCCCGTTCCTATTCCCCTTCATCACCTTGCAGATGGCCGACGACAACGCCGAGGCCCCCTTGCTGCTCCCAGATCGGATCTCGCACCAACCCCTGCACCGGACCGCATCGTTAGATCCGTAGATCAGTCCGAGACCAGCGATAGGGGAAACCCACATGGAAATCATCAAAAAGCACCAAAAACTCCTGCTAAAGATCGATCAAATAGGGAAATCGCGAGGATCTCTCCCGCTATAAGGATGTTATAAAATCCCTCCTCCTAAACTGTATCTGCAGCATACCTAAACATTTCTAATACAGAGATCTGACATAAGAAACTATCCAAATGAATAGTATAAAAACAACATGGCTGCCTTTGAAAAATCGGCCCGAGAAGAGTGGCCTTAGGTATGTGAACTAAGCAGTGCAGAAGAAAATCACATGAGCAGGGCAAGAGAGGCCTCACCAACAAACGCATCCACCTGACCTGTACAGCACAATCCCAATCTCTATTAAATTAACCATCCTGAACAGAGAGAGGCAAATGCGAAGAACTCACCGGAGAAAAAAAACCTTGCGTACTGGGCATGGTGGACGGAGGAGGAGGCTGTGGGGGGAGCCGTGTGCACCTGTCATGGAGGACGGGGAACAGATCACCCGCACTGGGGGAGGAAGGGGAGCACCTTCGGGGGGGCGCGACGCAGGAGCCCGAAGGGGGAGCACTGCCGGAGAGGGCCAGGCGGGTGAACGGAGAAGCGACTAAGAAAAACTGAAGCAATCGCAATTTCAGAACTCACAGGGACCCTTTTAGAGAAAAGGTGAACTGGAACAAAGTTTTTTCAAAAAAGGGAAGGAGGACCGTGGACTAATTTCTGAAACCACAAGGTGTTTATGCAACAGAGCCGGTGGAAGGGTTTTCGTACAATTTGGGTACTCATGGATGGCTTTTTCACAAAAAAAAGAGAGAGATGGACGCCAGAGAGAGCATTAATCCTCCGCGCCTTAAGAGATAAGAAATAATATGAAGGCTAATATAGCATATTCCCATTGATTTTCATAGACCCTTTCCAGATCAATCAGCTTAATAAGATTAGCTCTTGGTAAAAATCTGGTTTATGTGTCTAGTGGCATATTTAGCAAATACGCAAAGGGGCTGTCTGTATGGCACATAGAAATATTGTAAATTCCATATTCATAAGTTTCTTTTGGTGCAGTTATGTATGCGCTGAAAAGCTAAGAAACATGGTATATTCTGTCATCAGAAAAGAGCATAAAAAGCATCAGAAGCAGGCGCGACCAAAGTAGTCTATGCATAAAGCACTAAAACTAACGAAAGGCCTTTACCCCATATCTGTAGTTACCATGGTGATTTGAAGAAAATCACTATCTAGCATTCTAGATTGCCATACTAATACCAAACATACCTAATTGTCTAGGGCGTTTCACACTAAAAATGGCTAGGGGCATACGAAAAAATGGAGCAGCAATTGGTTCAATCTCCCAGATCGAAACTATGTTCCGCCTTTCACTTGCTGCAGACTTATCCCAGCCAACCTATCAAAGAATGTTAAATCAGTGAATCATAAAGAAAATGGAAAAGAATAACACGATGCAAGAGCTGCCATTGAGTGGGTGTTCAGAATCCCAACCTGTAAGCCGCACCATGGGAATTTTTCCATCTCAGAGGATCTAGACCACATATTTCAGTTATTGTATCCATGTACCTGAAAACGTTAATGACTTCATTAGCAAATGAACTACTGGCAACCTAACCATGGATAGTATTCTTTATGTCTGGAAAAGAAAAGCAAAATGCACAACTTGTTAATAAATTTGAAGGGTAGAGTTTGTATAGGTAATAAGAACTAATATACCTTCTTGTTCCTAATTCCTCCATCTCAAACATCAGGCGGAAGCGCATTCCTAAATATATATGGTTACGATACAGCACCTTCTAGTATTTGGCAACTGGGATAACAAATTCAGCAGGACTGGCCCTGAAAGTCCATAGCTAACAAGATTATAATGTCAAACAACGGATTTGGAACTTACCTAGGGTCATAAAATATGGTAAATGGGCTAGTGTTGGCAGCAGCATGGAAATTGATACACGGATGTAGAGGCCGCCCTGCTTCGCCAGCTTCACACACTACCTGCAAATGACCAAGACAATTAATCGATGAAAATTAATATACAGCATTGAAGAAACAAGATCAAGTAGCAGTAGGTGGCATACCATGTTGTTTTAAGCATCAGGAACAGCTGCCCTTCCGAATCTCCTTACTAAGGTGCCTGGTTGAGTGGTTTAGGCATCATATCGAGCAATTGGTAGGCTATCCAGTAACCTACATACAAAACAACAGATTCAACAACTGCAGATCTTGTCTATTCACCTGATATCCCAAATATCCTTAAGAGATGTATCAACCAAAAACAAAGCGCAAGAACAGCCTATAAAAGTAGATAGAAACCAGATCAAAGGGGAACATCTAAAAAGAGAGGATGCATGCAAAAACAAAGGGGTCAAGGGTGTAAAGGCCTAGAGGAATCCGTAGAGGATGGAGAAGAGCATGTGAGGAGCATACCAAAAGGATTGACGACCTCGGTGCTGGTGGCTGGTGCTGGTGGCTGCTGGTGATCGTAGCCTCACTAAGCCACTGCCTCCTGTCAAGATCTCTGCGCTGACCGCCGAACTATGTTTACCCGGTGCTCCAACTCAAAACTTCCAAATGGCACACCACAAGGAGAAAAGTATGACCAGTGGCAATTCGACACAAAAGGTGTCATGAGCTCAAGCACACAAGAACAAAGCATGGAATGAAATACTTAATAGGCTAGATATTACACTGGTTGAGATGCAGCAAGAGACACTTCCCCATATGAGTACAGATACAGGTAAGCTGTGATACTTGTGGGAACAATTAAAGTGAGCCAAGAGGCTATATTATGCTTAATTTAACGACATGATCTTTAAATATCTGAGAGGAAACAAAGTGGTCAGTAAGCTACCTTACGAAGATGCAGAATAATCCAGTACATCTATCAGAGCAATGCAGAATAATATCAACTCCACGTAGCTACCACAGATATATTCATATACACTCTAGAAATATTTGTTGGTGCTAAGCACCGTGAGTCCATGCGCTTGCATATTCTCTAGCTACAGTGCCTCACGAAATATCACAGAACAAGATAACAGTGCAAAGAAATGAAATTCCTATTGACCCAATTGCATTGGCAGGGGAGTGGGGTAGGGCGGTTGGTTACCTCACACGACGAATTGCTGCGATTGAGCTACCAGAGGAGGCAGTCCTGGTGCACGAACCTGATGTCGCCGCTGCAGGCGCAGGGGTAGTGAATGGGTGGTCCTCAACACCGCGTTTGTGGTAGATCCGGCACATGTCCCCCTCACAGCAGCACGGGCCTACCTCAGAAGCGGCACGCACGAGGTGGGGGAAGGTGCGCGCTAGGCGATGGTGAGTGCCACGCGAAGGACGGCGACCTCGAGGAGGAGAACCAGCGGGGCGAGCGATGGATAAAACCAATGCAGCACGAAAGAGGAGCGGTGGTGGCGTGGAGAGCTCCGGAAAGGGCAATCCCATGAGGCCTAAAGATCCATCGAAGAGGAGACGCGGGTTCGCCGTTGGGCCATCGGCGAGAAGGAAGGCATGGAGTCAGTATGCACCGGGCATGGCGGACGGGATCAAACCGCCCAAGACTGGTGCGGCGGGCACGACCGACATCCGCGGCGTGAATGACCGGATCGGCCACGCTAGATGGCGGGGGGCACCGCTAGGGTTTCAGAGGGCGGAGGATCGCGCGTAGCGGAGCGAAGTGAGGCGGCGCGAATCGCAAGCGCGCCCGAGGAGACGCGAATAGCACGCGCTAGGGTTTTGCTCTGGTCGGAGAATTGATCTGGGCCGTCCGCCGAGATCCACGCGATTCGATGACGGATCAAGATCCGGAGCGCTTGAGGATCGATCGGATGGCAGACGCCTTGAAATGCATATGCGGCATAGCACGGGGGCCAAGCAAACCTTTCACGCTTAATAATAGACTAGATTTTGTAACCGTCTTTAGAGTTTTGTGTGTAACTATAGTTGAGATTGAGATCTGAGTACCTAGCATTGACAACCTAGTTTGCTTCTCCTAATCAAGATTTTTTTCAAATCTCCCATTGGTTGTTATTCCTTTAGGTTTACTCATCAATCAGTTTTTCCATTGCTCTAGATATTTTTCATGATTACCTGTCCTTTACAAGTAACTCGTATGACTCCACCTCGAAATGATACCTCACAACCTTCAAGTTCAAGTAACCTTATAGATATTGGGTCCTAGTTTAAGCCGAGGACATACCAAACTCCCATCAATATACTATAAGCTCCATCATACTTCTCTAATGTAACTGATCCTACCTCAGTAAGTGCATACTCCTTTCAATCCAATAAATGAATAGTTCCGTACGCTGGTCGTAGAGATTCTTTGTAAATAAATCCCTCACAAACATATGTAGAACCAACAATCTGAATCTAATATCGATCTATGAGAAGTACCTGATTAACTGTTGACAAGTACGTCTGAATTATCTTTTACTATCGCAATTGAGCATGCACCCTTCTTTTGATTCAAACACGGATAATCCTTTATTATATAACCTTCCTCATCACATCGATAGCATACATGTGTGCCCTTACTCTTGCACTTCTTCTTTCTGTGACGTGCTTCTTCCTACAATATCTACTGCAGCCAACACTTAATCACCCAAGGTTGAGGATTTCGATAGTTTTCTCAAGGAACAGATATGCAACTAGCTCGTTGAAATTCAGAGTGTTTTTCCAATAAAAATACTCATCACCAATTACTCCCAAGTTGGTGTCAGAGATGATATCAGCATGATGACCTTGTCATTCTCCTCAATCTTCTCATGCACATTAATTAGCTATATGACAGGCTTGTTAAAGAATGATGCTCAACGAACCATGTACCTTCCTCCATGTGCAACATGTACATTGTCGCTTCATCACCCATCGGTTTGTCAACGACTTTACTATATATAATTCTTCTATATCCTTCTATAATTTTTTCAATTAATTCTCCTTGATCACCTACTACTTTACCTTATCGAAGAGACATAGATGGATTGTACTGATAGCCTTCCGCTCCATCACCTTCTAGTCTTCAGCTGACGTCTTTTTCTGTTTATCCCCTTCAAGAGCAGTAATTAACTCTTACCTGACAATGACATTCTTCATCACATATTGCCACACGCTGAAATTTTCTTCACCATTAAATTTCTCTAGTTGATTCTCTATCGTTGACATCGATCTTGATTTTGTACCACCTAACGTTTTACCAATCTTATCACACATCTAATTAATCTGGCCTTGACTTTGATACCACTTGTTACACCCTGATACCCCTTCTTATGTGCAACAGCCTCGGATCGGATCAGAGTTTTGTGAGATAAGATATGAGCATGCACGGTCTCAAGAACAAAAAAGATAAATCTCGCAGAGATAACCAAAATAACATCATTGAAGCAACCATGACGAGAGAAAAAGATTTAGCGAAACTGACCATAAATTCTCTGAGTATAATCTCAAATGAGTACAAAGGATTATCATTTTCTCACAACCCTCTCGAACCTTCTAAGACCATTCGATTCTTGCCCTATACAAGAATAGCATCTAATCCACTCATGCACCTCTTAATTTAGATGAGTTAGTTTGTGATTTCTTGGTTGCTTAAGTTCTATGTAACCACAGATGGATTTATATAGTTCTTTAAATCCTCCTCCAAAACAAGTAGTAATTCTACTCCGAAAGAAAGTAAAAAATCTTAATCGTATTAAGATTCATCTAGCATATATTTTCAAATCCTAAAAGACTTATACGAGTCACCTTAATTAATAGTTGGCGATCGGGACGGCGAGACTTCTGTGTCCTAAAAAATCTTGCTATTTCTACTTGTCCAGAATATCCGTAGGATTACTGCTACAAGCCTACAAACGTGGACCATGCTTTCCTACTCTGTTCCAAAAATTGCAAGCCCAAGAACCCTTTGTACATCCGCTTCAAACCCTCTCCAAGTCTCCATACATATGTCGTCTTCGGGCACACTTGAAGAATAGATGGGGAGCATCCTCCTCTTCATCGCAGCCAAATAGACAGCTCGTATAATCCGGCACACTCATCTTTTCAATCTAGTTCTCGTCCGAACCCTGTCCCCGCTCATACGTGTTCCACATACGAGGCTTTGTACCACCCTTAGAAAGTATCAATATATATATTCAGCTCGTAACAAGAGGTATCAAAAAGTTAAAAAGTGAAAGTAACAGAAAAATACAAAAGTTTAAGGATTATTGGGTGATACCTAGTGACTGCTCCCAGGATGGTAAAAACTCTATCCGCATACATATGAGTCACTCAATTCTCCATCCAACAACAGTTTGTAAAACATCTTGGTCCTTGGGTGCCAACAGGTCCTATCACCAGCGCCCTGACGTGCCTTCCCATGTCCAGGTGAATCGATCGCAATTTCAGGATGAGAGCCCTCAAGCTCAGCTGCAGTCGAGCGTAACTCAACTAGGGGGAGGTCACACGATCCATTTTGCCTACACTCCGCGATTAAGACCCAGGGATTAGCCGTGTAGGCGTACAATACTGGAAATATCCGGCCCAAGATACCACCATTGTTCTATTTGTCCCACCAGAAGCTTGTTGTTTCCCCGCTTGCAGCGGTGACCGTCGTCATTGCGCGGTACGCCGGGAAGTTGTGGAGAACATTATCTCTCCTTCCAAGAACAACTTCAGCGCCAGAGTTGCACAGGAGCAGAGTCCTTGCTCAACAAATCGTTTCATGAGTGAAACAAGGGGAGAGCTGCTGTTGACATCGAGATGGGTAGGAAACCAGTGGGCATGGGATGAGCCAAGGATGTTGGCAATCTTCTCGGCTTGTTGTCTGTTTTTCTTCTCTGTTGGCAGTCTGAATACTTCACCATGTGTTGTCGGTTTACTTCCCTGAAGAAAACAGACTACTCTGTATTGCCGGTTACCTTCTCTGTAAGACAAGAAACTCACGCAATGCAGAGAATAGCAGACGGCAAGAAAAACAGCACACTACTTTCAGATATTTTGGGGCTGCAAAATACTGCATGCAGCTTTTCTGATTTTCTTCCTCATTACTTATATAAGTTAGAGCTTACAAGCAAAACTGAATTCAGTTACATTCAACAATCCGGACTGCTTTAAACTAGTTAGACTCTAATCAATCTCTTCAGAGTTTCAACCCAGAAAAACAACTGTTTCCCTTCCGGCAAAAACAGAGTAACAACCAGACTCTCCTGTATAACTAGCAGACTCTGAAAACATAAGACACATAAGACTCTGAAGTTTGTTCCGACTGCACCGAAACAACACGGACTGTGCACAAAACCGAGACTCTGGAACTTGTTTCAGATAAACCGAGACTGAAGACAAACTAAAAGAAAAAACAGACTGGACTCCTAGCCGACAAAACAGAACTAATTCAAATTCTTTCCCTGAACTTCCATGCACAAGATTATTCGCAACAAAGGATGGCAGCAGACATATTGGTGATTTAGGAGCAGGTCTGAGCAACCTGTTAGAGGAAAGGATGGCAGGTTTCGTAATGCACCTCCAGATCGAAGTCGCAATGCTCTTACAGTTGCATTACACCCAGCTGGGGCGGATAGGCTGGGATTTGAAGCAGGAAGACGATGGCAATAGACTCGGGGATGTTTAGTTCTGACATCTATTCTAATGCATATGAGGGCAAACCAACCAAGCAGTAACACCAAAATATTTGACATATCAGCGGAAATATCTTCGGTTCCATTTTAATTCCAACAATGTAAGTTCAATAATGCCCAGTTACCAGTGATCGCCTCACTAGTAATAACAATTGAACTAACTAAAGCGAACTAACAAAAAGCAAGGTATCGCAAAAAGCAATGTTAAAACTAAATTACATATATAGTAGAACCGAAACACCACAAGCACCTTTGATAATATTAGTAGTCCATTCAAAAAAGATTGTGACATTAACGAACTTCTAATCAACCTCCAAACCAACCATTACTTCCTAGTTCTTAATTACCTATAGATATGCTTGTTCATCACAAAACATAATTCATAAATTAAGGTCCACATAATAGATACAAAAGAAGGCAGCTTTCGAAGGAGCGGCCGTGGCGCTACCGCCCGTCATAGCCGGCGCCCGTCCGCGAGGCGGCGGTGCTTCCTCGGCTCCACGACGCGCCCGCCGCGTCCGCGCCCGGCGAGTGCTTCCTGACTCCACGCCGCCGCTGCGCTCCACCGTCGGCCGTGGCGCGACCGCCCGTCATGGCCGGCGCCGCGCGAGCCGGCGGTGCTTCTCGGCTCCGGCCGCGCCGCGCCCACCGTCCCGGCCCGCGCCCGCCCGCCCGTCCCGACTGCGCCCGCGCCCGCGAGGCGTGGCGCTCCCAGTGGTGGTGCTTGCGCTAAGATCACGGGTGGTCGCGGAGGACGAGAGCTGCGGGATGTAGTAATCCCAAAAACCAACTGAGCATCTCGTCAACCTCCTCCAGTCGAGCGTGGGCTGCGATGCTCTCTCGGGTGGTCGGACACCTCGGTATTGAAATACCATCGGTCAGAAAATGGGGCGGGGAAAAGCAAACCTTTGCTCAAAATTTTGGGGGGGCAAAGTCTTGACAGCGAGCAATTTTACCTTTAGTTTCGTGTCGTGGAAGTGCTAACTCACCTTGCTCATCAGCCGTGATGCTTAGGGTCATTCTTTTTATCCTCGTCTGGCTCCTCCACGTTTGTTCGCATGTTCTGTATATGCCGGCCACTTGTTGCTCTCTTCTGCGTCTGCGTCAACTCTCGCCTCTGCCCGGTTCTTTGCCACGGACCTTGAAAAAATCGCATCTCTGGTCATCAAATGGTCGTGTAATTCTCCTTGCGGAGAAAAGGCTGGATTGACAACATGGCAAAACTTCTTCGTTCATGACAACCTCCTCTCCTCGAAAGCTAACGTCGAGGCGTCCTCGGCTCCTCCATGTTTTGGTATCCGTGAAGAAGGTGACCAATAAAGCGTGGTGAAGACAACGGTCAATACAATATTAAAACATTGGGGCGAGAGCGGTTGAAATCAAACCTCTTGGTGGCGGTCACTACTACGGAAAGAGCCTTGATCCGGTCCAGCGCCTTTAATCTCGGTTTTGAGCCGATCGACCATCGGGGCCCGATGCTCAAAAACATCGATCCGGTTCGCTCATCCGTCTTGATAGAATGTCGATCTGCGGTTAGAATTCTGCGATGGCGTAGCGTCGGGAACCCCGAGGAGCTTATCGGTGTGAATTGAACCGTCTTGATAAGCTCCTCGAGGGTTCCCGACGCTACGCGTGTGAATTGAGCCGATGCGATACTCTATCGATGTGGTGAGTGAACCGAGATCGATGCCCTTGAGCATCGGCCCGAATAACTATTCGGTTCAAAACGGTACTAAAGGCGATTTTGGACCGGGATCGAAGGCTCTTTCCGTAGTAGTGACCGCCACCAGTAAGTTTGACTTCAACCGTTCCTGTCCTTAATGCTCTTAACATTGTATTGACCGTTGTCTTCACCACAGTTTATTGGTCACCTTCACGGATACCAAAACATGGAGGAGCTGAGGACGTCTCTGACGTTAGCTTTCAAGGAGAGGAGGTTGCTGTTGAACGAAGCTCTTGCCATATTGCTAAATCCAGTTCCTTTTCTCTGGCAAGGAGAATTACACGACCATTTGATGACCAGAGATGCGTATTTTTTCGTTGGGTCCGTGCAGCAGCTGGCAGAGGCGAGAGTTGAGGCAGGCGCAGAAGAGAGCAACAAGTGGCCGGCATATACAGAACATGCGAACAAACGTGTGGAGGAGCGGTACGTAAGGATAAAAAAGAATGACCCTAAGTACCGCCGGCGTGATGAGAAGGAGTTAGCACTTCCACGATACGAAACTAAAGGTAAAATTCGTCTCCGCCGTCGCACTTTGCTCCCCCCAAATTTTGAGCAGGTTGCAGGTTTTCCTGTCCCATTTCCGGACCTGATGGTATTTCAATACCTGAGGTGTCCGGACCACCCGAGAGAGCATCGTGTAGGCCACGTTCGGACTCTGGAGGAGGTTGACGAGATGCTCAGGTTGGTTTTTGGGGATGACTACATCCCGCAGCAACCTGGTCCTCCGCGACCACCCGGGATCTTAGCGCAAGCACCACCACCAGAAGCGCCGCCACGGCCGCGGAAAGGGCAAGGCAGCCGTGACGGGCGGGCGGGCGCGGCCGCGGACGTGGGCGGGCGTGGCGCGCCGGAGCCGTGAAGCACCGCCGGCCGCGGGTGGCGGGCGCCGGCCATGACGTGGTGGTCGCGCCGCCACGGACGTGGTGGGCGGCGCGAGCCGTGGAGTCAGGAAGCACCGCCGGCGCGGACGTGGTGGCGGCGCGGCCGTGGAGCGAGAAGCACCGCCACCGTGGACGGGCGCCACGGACGTGGTGGTCGCGCCGCCGGTCGTGCCTGAGTGCTGCCCTTCTTTTGTATCAATTATGTGGACCTTAATTTATGAATTATGTTTCGTGATGAACAAGCAAATCTATAAGTAATTAAGAACTAGGAAGTAATGGTTGGTTTGGAGGTTGATTAGAAGTTCGTTAATGTCACAAAATCTCTTTTGAATGGACTACTAATATTATCAAAGGTGCTTGTGGTGTTTCGGTTCTACTATATATGTAATTTAGTTTTAACATTGCTTTTTGCGATACCTTGCTTTTTGTCAGTTCGCTTTAGTTAGTTCAACTGTTATTACTAGTGAGGCGATCACTGGTAACTGGGCATTATTGAACTTACATTGTTGGAGTTAAAATCGAACCGAATATATTTCCGCTGATATGTCAAATATTTTGGTGTTACTGCTTGGTTGGTTTGCCCTCATATGCATTAGAATAGATGTCAGAACTAAACATTCCCGAGTCTATTGCCATCGTCTTCGCTTCAAATCCCAAACTTATCCGCCCGGTGGGTGTAATGCAATCTGAAGAGCATTGCGACTTCGATCCGAGGTGCATTACTTAAACCCGCCATCCTTTCCTCTAACAGTTGCTCGCAGACCATGGCGAATCTAACGTTAGGCGGGTTGGGGCTCTAGCCCCACCTCCGACCCGCCAGCCGACAGGACCCCCTCTCCTTCCCGGATGTCTCAAGCTCCGTGAGCAGATGTTACTGATCACAGTCTCACAGAGGAGATTTGCAAACACAAACCTTTGGACAATGGACATCACACATCATAGTATGACATGGGTGGTGGGCCTAATTAGAAGCCAACAACCAAGACGACATGGGCCAAAGGCAAGGACATCTGTCTGATGCAGACTGTTTCAGAAGCGCGCCTTGACTCGGGAGAGGCCGAGAGGTTCAGATCGGACTTCAATCTTGATCAGGCGAGGCGCCGAGGTCGGGTCCGCCACTGCTACGGGGCCGGGGAAGGCGAAGGCAGCGTCTTGCATGCCATGAGCGCCACGGGCGGGAAGATGAGCCGGTCGACTCTGGGGGGAAGTCTTAGGGAATGACAGAGCCCTGAGGAGAGGAGCCGAAGTGCGGAAGCTCGCCGAGAGTCCGAAGGATCGTCGAGTGCCCGAAGTCGCCACTGGTCATTGGTTCCGAAGTCGCCGCTAAAGCCGCCGATTCTTTAACGCCAGCCGATCGCCCAGACCAGACTTGAAGAAGACAGAGCGAGATCGAGCTAGCACGATTACGATCAATAGAGATGGGGAATTGATTCCTTCGCCAGGAGCCCAGGACCACGCCCAATCGGTATAAAACTAGGTAGATTTCACGCGCTACGCCGCGTGCGGCCGGTTTGGATGCTCTGAAACATTTGTAAAGCAATACACATCAGTGATCGTAGAATCTAAAAAGTATCCACACGATGATCCATTCTACATTAGATATACCGACTAATAGATATCATAGACAAACTAATAAACGAATAGGCATTATAACAAATCGAAATGTCTAGCCTAGACATGCTAGTTATATGATGTATAGACTCAAGCACAATAACGGCATGCTATGTAGCCCAACAACAAAAACTAATTGCATCATGAACATAATGTTAAGTCAATAGCAAGTATAGATTGTCCAACAAAGCTTAGCGAATGTTGCTATGTCAGGTGCAGCCGGCATGATATCAAATCATCTGCTTTTCAAAGTAGCACAGAAGTAACAAAATATTTTGTTCATTTAATTTGTCCAAATGGTGTCTATGTAGAGGTGTAGACCCTGTCAACTGGCATCCCTTTTCTTAACGAAAATAGAGAGAACAGAAACGAAAGAAGAAACTCTATAACTCTAAATTTGTTTCTAAAGCTTATACTGAAAGCAGTGCAAGTACTAATACCACACAGGTCCTTCCACAAATATATTGATTATTCCAATGTTTCACCTTGATTCCTTAAGTAAACACAAAGGCACCTCTGAACATGGAAAAAGAAGGAAACAATAACTGGGATTTGAATTCGCGTCTCCTACAGAAATAAACAAAACCATGTTAACAATTCAAGAGAATTATTTCTTACACTTTTAAATACAAGCAGAGGATCACAATTGGGAGAAACAATGGTACATAGCAGATGAGTAAACACCAGATGAGATCCTACAGCAAGCTCTTAGTTGGGCGTATGGTCTTGGTGGTGCAGACTGCACGACGATCGAACCAAACAAATCTTGTTACCTTCCCAATACTGTCAGGGACCATGCATCCTACGGCTTCAACAGCTATTGGCAAAAATTCAAGAAATACGGTGGTTCTTGTTACTTCAGTGCAGCTGCAATTGTCACCGACCTAGATCCAAGCATGTTTATTATTTAACTCTGAATAATTATGAGGAGCATTCATTTCTTGCAGGTAGAGATTTCACTAACAAGATCAAACATGCAGACCATGCACACACGCAGCCAGACATGCACATGTAAAAACACAAAACAGAAAGCTCACACCAACCCATCACACAGAGACACATTTCAGGGAAAAGAAAGAAAGAAATCCTTCATTCATATAGAAAGAAATCCTTCATACACAATAAAAGTCAATTCTGATATTCTGTAGCTCTTTCATTTTCTACATGTTAGGTCGCAGGAGAGTTTTAGGATTCTAATAATAAGTACGTATCTCATTTGCACATTTAAAAATTGAATCAGTCATGATTTCTAATGGTTTTAAACATAAAACATATAATAATATACTTGTTAAATGTAGTTCATACCTCCAATCCTGGAAGAACTCACATAATATTTTTAAGGGAACCATGAAGCCCTACTTTCCTTTAAATGATACCATCTCTTTTAGATGCAAGCATAAGTAAAAAATTCTAATGGCATGTGCAGAGCTCTTCTCTTTGGAATCAGCATGCATCCTAACTCCTTGGAGAAATTAAGCATCGCATCAAATAATAAATTTCTTATGTTATCTAAGTACATGGCCACTATTATTCTTATATCAACCAGTTGATGCCATCTTGCAGGCCATAATTCATGTCAGTTTGAGCTGGCACCCTAAATCCCTGATATGCCGATGGGCAAAGCATGAAAAGAACAAAATTAAGAATCTTAAGAACTGCATTATATTATGCGAGATGAGATGCAGCCACGCTGAGGAACATGTCTAAGAAGTAGTCAAAGAACCGGATTTTTGGATGCTCCTAGATCTAAAGAACTGGCGGAAAATTTTTCTTAGATTGGATTCTGGACGAACTGATTGGGTATGTGGTTGATCATTTATATCGTTAGACGGAGTCTTAGATTGAACACAGGGAATGTTGAGGAAGATTAGCTCTGTGTTAGTTTTAGATCGCACAAAGAGAGCTGGGATCCTATAATAGTCGCCACGCTTGCTTAGCTAACATTGCTATGCTAAAAATTGTGAAGATGCCTAAACCCCAAACCTCTTGTCCTCTTTGCCCTTAATAAGATCCCCAACTTAACAACTATATCTCTTTTTTTTTGGCTCAAGATCTAGCTCGAGCATGGCTTTGTAGGGGAGAATGCTTTTTCTGGCTCAAGATAGCTAGCTTCCTTCTAAGGAAAGTAAAAAAAAGGCTAGAATTTCCATCTTTAGGTGTTCACAATTTTTGTTAATTTAGACCAATCTGCTTATTAAGAGTAGCTAGTCTATAACATAGATGAGAAAACTCATCCAGTAAGAATCTTTTGCGCAGAGACATAAAAAATAAGTGATGCAAAGGAAACTAAGAAACGAACAATATATAACTACCTCTCCAAGAGGACTATCAGGATGAGGAGAATCATTCAGAAACCTAGACAGTTGCTCCAATAGAATTCCATCAATTTCGGGAGGATTGTATACATTCTTGACCTCATTAATACAGTTGTTCGGAGAAGCAACCCCATCTCTAAAAGAGGTAAGAGATCGCTGAGGAGGCAGTTCCTGGAGAGCACAACCAGCAGTAACAGTCTAAAACAGATATATCTGTTACAGTAAAAGATAAGCATAGATAAGAATGGAACTAACTCTAAATGGCATAAATAGAATTAATGCTGCAACATTGTCAACTCTCTTTGCAAGAACTAAACACAAACTACCAGATCACATCAATTCAATATCTTGAAGGAGAAAAGGCATAAATAAAGAGCAAAAAGATAGGCTGCTAGTTTGGCTAGTTTCATTGAATAGAAAAGCCATTGTTTAGTTTTTATAACAAAAACAATCATTCTGACGCACAGCTTCAAGTCTGGAGTATTGAGGGAATTAATTGAGAAACTGAACCGAATAATTACCTTGTGATTCTTCCAAAGATCTTTCACCTGATCATAATAATTTGTACCAGACCATGATGTAAAGTGCTCCCGAGCTCTAGGAGAAGATTGAAAACTTTCAGGCAAGTCACTCATAATGTGGACATCCCCTTCCAGAGCTTCAACAAAACGGGGCTCATTGAAGATTTCTTTAAATGTATTGTAGACAGTGGTGCAAATTGTTAAACACAATAAATAAGAAGGGAACAACATATTCCACCAAAACAACTATATCCTAACAACCAAAACCTGGTATCTTGCCAAAAGGACCGCTTATCTAGCTAAGTAATAATAAGTGTTGCATTCACGAAACGGGCCACTGCAACCATGTCACAGATCTGCAGAGGGAATAATAAGCTCCAAATAAAGGTTGGCAACCATATTTTTAAGAAATCTCATAAAAAAATTACGAATATAATGATAACAGCTATGCAGGCAGAATAAGCGTTTTTTTTGTATGGATAAACCTTACAAAAGAAGCACTGAATATTCAAAAGAATAAGGATAAATACATCAAATTATCATCTGAGAAGCTGTATAATAATCAATACAAAAGTGTCTACATGTATCATTTCAGTCATTGTTACAGCTTGAGCAGTCGTGGAGGTATCCTCTGCAATGTTATCAGTAGGCAATACAATAGGAGGATCAGGACGTATCTGGTCAGTGGCAGAGGTAGAT
Organism: Guadua angustifolia; assembly: GCA_036346375.1. Lineage (NCBI taxonomy): Eukaryota > Viridiplantae > Streptophyta > Magnoliopsida > Poales > Poaceae > Guadua > Guadua angustifolia. The sequence continues at coordinate 3,398,427 of CM070514.1, read as the reverse complement.
CCTACTACAGAGAGAATAGGGGACACAAAACCAACTTAATACGATATACTTACTCGTTGCAATGCTCTTCGTATGACTGAGACCTGTAGATTATATTGGTCTCCATAGAGACGTGAGATCTCAGGTGGAACTAAGCCATTGGGATTTTTACTGGGTGTCATAAGCTGAAGCACCGGGCATCCAATCAGCTACTCAGTTATTTCTGCAGAGAAGATGAACTCCAGTACGGAGGCTTCTGGTTTGAATATGTCATTAGGATCAATACCATGGACAATTACTTGATACCTGACAAAACGAATATGCTGCCTAATTATCAATACAGGGTGAGATTATTAGACAAATGTAGATTGGTAAAAAAGACTATACCAGGGATCAGCTGTTGTGGAGCCACATTTAGTACATTTATAACTTTCTCTTTCAGAATTAATCGCTCTTTTACAGATAGTACATGCTAGGTATCACCATGGTTGCCTCGGAGCAAGCTCTAGGATAGCAATACAGACACTGTAGCTGTTCCCCTAGATACAGGAATACAAAGACAATAGCGCAGGTAGGTTGTCAGATCTGTAAAGTATAAAGTAAGTAGCTGTTGAAGGGAAAACACGAAGATGCAATTACCACGACATCATGTGGGTTAAGATTAGAGATCTGATGTACTGTAACAGGAATAGGCTGGTTCTGAAGGGTTGGCTGGCCTGTCCATTTTATCTCATGAGACATATTTGCAACGCTATGGTATAGATAGATAAGGATCAGCACAAATGTAATGTTTGACGATATGATAACAGCAAGGGAAATAATGTATATGAGAAGATAAACGTCATGCTAAGTTAGGCTGGACAAAGAGAGTACTAACAGACGATGAAGTCAAAGAATAAGACACAGTCATGAATAAGAAAGACTAATGACAGAGCAACAAAACAAAATCTCACAAATAATCTGCCTAGTGAATTGCAGTTATATAATGGAACCTCCTTTAGCCTCAACTCCTTCAAGATAGAAGCAAGTATAAGAAACCTCTTTCGTAGATGATGTTTATGGTGCGTTCGCCAATAATATACTAAAAATACCTCTTTCAGAAGGATGTACATCTCTGTGGCCGTCCTCTCCGCATCAGCCTTGCAGCGGCGACCTCGGTGGCCGCAAAATTCCAAAGTATATATGATCTTCTATCACAGATTAGCTTTCTAACTTCCACCGGCAGACTTCAGAAGGAAAAGTAGACGATCCAAATTTTTTAAAAAAATATGATCTTCTATCACAGATTAGCTTCAACAGAGTACATGCTGCCTTCCATAAAAGAATAATTAGTTATTCGATGAACAACTACCTTGATAAAGTCCACTACCTGCAGTCAACCATCAATATCAAAGCTGCAAAAGGAAAAAAAAGATCATTAATAGGAAGTGTTAGTGCCAAAAAAAACAAGATCAGATAACTGTATAGCTAAATAACACGAAAATTTAACCTGATGCCAAAAGGTACTAAGCTATTTCTTTCCAAAATATTCACAATTGGCACGTGGGCCTTTGCTACTACCTGCCATGAAAGAAAAATGGTTCCATCAACAAAATAAGAAACTCGGTATCTACTTGATTGACAAATAACCAACTAACAACTATAGAACAGAGTGATGATAGCTTCCAAAGTCCAAAGAACTACGTTTGGTCCCTTCCAAGGTAACCACTTATTTCACATGTTTATTTTAATTGGATACAACTATTTTTTTGCTTCATCGGGGAAAATAGTTTCATTCTCTATTTAGAATCTCTTGTTATGAGTATGATTAGTTCTTCAACAAAAGAAGGAGACTTCCAAAGAATGCATGGTCTTGCATAGTTACATAGTACTTAGTAGATTAGAAAGGGTGAGAAGCAGGACCTGTATCTTTTTAGCAATGCCTTTCTGAGACAATGCTTTTGCAAGAGCAAATAAGCCAAACAAAAGATGAAAAATAACTTTCCTAGTGCAGGAGTCATGCCAATTTCTGTAGCTTCGCACTAACATTGTTCTTGCAAATAATCACATCCTAAAATAGTGAAGGTAAGATGCAAAGCAAGTGCTATCTAAAAAATCATTATGATGAAAGCTGAAAGCTTTTGTCATTTCGAGCTTCCTTCGTGGATGGCTGCAGAAGAAGCAGGACACACCAAAGCTAGATCTATCTCTTTCTCCCATAAACCAAACTTCCAATAGCTAAACTTTAATTAACTACAGGATCACATGCATTCCTCCGAAACAATAGCCGATGTTATTGCACGATTTACATAATCATACAGGCATGCACAAATTCAATTAGATGATCCAGCTATATACTCCTATGCTCAACGACATAACATTTGGAACGGCTATTGTACGATTTACATAATCATACAGACATGCACTAATTCAATTAGATGAACCAACTATGTACTCTTATGCTCAACAACATAACATTTGGAACAGTGATTATCAGAAGCTAATCTAAGATTTCAAAAAAAAAACAGAAATCAAAGTTTCCCGATGTAGTTCCTGTTCATTCCTCATGACAAACCGAAAAAAATAAATCTGTTAGTGGCTGTACCGCAACATCACACCAGAGCTAAGAATAAATTCTTTCCAACAATCAAATCCCAAAAGATAAAACATAGGGCACCTAAAAATTTAAATACCCTTGAGCCATCTCCGATGTGCTCCTCAATTTCATCCCATGTGTACTCCTGCTGCTTAGGCATTTGCACAAAAAGAACAGGTGTGCACCTACAACGACAAAGACAACATACAAACACAAATAAACAAACACGCATCCTTGCAACTACCTATCACACAATAATGTATGCAGCGGAATGAATGAAGGACCCGTCAACCCCACGCCACCCCATAGACATTCGCTCAAACAACCAACGCACACACTGGAGACAAGAATAATCAGGAAACATAAGGGAAAAAAGGTTGCAGGCTCAAGCATTACTCTGCAATTAGTGGCGACGAACTCCGTGTAGTCCAGCACCTCCCCGTCCGTGCCGAGCTACCGCACGAGCATGCCACAGACATCGATGGTCTACGGGTGGCAGTTGGAGGTGATATAAGGAAGGCCAGGCTTCGGAGGCACACCTGTCTTGCAAGGTCTTGCTGAGGTCAAGCTCGGCGAGGGGTCCTCGCAGAATCCATCGTCGCTCTTGTCAGCCCTTGGTCGGCCGGACGGAGAGAGCTTCGAAGGCCGGCGGCAACGGTCGCCGGATCCGACGCGGTGCGGCGAGAGGAGAAGGCGGCGGTGATGGGGGGAGGAGGCGTGGCGGGGAGGGGATCTGGGAAGTGGGGAATGGAGGGGAGGAAGGGAGGAACCAGGGAGCTGGCGCGGGGGGAGGGGGACTTGTCGGCGCCGCCAGGAGATGCCGCCGAGGAAGCGAAGGAGGCAGGCGCGTGAGCAATGGGCGGCTAGGCGGCTAGGGTACTGAGGGCATGGAGGCGCCACGCTTAATAGAGACTTGATCCCGTTCCGTCGCAACGAGCAAGAACGGCGATAGCGCTGCGCTCGACGGCCGATGACGTGGATAGCGCGAGAGGCCCGGAAATCTCCCGGCTTTAATAGAGTACTAGGATAGTTTGCGCGGCGTATACGCCGCGTGCGTTGTTTTTTTCGCGGAAACAATTTCGTTTTCTTCATCGGGAGTTTTTAGAATCATCGAGGAAACGCGCCAAAGCAGTTGATACAAACACATCGCGATTGCGCTAAATTAAGTGTGGCGTTGTAGCCATGAGATCAAAACGGTTAAATAGTGCAAAATGGTAAGAGAGACATTCTAAGCCAGTCCTACCTACTGATTACGGAAGGAGACGAAACTATATCTTCTGGAGCGTTTCAGTTTTATTATTCCAAATGGTTTGATCATGACTGATCATGTACAATACAATTGAACAGCACAAAAAGCCTAACAAAACGAAGCTGATAGAAACCTAGAGAAAAAGTATAATATGTAGAATGCGCCATTCTAGGTTCTTCTAGCACAACACTGAGAAGACTTGGCAGAACAAACTCCATTGCTTAAATAATGAATTAGAATTGGTAAGCGTAAGCTTGAGATACAACCATATCGTATGTGCTACTATGCTATAAAGAACATTGGACCTATGAACAAGAAAGACATGTTGAGAAATACGTACAAAAGAGTTGCATGATTCACTTAAGAATCTAAAACAACAAAAAAAAAATGGAAATACGAATAGGTATAAAGAACTGCATGATTCATTTTAGAACTTAAATCACTAACAAAAACATAGAAATGCCCTGAAAAAATTCAATGGACACAGCTAACAAAACAAAGATCAAATTAGGGGAAAAATAGATACGGAAGGTTTTTTGAAATAATATCTCACAAGATGTATTCTTTTTCTCTGTACTTGTATATGCCGGTTCACTCTGATTGCTTGGCTATATCGGAGCAAAAGCGTTTCATAATGGGAAAAGTGGATACAAGCTAATTGAAGATCTTGAAATCTCGCTTGTCGTAAATTCAAGATTGTAAGAGCTATCGATCTTTTATCATGGTAGTCAATAAACTGGAAGGAAGACTGTAAAGAAGAATCAATTCCTGTCAAACAGATGAAAACTAACGAGAAATGTAGGATTTCTCCTGCTTTTCTTCTGCACAAATCTAGAACAATCTACTGAGGTAAACTACAACAACAATGGCTGTAACAGAACTCAAGCAATGCAAAATGTGTCATTAGCGAATAGGCAAAAAAACTGTAGCATTTGCCAAAAACTAAAGTGTGCTGTTGTAGACACAGGATCAAAACAGTAAAGTTGCTGTTTATTCCTACTGATTTCAAATAGAGGCAGAACTCTTATCTCAACTGCTTCACATAATCTGAGCATTACTGAATATATAACACAAATGAACAACCGGAAAGGTATAGGAAAACAAAATTGGCAGAAACATAGCGAAAAAGTATGATATTTAGGATGTGTTGTTGTAGACTCTCATAGCATAAGACTGAGAAGAGATGGCAGAACAAATTCTATTCCTTAAATAATGAATTAGAGTTGCAGAGCGTATCGCAAAAAAATTATTGACCTACGAAGAAGAAGGATATGCTGAGAAACAGGTATAAAGAGTTGCATGATTTACTTCAGAATCTAAACTACCAACAAAAATATGGAAACACAATCAGGTATAAAGAGCCGTATGGTCCAGTTCAGAACCTAAATTAGTAACAAAAATACGGAAACGGCTTGGAATTAATTCAATGGGCACAGCTAACAAAACAAGAATGAAATTAGGGTGAAAAAATAGATACAGAAGTGTTTTTGGAGTAATATCTCACCAGACGTATCCTTTCTTTCTGTACTTGCATACACCCAGTTCATCCTGATTGGTTGGTTATATCCGAGTAAAACGTTTCATAATGGGAAAAATAGATAGAAGTTAATTGAAGACCCTGAAATCTGTGCTACTGAAAACCCGATATCAGCAGAACATCGAAACTTATATGTGGCGGACATGAAGGGCCATGATTGTAAGAGTCGTTGACCTTTCATCATAGCAGCAAACAGACTGAAAGGAAGACTGTAAAAAAGAATAGATTCCTGTCAAATAGATGGAAATTGATTAAAAAAGTTGGATTTCACCGATTTAGTTACAGGTTATATTACTTCAACATCCAACTGCAAAAAATAATATATCTGCAGTAGTTACCTGAACAAAGTCTATGTAGTCCATACGGTAGAGGTGATCAGCAGGAAGAATTAAGAAATGCCAAGAATATTGGACACGATGTTGACTGGTAGCTGACATCTGCAGTTTTGCACCACACAAAAAGGAAATGAAAGATCACAAAATACAATAGTCACTGCAAGGAGACAAGCAACACGTACCTGTTCTGCATTTCTTGGCTCTACATACATGTCTCTCTCAGAAACTGGTTTTCTACTACACTCCCACTGAAATGGAAAGAAAGAATTCTAGCACAAGCACAACTAAACTAAATCCTTTTTTTGTATCGAGGCTGCAAGCATGATTTGCTTGTTTCCACAACAATAAAATATCTCGCGACACAAAAGAACAGGAAGCAAGAGGTAAAACTTGTTCCCAGAAACCAGAGGCATTGTCATTCAACTAAAATAACAAAACATTTATGGTGGTAAAAGGAATACAAGAATTTAATGTGAAAAATCATTTAGTGAACTGAAGCTCATCAATTCAAGACCAAGAGAGGTAAACCGAAGTCAATAGTCTGTATCTTACCCCACTGACCACTGTATAAGCTAAATGGCAGTCGTTAGCTTTTGTTTTGATGTTGAACCACCTCCTAACAAGGGCTTTGGATCAGGACAACCTCTTCCGCACAAATCAGAACTGAAAACAAGACGAAAAATCAACATCCAGAAACTATAAACAGAACAGACATTGATCTGGACAACCTTACCTTGTTCTTTTCTGAATCATCATTTCTCTCAGAACAGTATATCCCAGAAAAATAAAGGCAGAACAGGATTCGACTTCTCCCTATTGCTAAAACTTTTCCCCTAGCCCTTATTCGGAAGAATCTAAACCAGCCCCTACCGTTCCAAATTGAAGAAATCTTGGGGGGAAACGAACCCAATAGAAAATAAAAATACAAGAACGCAAGGGGAGAAATAGGGAGAGGAATCTGAACCAACCTTGGGGGAAGAGGAGAAATAAAAAATGAAAACCTAAGTGTTCATGTAGGCAGTATTAGGAAGCAACAATCAGCAAAAGGAGAGCGCTCCTCCACCCCGCGGCGCCGCCAGGCGAGTGCGCTCGCATGCTCTGTGATGCCTCCTCGTCTTGGTCGTCGTCGTCGTCCTCAGTGGAGAGGTTCTGCGCCTCGCGGTTTAAAAGCGGCGGAGGACACGCGGTATAAGGAGGCATGGAGGAGGAAGCTTCTTGGCGAGGGGCACGCGGCGCGCGGGGGAAGGAAGCAAGGACGCGGCAGAGAACGCAGCCTCTCGCGAGGGGCACGCGGCGCGCGAGTGAAGGAGCGAGCCGAGCTCGTCGCGCGAGCCGGCGAGCGCAGCGCGAGCCGTGCGCAGGGAGAGGCAGTCGAGCCGGCACTGCACAAGGAGAGACGTGGCACGGCCCTCCGATCGCGATTCCTTCGATCTTTAGTATAGGTAGTATACTAGACATTGACCCGCGCTACACTGCGGCATATGTAATTTGTTCGCTGCATCACAAAAAAAATTTGATCGCTTGATATTTATAGGGAAAAGTGTGTAATCCCAGTTTTTTTGCCTTTTTTAGATAAAAGTGTCAAAAATAGTCTAGAGGAAAAAGGGCAAAAAATTGTTAGAGACGACAACCTTCTTTTGTCGAGTCTAATACTCTACGCGTTCACCGATTAATAATACATATTCGCAAAGCCACCGACCAGTGAAAAATAATCTAGAGGGAAAAGGACGAAAAATTATTAGAGACGACAACCTTCTTTTGTCGAGCCTAATACTCTACGCGTTCACCGAGTAATAATACATGCCTAAAAAACATCAGAGATCGAGATGGAAAATCGAGTTGGGGAAAAAGTCTAGAGATAGAGCTGTACACATATCTCTAGTGACGAAAGCTTTTTTTCCGGGAAAACGGAGAACACAACCGCGAATAAAAAAACTACAGAATTTTTTTGGAAACGGAAAAATAAAGGTGAATGACCCGTACGCGAATATGAGGAAAAAGGGCGAAAAACTATTAGAGATGACAATTTTCTTTTGCTGAGCCTAATACTCAACGCATTCACCGAGTAATAATACATGTTCGCAAAAACCAATATGAGGAAAAGGGCAAAAAACTATTAGAGATGACAATCTTCTTTTGCCGAGCCTAATACTCAACACGTTTACCGAGTAATAATACATGTTCGCAAAACCACCCACCGGTGAAAAATAGTCTAGAGGAAAAAGGGCAAAAAATTATTAGAGATAACAACCTTCTTTTGTCGAGCCTAATACTCTACACGTTCACTGAGTAATAATACATGTTAAAAAAATATCAGAGATCGAGATGGAAAATCGAGTCGAGGAAAAAGTCTAGAGATAGAGCTGTATACATATCTTTGGTGATGAAAACTTTTTTTTCGGGAAAAACGGAGAACACAACCGCGAATAAAAAAACTACAGATTTTTTTTGAAACGGAAAAATAAAGACGAATGACACAGACGCATAAATATCTGAAAGCAGTAGGGCCCTTTTGCAAAACCATCGATCGAAGGATTTGGATGTATTTTTTTATCTTCGTAAAACCACCCACCGATTAAAAATAGTCTAGAGGAAAAAGGGCGAAAAATTATCAGAGACGACAAGCTTCTTTTGTCGAGCCTAACACTCTACGCGAGTAATACTACATGTTTAAAAAAATATCAGTGATCGAGATGGGAAATCGAGCTAAGAAAAAAGTCTAGAGATAGAGCTGCACACATTTTCCTGGTGCCGAAAACATTTTTTCTGGGAAAAACGGACATTTCTCTGATGCCCAAAACATTTTTTCCGGGAAAAATGGAGAAAGGACCTAGACGGATGTATTTTTTTATCTTCGCAAAACCACCCACCGGTTAAAAATAGTCTAGAGGAAAAAGGCGAAAAATTATCAGAGACGACAAGCTTCTTTTGTCGAGCCTAACACTCTACGTGAATAATAATACATGTTTAAAAAATATCGGTGATCGAGATGGGAAATCGAGCTAAGGAAAAAGTCTAGAGATAGAGCTGCACACATTTTCCTGGTGCCGAAAACATTTTTTCCGGGAAAAATGGACATTTCCTCTGGTGCCCAAAATATGTTTTCCAGGAAAAACGGAGAAAGGACCTAGACGGATGTATTTTTTATCTTCGCAAAACCACCCACCGGTTAAAAATAGTCTAGAGGAAAAAGGGCGAAAAATTATCAAAGACGACAAGCTTCTTTTGTCGAGCCTAACACTCTACGCGAGTAATAATACATGTTTAAAAAAATATCAGCGATCGAGATGGGAAATCGAGCTAAGGAAAAAGTCTAGAGATAGAGCTGCACACATTTCTCTAGTGCCGAAAACATTTTTTCCGGGAAAAACGGTCATTTCTCTTGTGCCGAAAAAAAAATTCCGAGAAAAATGGAGAAAGGACCTGGACGTAAATAGCAAGGGCCTATTTGTTACGTTTTTGGACCTGTTCGCTATCCTGAAAAATTAGAAAAGGGTTTGTCCGCGATTTGAATATAACGGGAGGTTTTTTTCGTAAAACGGCACGCCAGGGACCTAAACGCGATGATTGAAAAAAAATCTTCCTCTCACAAAAAATCATGAAGGACCTATTCGTAATTTGCAGGGACCTATCCGTAATTTGAAGAAATGGAGGGGCTATTTCACGAAATGGCAGAGGATGACGCGTGGATGGCCTGGCTGGGCTGGTTTTCTTCCGCGAGTAATAGAGTTGATACTAGTAATAATAGCGCGCTACGCTGCGCCGTTCTGTAGAGTCGATAGGACCCATCGGCGAATCCATGGGCTGCTATAAACCTTCGATTAAATCTGTGTTTTTTTTTAGAAAACGAAAATTTGGTTGAATTTTCGATCTTCGTATTTTTTAAATAAAATAGGTCGGTAGGACCCGTTGGTGAATCCATATGTTGTTATAAACCTTTGACGAATCCGCGTTTTTTTAGACAACCACGGTTAGGACCCGTCGGCAAATCGATAAGTTGCTATAAACCTTCGACGAATCTGTGCTTTTTTGTGGCGAAAACTTTTTTTTCGGGAAAAACGGAGACGAATCTGCGTTGTTTTTGTGGCGAAAACATTTTTTCCGGGAAAAACCCGTCGGCAAATCGGTAAACTGCTATAAACCTTCGACGAATCTATGTTTTTTTGTGGCGAAAACAATTTTCCGGGAAAAACGGAGATGAATCTGTTTTTTTTTGCGGCGAAATGGCAAATTGATAAGTTGCTATAAACCTTCGACGAATCTGTGTTTTTTGTGGCGAAAACAATTTTTTCGGGAAAAATGGAGACGAATCTGCGTTTTTTTGTGGCGAAAACATTTTTTCCGGGAAAAACGGTGGCGAAAACAATTTTCCGGGGAAAACGGAGACAAATCTGTTTTTTCTTTTGCGGCGAAACGGCAAATCGATAAGTTGATATAAACCTTCGACGAATCTGTGTTTTTTGTGGCGAAAACATTTTTTCCGTGAAAAATGGAGACGAATCTGTGTTTTTTTTGTGGCAAAAACATTTTTTCCGAGAAAAACCCGTCGGCAAATCGATAAGTTGCTATAAACCTTCGACGAATCTATGTTTTTTTTGTGGCGAAAATATTTTTTATAAACCTTCGACGAATCTGTATTTTTTGGTGACAAAAACATTTTTTCCGGGTTTTTTGGGTGACGAAAAAAAAATTTCTGGGTTTTTTTTATGACGAAAACATTTTTTTCGAGAAAAACGGAGAAAGGACCTGAACGTAAGAACCAGGGACCTGTTTGTTAATTTTTTGGACCTGTTCGCTATCCTGAAAAATTAGAAAAGGGCTTGTTCGCGATTTGGAATTAACGGGAGGTTTTTTCGTAAAATACCGCACCAAGGACCCAAACGCGAAGAAAAAAAATTAATCTTTGTCTCACAAAAAATCACGAATGACCTATTTGTAATCTGGAAGGACTTATCCGTAATTTTGAAGAAATGGAGGGCATTTTCGTAAAACGGCTTGGGGGGCACATGGCCCCCTTGGCCTCTCGCCGATCGCTCCTGCTATAAAGGGTGTAACCATAAGTTACCAGATAAAAACCAGCTTCTGCGCGGCAAGCATGAAATTCGTTATTGCGTCATGTGAAATTCGATCGTTTGATATTTACGGGGAAAACTGTGTAAGCCTAGTTTTTCTGTTTTCTTTACAAAAACCGTGTTGTTAGGAGTGTTGCACATTCTTGAAAGAAAAAGAAAATATTGTAACATGAAGAAATATATATCGTTGTATTTTGATGGAGCATACTTATAAAGTAGTTACATGCAGTATAATTTGATAACTTATCTAATTGTGAACTGTAGGTAAAATATCAAAGTAAGTTTGGTGCAATCGTGATTTTCTCAATAAAATATTACGATTAGCCAAGAGACATGCACCTAGAAACAAATTAAAGCGAGACATCGGATGTTCTTAGAACACAAACATAAAAAGTTGTGCCTATTTTCTTACATACAGGACACATACGAAGACAAATAGCATGCAGAATAAGATAAGAAACATGCTCTTTGTTGGAAGCAGATAGCTATACTACTTTGTGTATGTCCCGATAGTCCAAAAAATTATGAATCACATATTGATTTGTATAGATCTACTGGGATTATACGTCTCTCAAATGGGCAATTTAGACAGTGATGATTGATAAGCAACTATGAAACAATATGTGATAAACATACTCAAGAGGCCAGCCGGCTAAAAGTTGGCAAGTCTTCTAAAGGGTTCAAGAATTGGAAATGGAATCCAAATTCGCTTCCGAACAGAGCTACTCTCTGAAAATAGCACGGAGAAACCAGAAAGGTTGTATAGTTATATGCTGTTAGAGACCCATTTGGGCATTCGTGTGTTTGTGCAAACAAAGGATGTCGTGGTATTAAATAATTGAAGGCCCATTACTAAATACCTAGGCGATAGAAAATAACATAATATAATCAGATGAGCTTTGGTAATTCTCAAGACTCATATTACAACCAAAGGATGTAGACAAACGATCATGAATCGGGGAAGATTTTGTAGAAGATCTCGTCTTCTGACCTCTAGAGAGGTGCTCCACCTTGTTTTGGAATAGATATTTTCCTTAAGATCTCTAAAAGTTCGGTGTTCATTTGAAACACTGTAATGGTCATTCTTTGTTAGATAATTATTATGATCGCCTTGTCTCCCTAAAGGTGGCAATGCGATGCATGTTATTGTCAATAGTGTTATCGTGGATTGTGCATCGAGAATAAATTCTCCGTGATTCACTAAGCATTGATAGTTTTGTCAGTATCTGCTCTAGAAGAAGATCGGTCCACAGGAAGAGTGCTAAAAGTGCAAAGTTTCCCACAGATGTTACGCTTTCTTTGACTAAGGATGCCTTTGCTGGTGTAGTTAACAAGACAAGTGGTCTAGGGAAAATGCCTTTGTTTAATCATGACAATTAGGAAAGCGAGTCAAATAGTCGAGGAAAAACAATTTATCTATCATACACTAAAATAGTGCGTTGGATGATGCATCCCTGAAGAAGAATTGCTATCGTTGTTTTTTTAAAAAAAAATTGGAAATAAAGGAAGTTACAAATCCTATTTTTAAGATGGCAATATGACAATATAAAGGACATCTAATCTGGTTCTTGGCTAAACAACTTCAAACTGTTAGATGCTAATAGAATAGGTTCATTGTTCAGAAAAAATCGGTGGTCCAATTATTGGAGGACTATTCTACATAATAAATACATGATGTCTACCGAATAGTTTTTATACATAAGTAGGAAAGGAGAACTCACATACCGAATTGTGTGTGGCTCTAAGAATAAAAAGCTTGATAGAATTCCATCTGATAAAAAATTTTATCATAAGAGTCCCAGCTCAATGCCATCTATCACGTAAAAATTCTTCATGCATGGTGGAAGAGGTGGTCGGTGAAGGAGAGAATAAGACATCCTATACCAAGACATAAGAAGCAAGGGCAAAACCAGCCGAGGTCAGAATTAAGTCATGCCATGGTGAGAAACCTAATATATCTTACTGTATTTTTGACTAATTTGTTCTATGGTTTTTTTCCTCCTCCTTTTGGGATCTGATTAACTTATGTATACCAGAAAACAATCTGTGTACTTGCATAGTAACTAATATCAGTCTCACTGAAAAGAAAAAAAGTATGTATACTTGCGTATTAGCTGAGCATATCTTGGTCAACCAACAAACAATCTTTGTCAAAAGGGAAAAAATGTGTATTTGCATATTAGCTGTTGATCTCTTCGTAGCAAACAGTTATGGAAACAAACAACTAATATCTATGCGGTTCCTAAGGCAACCAAGAAGTAGAGCGGTGCAATAATCATGTTAGCAAAAAAAAACTGTGTTGCTTGCTAGTTGCGTGCCATGGAAGCTTAGAGAAATACAGAAAAGGTAAATTTGTATCATGGAGACCTGGGCACTCACCATCCTCATTTAATTTCTTCAAAAGCTGTGACTTTGAATGAAGGGGGTAAATTCTAGCAGAAAGTACTTTCCTTATGGCCCAGCCATTGTGAGGAATAAACACCTGGGCATAAGGTACTGACGCCGCATCCCTTAGGTAGTTGTCCCTGAAGCAATACAACATTAACATTTTGATCAAATTTACTGAACATGCATCTAAGAGTAACCAGGATGCAACCAAACTAATCTGTCTAAGTACAAGGGAAAGAGGAATTTGAGGATTTGCCACACTCCAATGGCTGGATCAGTCGTTGCCCATGTGTTTTTCTTGCATAATTCCAAGGAAACGAAACTGGGAGGTTCATGACAGGTATAATCAGAGTGGTTAATCCTTGCTATGTGCAACAATAAAAAACTTACCAGGTGTTGTAAGCTCCATAATATGGGAACCCATAATAAGCATACCTGTAGGTCAGAAGAGGTGATATTGCAGGAAAAAGGGAATGGCATCTGATGCTTCGGTACAAACAAACGAATACTAAATATTGCTATTTCAGATAGCATATCCTCTCGGCTCTTGCACTAATTATGACTTACTGAAATAGGCGTAATTATTCTGAGGAACAAAAAATCATTAAAGAACCATAGCTGCAATGAAGAAACAAGTGTGCCAATCAACACGGTTGTTGCGTCACTCAAAGCGGCGCTGGAAGTGGCAAAATGGAAGAGTAGGCGAAAAACAGATATATGGTTCTCGTGTCACTAAATGTTTAAATGGTGCATATGCATTTCCTAAAATTACATGGGTGAAACAGATATATCTTTAGCTAAAAGGACAGGCGTATTTCTGAAGAGGAATATATAATCAAATAGATAACAAAAGCAATTAACTAAAAACCAGAATCTGGAAGCGTATTCAGATTTATACCTATGTAGCTGAATAGGCAAAATAGAATACCGTAGTGATCACAACCGGAATATCCTGTATAATGGGTCTCATCTTGTCCATCTTATATGTGTATCAAGCTAGGAAAACAGGATGTACCTTAGCATCGAACCCGTTCCGTCACAAGAAGCAAAAACGGTGACACGCTCGACGAAACCCGCGAGAACAGAGCCTGCTGACGTGGACACCCTCCTTGCGCGCCAATTCTCCCCGCTTTAATAGATTAGTTATGTAAATGAGTCTGAACCCGGCGATCAATACCCCACATCCAGAAGGTCAGAGCCTAACTCAGCAGGTGCAGGTACAATGGATTATCTCAACGCAATATAAGAGCTAGCATTAAAATTAGCAAACGAATTTTCGGAAGGAAATGGAAATGAGGCTGAACTTGCCGAGTAACACACCACATCCAGGAGGCCACAACTCAATTCACAAGGGTTAGGCACAATGGGCTATCGTAATATAGCAGCTACTACTAAAAGTAGTTGAACATCACCTCGCAGCCCGAGGGCGACAATGACGGCGTTGGCGAGATTGTCGACGCCGTATTGGAAAGACGACTAGGATCTCTGGTGGAGAGCGATGTCCTTCACGTCTACTCACACCGCTAGCTGCTACGGCCCGCCGTTCTTGGTCTTGATCACCCTTCCCTGCTTATAGGCGAGAATGTAAATCACACATGAGACCTCTACAGCTTGGAAAAAATCTCAGTTTAGGAAACAAGAGACCTGATCAAACACAAACTCGGAAGCCTAGCAATTTCAGATACACATTCATAGCTATTCAAAACAAAGAAAAATGTTTGTGGCTGCTGATTTGGCAGTAGGTATTGCCAGATCGAGAAAAATCGCAAACGTACACAAACACTACATTGTCTATATGATAAACATAGAAATCATATGAGTGATCGCTCGATGAAGAAAAAAAACAGGTAACAAACTTTACAAACCGTGAGCCAGGCAGAAATGAGCTACCTACATATAGGTCAGTACATAAAATAATCTGCACAGACAAAAACATAAGTATCAATTAGTGTTTCCTGATTCTTCAGTACCAAAAGTAAGCATCAATTTGCAGAGTGAAGAATTCGGTGTTAGTTCGATGTTGGTGCTCATATAAGGAAAGCTGTGGACAAGTGGTTAGAGAGATTAAGTCTGCCATGACCATTGAGTCTCTCCTAGGTTAACACAAGAATAACCGCAAATAGCTGTCACCACCAATAAAATACACAGTTGTTAGAAAGATCATCATACCTAAATAGAGTATGGATATCTCGCCTCCGCGAGCAGCCCGCATTTTTTTCTTCATAAATCCGCGATCCGCGGGCAGCACCCGCGCCCCAAAATCACAATCCGTGATCCAACACCAGCTCCTTGTCGAGATCGAGCCCGGCCGTACGAATCTCTGACTTTGGTGGCCAGGAGGCAACGACGATGGCGGAGGCGAGGGAGCGGGAGGTGCCGGCGACGCTGACGAAGGCTTCGGAGAAGGGGAAGTTAGCAAGCGTGGGCTCCAGGTGCGACAATGGGAGCGCGGCAGAGGGCGACGGAACGACGTGGGCTCGGCCGGAGCGGCGCAGGAGCGCAACGGAGGCGGTGGGGCTCGCAAGGCGTTGCTTTTTGGGGCAGGCGGAGGCGAGGGCGGTGGAGGTGTCGCCCGCCTTGCGGAGGAGAGGTGGCGAGGGCGGCGGCGACGAAGAGGACGCGCCCCTAGGGCGACAGGGATCGCATTGGGCGATGGGGAAGACGGGAGAGGCTTCTCGAGGCGTCCGCGGGGATGGATTTCACGACGCTTTACCTTACGGGGTCAGGCCTTACCGGCGTGCGTGGACGGCTGGATCATACGCACGCAGGCGATCGACGGACACAGATATCCGGATGACGTGGCCACCGTGGCTGCGCGTCGATTTCTTCCGCTTTAATAGACTAGTTATTATATATAAGTTATTCGGTGCTACAGTGCGCAACAGGGAATTGCTACAGTGATCTGCGCAAGAAAAAAGAGAGATTAGAAGGAAAATTAGAGAAAAGCTTCAGAGATTATTTGATATTGGTGCTTTCATGTAAAGAGATTTATATGTGTGTTCTTTGATGAAACTCAGTGAGTATGGATTCCGATCTAATAATTTATATTTACGTATAATTGCTTTCTAGTATGCATGTTTAATCTAGTTTCTCTTCTATAGTATTAGATCAATTATTCTAGATTGATTTGTTCAGTTTAGTCATTATTTTGTTAATTTCCAGAATTAATAAAAACACAAAAAAATTAGTTTTAGGTGTTAGTTTGCACCAATTCACTCCCTCTTGGTGCACCTCGATCCTGCATCACCACTGGGCAAAAAGTTTCTTGTGACAAAGTGTGAGGGTATAATACTTGAGCTTATGTCCTCTTACCATAAAGCTTCTCGGCTTAGCAATGGCATGGCTGCACTGGGCTCGGCAGAACCGGAGCTTCGGCCGTCACTCTCTTGGCTTGGGCTGCAGGAAGAAGTAGAGCACGATGTCAGGAAGTGGGAGAGGGAGTGGGCTGGCCGTCTAGGCACGGCGGAGAGCAGCTGGGGGCTGGAAACACCTAGTAGCTCACACCGAGGAAGAAGAAGTCCAAGGCAGTGCGATGCGTCGGTGTTTGCGGTGAAGGCTTTAGCGGAGAGGAGCAGTCCAGACCAGCTTCTTCTCGAGGTCGGGGTGCGGCCGAAGAGCTCGCCGGGGTAGACGACGCACTGGCAGTGTGCCTGCAGCCACGTTCCCAGTGTTTGGATGTAGAGCGAGATCGCGGCAGAGGTCAGGACGTTGGCTGGCTATGGCGCTTGTGGTAGGAGCAGGGAATGGGCATGCAGGAATGGCTCGGTTGCTTAAATAGCCGAGAGAAGCCGCCTTCCTCTCACCCAAAACAGGCGACGCTTGCACAGAGAGGAGGTATGGGCACACGGGCGGAGCAGTTGGGCCAGGCATGGGCGTAGCGACGTCGTGAGGATGATGGGGCTACAGTGTCAGTTGGAGAAAAAGAGGAGGGGACACGGAGGGGACTTGTTGAGGTGCGCCCTGTGATTACAGTGCACGAGTCCCGCCAGCCGGACGACTAGATTATTTTTTTTTGAAAAGAATGGCAGGAGCTCTGCCTTGCATTAAAGGGAGAAAGTCATGAGAACAGTAGAAAGCTAATTAGAAGTTCGGTTAACATCCTCAGGGGTGCGAATGAACAACATAACATAAAAGAAGCAAGAATAGCGAAACTCCTAATCCGCCAAAACGGTGATCTGAGCGGCATGCTTGGAGAGCCCTCCTTTTAGCCGACCGCACGCGAGGCGATGAAGCAAGCGCGTGTGCCCATCTATGGATATCAGATACTTACAGCCGTCCTTCGACTACGGATATCATCGACCGCGGCGTCGGCGACGGAGTCGATCCACAGATCTGTAGTGGTTATTGAAAATCCTGGCGTTCCTCTCCTTCCAGAGGTTCCACGCTACATACATAAAGGCACCGTCCGCCTGTCTGCGATTTTGGTGACTGATCGTGGCACGGATTAATCTCCACCAAGCTGCTATGTCTGGCTGTGCCATAGATGGTTGGATGGCGACAAAGGTTATGTTCATGCAGAGGAAGACCTTTCTCCAGACCTGTTTTGCGAACGAACAACACAGGATGAGGTGCCTAGATGACTCTGGCTCTAGCCCGCACATGACACAAAGCGTTGCATGCGGCCATCCTCGGAGAGCCAGTCTATCCGCTATGAGGATCCTATCCTGCAGGAAAAGCCAAGTGAAGAATCTGCATTTCGCTTCGGCGTGCGCTTGCCAAATCATCTTGTAGTTTGGATCTGGGATGACGCCGATGAACTGAGTCCTCTAATTTGTCCTGCCGTGTAGTTGCCATCTTGTGTCCATTTCAAGAGATCTTGTCTGCTGCGCTGGTAAAGGTGAACTGTAAAAGTGCGCCGAGCTGCACAAACTCTTGCAACTGCCTGGTAGAGGATATTCGCGCCCATGATGGGACGACTAGATTATGGCTGTTGCACTTTGTACATGAACCCGACGTTTTTGGTCACGAGTTTAATTAGTTTAAAAGTAGTTTTATCTCTTTCGAAATTTTCTAGAAATTTTTGTGTAGGAAGACCAAGATATGTAGTTTCTATTTTCTTTAGTTTCGCTCAATTCATCACTGTGGTTTCCATACAATAATTCCGTAAAATTAACTAGTTTTCAAACACTTTTTGAATTTTTAGGGCAGTATAAAATCCATAATCGGAGCCATCATAACTGGTTAAAATATTTCTAAATTTTTGACTATGCTCTCCTAGAGGTGGACTTCCTTCTGTAAAAGTTTCGGATTAAAATGTTTTACAGGGAATTATTAGAAATTCTGACGTTACTGTATGCTCAAAAATACTTTTTTAGAATTTCTTTTGTTTGAGGATGAAAACAGAATTATTTATTATTTTAACTTTTTATATGAGTTAAAAATGAGCTAAAAATGTTCCCATAAAATTTTCAAGTCAAAAATTTGAATAAGTATTTTCATAAAATTCTAACATTCCAATTTTCAGTTTTCAATGATTCTGTTTTTGAATTTTTAAGAGCCTCAAACGATTTTATTAATTTTTAATATTTTTACCAGGAGTAAATGATGCATTAGGAATACTATGATAATTTTATTAGAACAAGATAAGGTCGGAAGATTTTTCATTAATACTGACTGTACACTGTTCTTAGTCAAAGAGGGTCTTTTCATTTATCATTCTATCATTCTATGCTTTAAATTTTTATTTATCTGCTGAAATGATTTTCCTAAGTGCTGAATATTTTTAATATAAATTTTTAATATTTTACTTTTACCTTTTTATCTTTTTACCATTATCCATTCATTAATTCCGTTTAGATAATTTTTCTCACAATGTACAAATCCAAGGAAAATCCAAATAAAAACCACCGATGTTAAGAAACACAGAAATAATTATATTCAAATTTAAAATATACATTTGTACTTTATTAGAATTTTTGAGATGTTACATGTCATCGACGGGTTAGTAAAATGATATTTACCTTGAATTATGCAATAATTTCGAAATTTTTTGTCTAACGTTGGACTATTCTTTTTTTGCAACCCGCCTATCACGTCACACGCTTCGTATCCCGAGTACGTAGCGATATTCAACCAGCTAACGGATGATCGCGTCATCTTAAAAAGCATTACAATTCTAAAAAAATGGAGCCAAATCCGGTCAAAACAACATGCAAACTGGTCCAAATAAGATGTGCTCAGGTCAAAATAACCGAGATTTCGGTAAAATATGCCAAAATTTTTGAGATTACTGTAGTAAATTGATTTTTTAACTATTTTATCCGTCCGGGATTTGAATCTCGTCTCCGGTCAAAATCCAAAATTTTGGACAAAATCTCTGAAATTTTACTGAGATTTTGATCTATGCTTCTACCCTGCTTGCTTGCCACCAGAATGCAAAGCCACAAAGGGCGCTCCATCGTGGCGAACACGTGAGGGCGTTGAGCCAGGTGATGCCGGAGTTGGGCAGGCTAGCCATAAGGCCACGATCCACGTCGTCGGGCGCAGGGCTTGAAGCGGCGCTGGAGGTAGACGTACGGTAGCCCGACCCAGCCCTCCGGCAGCCAGAACGTACCGGCCCCTGGTAGCAACAGATCTTCATTAGCGTGTCATGCAGCTTGCTGGGTGGGGTGGAGTCCAGGTCGTCGTCGTGCTCTCTTGGATACCTCTCCAGCTAATCCCTAAACGAGAGAATGATGATAATTTAGGGTCCCAGACCTCTTTTTTAAGTACTATATATTGAAGCATTGTTATACCTCGCCAATTATACAAGGTCATGTATTACATTTGTAGTAAATTATTTGACAATATATAGTTCTAAGGCCCGTTTAAGACAGCTTTTGATCGTGCAGATTTTGAATTCTCTAAGAATTGGATAGGTGATAGTTTATGATTTTGTGTATAAATCTACTTTTGATCTTGGAAAAAGCTTCTCAAGAAGCTTTTTGAAGAATTAGAAACTATCATCCATTTGATTCTTAAAGAATCTAGAATCTACATAATCAAAAGTTGTTTCAAGCTGGAGGTACCTAAGGAATCCTTGTGTACCTTAGGCATGCGTTTAGTAAGAGGAATCCTATAAGAATTACCGGGAATCCTTTAGTTGTTTGGTAAAATAATTATGAATCTAAAATAGGAATCTTAGATTATCTTAGAAATCATATTACCATTAATTCCAGGAATGTTTTTCCCAAAGAAAAGGGTATCTATCCTAGATTACCAGGGAAATGAATCTTTGCTATTGCGCTTTTTATCATTTGCTTTAATTTGCCACGGCCAAATTTTAAACTTTTAAAATTCGAAATCCAAATAATGATTTATTTTAATATTTGAATATCTAAGTTATGGAATTAATTTTTCCCCAAAATATAAATTTCGAAAACAATTATCAAATTTGAATCCTGAATTTCAAAATCTTAAATTCAATTTCTTGCTGGTGAACATTGTCAGGTTGGCAGCGTGAATGCAATAAGCTCTTTCAATGAACAGTGATGTGTGATCACATGAGCATGGTTGATATTTCAGTAGCTTGTCTCTGATGATATTAGCATGTTTTTGGATCCAAACTGGGAGAGAGAGAGAGAGAGAGAGAGAGTTCAAAAGATTTTGCTGCATAGAACCTGTTTGCACAAGCAACAAAGAGATAATTTAGACTCTAGCCAATTCTGATACTATTCACAATCTTTTTTTCTAAAACATTCAGTCAACAAGCATGAGTTGCACCGACCAGTTCACATGCCATCATCTTTCACACTCATCCAGCATGAAAGTAGAGCAGTACATCTCCATTCATATTACAAACGGTATACGGTAGAGTATTAAAAATGATGCGTTCGAGATTGAAGGCCAAATCACAAGAAATTCAGACATTTAGCATCGTCACTTAAATAAAGACACGATAGTGCACACTAGTCATTTGAACCTGCTACTATTTATGGAATTTAATCGATTCCATTACAAGTGCACCTCATACTATCTGCGCCTTTCGCAAGCAAGTAGCAGCGAGTACCAGCAGCGTCCGAGGATGCAATAGCTTTTGGAGAATCTTGGAGCTCTGCAAGATGAAATCACAAGTTCAGAACATAGTGGCTGGTCGGAGTATGCCTGTTGCCGACCGGGCGTGGACCTCGCCGGACCGGCCTTGCCCGTAAGCCGGAGATGCGGCGTCCAGCCGGAAATGTCGTGTTCCTGGAGGGCACAGCCAGCGGTGTCTCCTACGTGGGCGACGGTCAGTCGATTGCACCACCTTCCTCGACGGCAGCGTGGCGGTCGCATCGAACAGGTGGCTGCCGTGCGAATCAGGCGGTGGTGCGCTTCCTCTGTGGCGCCGGCGACGTGGCGGACGCGCCTGCGGAAGCCCTCGTACGACGACGAGCCAGTGCTTGCGTATGAGGTGTTCGAAAAAGAAAGAATCGATTGTGTTTGATAATACCCTTTTTAAAAAATAACATTTATAGTGAAAAAGGGTTCTACCAGATCCCTTTTTCAGGTAACAAGAAGCCCCATACTGATTCTAACAAAATGGCATTAGTCCGCATTGTGGGCAGCGAATGGACTGTTGCTAGGACGTGCGAGGAGCTTCACCCGGTAATTCCTATTAGGTGGCAATGGGAGGTCAAATAACATAGCCCAAATTCATTTTTGGTATCTTTTCCATCCAAGATTGAACTATTGCGGTTGACGAGCATTGGGGAGGTAAAGGTAAAAGAACAAGATGGGGCGATCATGTTCTTTGAGGAGTGGTCGCCGTAGGTGGATGCTAAATTGCAGCTTCAGAAAATTTGGGTGCATGTTTATGGTGTTCCTTATGAAATTTGGGATTATTTATCTTTGTGTGAGGCAGGCTCAATCATTGGTGCTACTCAGTTTGTTGATATGCTGAGTACCCGAAAGAAGGGAATTGTGCGCTTACACGTAGCTATGACAGATGCAAGGTTAGTCCCTGATAGCACAGATATTTGTGTTGGGGATGCCCTATATGATTTTTTTTTCATGGTAGAAAGCAAGGACCCACTGATTCAGGATAATTTGGAACAGCCTGAAGGGGAGGATCAAGGCAATGACAAGCAACAGATGGATAAAGACACAGAAATGGATGATAGGGAAATGTTATGGTCCTGCTACTACTGAGTACGAATTACAAGGGAATTTTGGAGGATTGAGGAGAAATCAATGGAAGAAGGGAGGAAGAAGACACACGAATAAAGAGAAGAAGCGAGGAAGAGGATAGCACTTTGCTTCGGTCTCGATAACCCTCCCGATCTTTGCTTCTTCCTTTTATATCTCACGCCATGTGCAGCCCATCCAGCCAAATGACCCACGCTATGTGCTGGCCCGGCCTTGTGGTCCATGACATTCCCCTCCGTTGAAATGCGGCTTGCCCCAAGCCGATGCTCGCAACAGATCCCATGGAAGGTTTTTTTTTCGTTGACGAGCAACAGATCGCAAATGTTCCACAAATGACATACACATCACATTGAGCTTTTGGAGTAGCGTAGAGTGTCAACCAATCCTTGAGCGAGCAATTCAATAATGAAGCGTGAGTAGCCCCATCACCAGCGAGAATCATTAGGCGTGGCCATGGTTCAAGTTCAATAATCTCCATTAGGGTCCCGCACTTTGCAATATATCCAGATGTTCCTTCAATGCGGTATTCTGTTGCAGCAAGCTCATCGCCAGTTGGAGCAATTTTAGCAATTCCAAAATCGAAACCTTCGGTGAAAGTCCTTGTCTAATAAAATGTTGGTTGACTTAAAGTCCCTGTGGATGATTGGTGGATTGGCTTTAAGATGGAGTTGCTCCAGACCCTTGCTGCACTAAGGGCAATCTTCATTCTTGTGACCCAGTCCCAGTTTATCCTTTCATCACTTAAGCATTCACGTAAATTCCCCAAGGGCATATACTCATACACAAGAAGGCGTTTCGCTTCCTCGAACAGCAACCAATTAACTTGACAATGTTTGGATGGTTCATTGAGTTGAGCACGAGACTTCCTTAAGGAACTCATTTTTCCGATGGATATCACTATTGGTTGCATTAAAACACAACCGCTTCACAAAGAACCTTTCCAATGTCGGGTAAGTGGCCTTCATAAACTTTTTTGGAGCTGCCGAGCCTATCTCGTGGTTCTTCAGTAAATCGGTTCTGTGAGAGAGCTTCGAGAAGCTAAACGTTTCCACTTTCAATCTCAAAAAGAGACCAGCAGATTCCACAACAGAGAAGATCTTGAATCAAATATGAAACTCAGATTACTCCCCAAAACTAACTTGCACAAATCTATCGAGGAAGAGCTTGAAGTGAAGAAGAAACAAGAGCCATATCATTGTCGTTTCGCAGACAGACTTCAAGCTTCTCGAGCGGTTATTTTCAACGCAACACTGGAACTTCCATCTTGTTTGAGTGGGTGACGATAATAACAAACATAATCTTCTTTGTACCCGGTTTGTAGACAAGGATGTTTGACTGAACTTTGCCATTACCATTGCTCCTCCCAACATCTTCACAAGATGCGTCACAGATTTGTCAAACGCATCATTTAACCCATAACTAGAAAGAGAATAAGCACTAAGTTGATGGTCGACGGAACAAATCCTCGGACTAATGCTTGTGTCCTCTGCAAGGATTCATCGATCTCAAATGTCACTGTAATGATGATCCGCCTAAATCAAGTGACCCATCATCGCCTCTCTCCCCACCAACAATTAACCCATCATTAACCCAAAGAGTGCATTTGCACCATCATGAACCCGAAGTCGCCTGAACAACTTGTAGGCCTTGAGGAAATCCACGGCCAAGTGCGCCGCCACGAGAGATTGGTAGACCCGCTTCCGCCCCGCAAGCCGCGCCTCCGGTTCCTCGGTGAAACATGCGCCCGACCTCTGCGTGGCGCCCCCTGGAGAGGAGTCTCGCTGATCTGCTTCGCCAGATTCGTTCGCGCTCCGGCGATCCCCTGGTGGCCGCCGCTGCTTGCGATGGATGAACATGGTGCGCAGTCGACCACCTCGCTCGCGCCCGAGCGCCACACGCCACTTTTCCGGTGCCCCCCGATGTTCTTCTCGGACTTCACGCCCATGGCGTCGCGAGTCCTCCATCCCCTTTATGCACATCCGGTGGGACCTCCAGTATGTGCACCATTCCCTGGAGACATTCCCTCGAACACCTCATATGCGCAAAATGGTTGTACCTGCTCTTGAACAAACGACGGCGCATTGTGACCGGCGGCGTGCGGGGCATCGGGGAGGCCATTGTGCGGGCGTTCGTCAAGCACGGCGCGAGGGTGCTCATCGCGGACATCGACGACGCCGCTGGGAGGCGCTTCGCCCGCATGGCTGGGCCGCGAGCTGCACCTACGTGCACTCGCGACGTGTCGGATGAAGCGGACGTCGAAGCGCGTTGAGCGGCCGTGGCGCGCGGGCGCTGAACGTCTTTGTGCAACAACGCAAAGTCTTGGGCCGGCGAGACGCTGCTGACCAAAGCATCGCGACGTTCGACGCCGCCGAAGTTCGACCGCGTCTTTGTCGTCAACGTCTTTGGCGCGACCCTCGGCATGAATCGTGGGCGCGCCATCTTTGCCATGCAGCGCCGGAGCATCGTGTCCGTGGCCATCGTCGCCGGCGTGCTCCGCAGTGGTGGACGCCACCATCGATCGCACTTTGCTCAACTCCATGAACAACTTCTGGCACGACTCGATGATGCGGTCACTCGTTGCAATCGCTCTCTCAAATGCGTCGGCCATGGCTTGGATCGAGGCTCTGATACCAAATGTTATGGTCCTGCTACTACTGAGTACGAATTATAAGGGAATTTTGGAGGATTGAGGAGAAATCAGTGGAAGAAGGGAGGAAGAAGACACACGAATAGAGAGAAGAACTGAGGAAGAGGATAGCACTTTGCTTCTGGTCTCGATAACCCTCCTGACTGCTGCTTCTTCCTTTTATATCTCACGCCATGTGCAGCCCAGTCCAGCCCAGCCCACGCTATGTGCAGCCCGGCCCCTTGTGGTCCATGACATTGTAAAAGGTCTAAAACTACAAAGGAAGGATCAATGAGTTCAAAAGGGTCACAGGATGCCCCAATGCATTTGGCAAAGGAGGTGACGTCGGTGCATCTCCCATTGTCAGTATTAGGGTCAATGGATTATATACTCGCTCTTGGTGGTACTGTGGCTGCAAACAAATTGTCTGTTGTCGATCAGAATGCTTCTCTTTTTTCAGCTGCCTTTGATGATGTGGCTATTCATCTTTCTCGTCCGCTCAGTGGTTCTATTGCCGAACAAAAGTTTTCTACTGCTCCTGTTGATATTTCTCTTGGTAGTACTGTTGCCGGTCAGGAGTTTGAAGTTGTTACAGGGTTGAATGTGGGTCTGTCCTCTGCTCTTGATTGTGCTGCTCCAATTGGTGTCAGGGATGATACAACCGAACAAGCTGCAAATCAATGTTCGGCTATTACTACTGTTATTCCTCCCGAAGCAACTAATCAGTTAGCTTTTGGGGGTTTTGGGGTAGCAGCAAATTCAGAACATTCTGTGCCTGTTGTTGCTACCGGTCAGCAAGTTGGTCATCTTGCTTTTGCCAAAGTTGATGTGGCAGATCATGTCTCTATTTCTTTCAGTGGTTCTGTTGTTGATGGGGGGCTTGATGCTTTTGCTGATTCGGTTACAATTGGTGTCAAGGATATTACAGCCGAACTTGCTATTGATTCAGCAACTTTAAGTGCGGCTAACTATAAAGCTGTTCATTCTGATACAACCAACCAGCTAGTTCTTGGTGGTACTGGGTTTGGAGCAAAGTCTGAAAAATTTGGCCATTTTGCTGTTACCGAACAGAAGGACATTGATGATATTGCTGCCAACAACCTTGACAATTCCCAGAAGGACATTGATGATATTGCTGCCAACAACCTTGACAATTCCCAGAAGGACATTGATGATATTGCTGCCAACAATCTTGACAATTCTATTGACAATCAAGTGTTGGCATATGTTACCGAGTTGTAATTTGTTGATAAGGTTCACGGTGGTATAGATTTTGGGGAATCAGGTGATTGCTGCTATTACCGAGGTGGATGTTGGTCTGCCTGCAGTTTGTGATGATGTAGCCGATCAATTGCCAAAAGATCTCAGTAGTCCTGTTGCCAAAAGGTCTGTGCCTAGGGGTGTAATCGGATCGGATATTATCCGACCGATCGATCGACCGGATGTGTTCGGATCAGATTTAGATAATTTTTTCGGACTCGATTTCGGATACTTCATTTCGGATTCGGTGGATAACTATCCGTCGGATCGGAATATTCCGAACTTTTTTTCAGATATATCCGCTTTTATTTCTTCGGATATCCGACCGAGGCCGCTTCCCAGTTATACTTCTAAGTTCTAACCCAGTATTCCAATAACCCTAGATCGAGAGTGAGGAGGGCGGGAGGCTTCGGTGCGGCGGCGACGCTGCGGGGCGTGGCGGCGAGGGGTCTTGCCTCGGTGGGCTCCGACATCGTCTCGGCGGCGCCCGACGTGTTGCTGCAGAAGGCGCCGTGCTCAGCCAAGCCGCCGGCCATGGCCTCTTCATGGCCAGGACATGGGCCTTCAGCAACGGCGGCAGCAATGCGTTGCAGTACTCCCCAGGCAACTATAATGAGAATACCTTCAAGGTCCTTAGCCAGTCGCATTTGCTTCTCGTGTTTAACCACTTGTTTTCTTGAATCATTTGGTACATAAATTATGTTTTTTTACTTAACGACTCTGTTTCTGGAGGTGTTTATTTGTGCTTTCTTTGCGAGTTTTTGCATCGTTTCTTGGTTCTTTGTGCAGGGTTTGGATTTTGTGCTGTTTGAGGCGAGGAAGTATGGGATCAAGCTGGTACTGAGCCTTGTGAACAACTATGAGACTTTTGGAGGGAGAAAGCAGTATGTGGATTGGGCAAGAGGGCAGGGCCAGGCCATTGGATCTGATGATGAGTTCTTCACCAACCTTGTTGTCAAGGGCTTCTACAAGAACCATGTCAAGGTGAAAACAGCAATAAATTCGTAGTAATTTCCACCGTTTTATTAGATGAACATTATTTCTAGTACCGTGAACTTTATTTCCTTCTTTGTTGAATCGATGTATTTTGAGCGATTTAATAATAGTTTATGATATATCTTAGAGAAGTATGCATAAGCACAACTTAACCATAATTGACTTATAGGTGCTCACTTCACTTGGACCAAATGATAGTGCATATACCCAACTTCAGAAAGATTTCTCAGAGGCAAGTTTATCTACACTGGATAGTTTTTGATATGTCTGCTGGTTTTTTTGCCTATTTTTATACATTGTTTAAACTCAACTCCCTCAGGTGTTGGATTTTGTAAATGATGCAACTGTCACTCTGGATACCTGCTGCTTTATTGTTCTGTACTTCTTTTGAAATGAGGTGAGCTTCTACTCATTCACCCAATTGATTGTTGCCTGTTTCCTCACTAGGCATTGATGCATACTACCTTTATTATAGTTCATAGATTTTCTAGATGGAGAGCGATGCCACGTGTCAACGTTACGCCAAAGCCCTTCCAAAAAAAAGTAATTACATTTAGGTCCTTTTAGCGGTTTTTTAACAAAAAAGACCTTTTAGTTCAGTAAAATCACGAATCTTTAGTGAAGGGACCTTAAATAAATACTGAAGAAAAACTAGAAGTTACGTTTAGGTCCTTTTAGCGGTTTTTTACGAAAAGGATCTTTTGGTTTAGTAAAATCGCGAGTTTTTCGTGAAAGGACTTTGAATAAATGCCAAAAAAATGTAATTACATTTAGATTGTTCTAGCTATTTTTTGCGAAAAAGACCTTCCGATTTTGCGCAATTGCGGCCAATTTAAAAGAAAAACCCCCCGAGAAAAGTGAAGTTGTATTTTTTGCAGAAAGAATTCGGGTCAAGTTTTTTTGACGTGCGCGGCATCGCGCGCCTTGTGTCCTCCCTCTTTGAGCGCCCCTAAAAAAATGTAGTTATGTGTAGGCCTTTTCGACAGTTTTTTACGAAAAAGACCTTTTGGTTCAGCAAAATCGCGGAGCTTTCGTGAGAGGACCCTAAATGAATGCCAAAAAAGGTGTAATTACGTTTAGATTATTCTAACTATTTTTCATGAAATGTCTTTAATTTTAGCACAATCATGACGCCTTGTGCGTGGCACGTCATGAAAACATTTTAGTATTATTATAGCCGAGAATCGTGTGCACGGATCTTTCCACGTCGGCGTTTTTCTTGTGAAGCCCTCTCAAAAATTATAAATTGCGTTTAGGTTCTTTCGGTTGTTTTTTAATAAAATAGACTTGAAAAAAAATTAAAATTACATTTAGGTCCCTCCGCGGTTTACATTTAAGTCCTCCTCGTGGTTTTTATCGGAACGGACCCTGAAAAAAATAGAATTACTTTATGTCCTTCTACAGTTTACGTTTGACTCCATTCAGCGATTTTTAGAGAAAGGGACTCGAAAACAAAGATATGTCTCGGCAAAAAAAAACACAGATTCGTCAAAGGTTTATAGCAACCCACGGATTCGTCGAATATTTATAGCAGCACGTAGATTCGCCAACGGGTCCTAACGATCCATTTTTTTAAAAAATACAAAAACCGAAAATACGACCAAATTTCCTAAAATACGTTAAAACAATAGCCGCGTTTTCTAAAAAAACACAAATTCGTCGAAGGTTTATAGCAACCTATAGATTCATCAACGGATCCTAATCGCGGTTTTCTAAAAAAAAATACAGATACATCAGAGGTTTATAGCAGCTCGTAGATTCGGGGTCCTAAGGACCTATTTTTTTAAAAAAATACAAAAATACGACCAGATTTTCCGAATTTTGCACGTTGCGTCGTCTTGCACGACGCAGCGTAGCGTGTTATTCTGGCTAGTATCTACTACTTGATTTGCAGTTATGGAGTTGAGGAATTACTGAGCACCCTTGCAAGATCGTACGATTTATTGTTACCATCATTGCTTCAGGGGTTTCAAGTTATGTCCAGGTCCCTAAGCAATGGAGAGACTTCATCTGACAGTATACTTGGTGGCGTTGTTCTTAGTATAAGGATGCTATCAAAGAGAACTGTTAGATTTGGTTGGAGATTGTTGGAGTTCTGCTATTTAGATGATCAACTTAAGGAGCATGATGCTCAAGCGTCTACAAAGATGTTTCCAGCAAAAGTCGAAGACCCTATGATTAGGGGAGACATCTTAGTTCAAACACTCAAGGATATCAATAGAGAAGCTACTTGCTCTTCTCAACAGAATCCTGGAAAGACATTCCTCCAAGCTCTCGAAAAGGAATTTCAGTTGATGAGCCGGATTGGCAATATTCGAAACAAAGGTAAATGGGGTAAATGATCAAGATTCGCAATGCAATGCTTACTCAGCTGCTTGTCATGTTTGTAAAGTTTCACACACAATCTTAGTGTCCCCCTGCTGTTATTATGTCAATCAATATATCTTATCTCCTTAGTTTTTCCTTTCGCAAATAGCATTGGATCTAGTAGTTGTAGAAGTCATCATAAGGTTTTAGTGCCTCATATAGCGACTTTCTACATGTATGCACTAAATTTGTTAATCTGTTGGCACACTGTTACAATGCTTGCTCTCACGATCTCTGTGTGAGTTAACACAGTTAATGGGCTTATATTCTTCAGTGTTGTTTCTTAGAAGCTTAGAAGTTTCAGTTTAAGATAGTAGAACTAGAATGCTCTCAATCAATGGCAGAATATGGTAGGCTGGAATTGAGTGTTAAAAAGAAATGTTGTTCTAGCTTGTTGGAATCGCCATCCTGTAGGATTTGTTGTCATGCTTACGAGTTTTCTGATGACTTCTACTGTTCTGCCCCCATTTAATGCACCAATAATATTTCCTTACCATTTGAGTGCTTAAGTGCTTCTATTTGTGTTCCTACCATCTTGGTACTGTTGAGATAACTTCGTAATACAACACTTGTTTTGGTTTCCTATAGCTTCTGTCGTGAAGAATTTACAACACTTGTCTCTTGTCTGTATGATGTAATCTAAATATTATTGACTGTCATATTGTCTCTTTTATGAAAATATGGAGTTATGGACCTCATGGGCATGTTATCGACTTATCATAATATTATTTACGTATCATTTGATGTTTCGAAACTTATCATATGTGTACCGTTCAACTTTAGTGCATTTTTATAACTTTGTTTCTGCTATGATACACCATTGTTGAGTATCTATGTAGCTTTAACATGGTGTCCATGTGTGTGTGACGGCTCACTCCTAAGTCCTAAACCATGTTCTCGAACGTGACAAGATCCGACATAGAGTTGTCAGTTTGCTCCATCCGACGATCCGCATCCCAACACCAGCGAACTGCAATTTCGCTAGGATAAGATTTTGTAAAACATTACGAGCATAAATATGGGTTAAATGCCACTAGTGAAAAATATTGGGTTTTGTGATTAGAATCAGGGTTCACAAAATCGACGAAAACCATTAGAAAATCGTGATTATCAACGGTATCATTCATCGCCGAAGCTCATTTGGACGATCAATTATCAAGACAAATATCACGATTATTAAGGAAATATCACAATTATCAATTGTATCGAATGAAAAACGCTCAAAAAATTAACCGCCGAAGAAGTTCACTTGATCGGTCGATTATCAAGGCAAATATCATTATTATCGAGGAAATATCACGATTATCGAGAAAATATTGTGATTATTGACTGTTATCGGTCGGTTTTTGCTTTTTCTTAATATTTCCCCAAAATTTTTGATTTCGTAACCTTCAGTTTTTAGACTATTTTAGAGCGATTTTTTTGTGATAATAAAAAACCATTCAAAATCGCGATTTCAATTTTGTGAACCCTTATTAGAACCCTTAAACCTATGTTTTTTTTAAAAAAAAAATACTCTAAAATTATCTTGAAGCATTTTTCCCACCGCCGCATGTCCGCGCGGATGGACGAATAATCTGGTAGCTCAGTAGCTGCCAGTCTGCCACCCCATCTCAAACTTCTGAATCCCCTCCCATGTCGAACTGCTATTCCGGCGGCCTCTCGGCACCCCTCCGGCTGGCGGAGGCGGGTCGTCACACCCTCCTACTCCCTGCGTCGGCGGCTCCCCCATTCGTCTCAAAGTCCAGGCTTGCTTCCACCGGAGCACGCCGCCTTGAATTCTTCTCTCCTGGTCGTCGCCCTGCTCCTCCTCCCCTCTACCGGAGTGGCGTGGGGACTCGGGTGATTTCTTCTTGCTTCGGTAAGGGGCCCTGGCTTGTTTGGATGGATTTGGTTGGTCTAAGATGCAGGCCATTGCATTTCGTGGTTGTGTTTTAGGCCAATTGGTGTAGGTTTTCGTGAGGATTGCTTGTTGTGACCAGTTGCGGTTTTTTTTAGTTGACATCAGTCCAACTTTCTTTTTTAGACTTCCTGTAGAATTTATTCTCCTCTAACGAACATGGATAAGTGTGAGGGTCTGTTTAGATTCATTGGACTAGATCGAACCCCTTGGAAGTTGGAAATTGAAACTTTAGTACCGTAACCCAAATCTGATAAGAGTAAGAAGGGGGCCGAACCCCGGAGGTCAACTTTTGGCCCGCTTGCTATGACAGATACATGAGTGGATTTGTTTCTTTGAGCTACTTTTCCTAGATTTACGGAAAGAAAGTGTATGAAGAACTAGAAAGCTTATAATTAACCCAAGTATGCCCCATTTGGAAACGCGTGAAATTTTTCCTCTTCCTTCAGAAAATGAACCGATTCCCGTGAAATTCAAACTTTCCAAACAGGCCTGCATGTTTAAAATCTCTTATATGTTTTAATAAGAAAATCTTTTATTTCTTTTTTTAGGGGTTGAGCTTTTAATACGAGTCAATAGGTAATCTTATTTTCCTATTACAAATTCCTTTGTGAAATTTAATAATGGTAAATAATTGAAATATAATTTTGCAATGAAATTTTTGATCTCCTAGGGTCATGTATCACTGTGTGTGTGCCTGTGTGCGCACTAACTTTGTGTGTACCTTACAGAAATATTTCTTACATTCTTACATTGTGAGTTACTTCATGTAATTGCAGGGTGTGTAGCTAGTCCAACTGTTGTTAATGTGGATGACCACACTGGGAGTGAAGATGCAATGGGATACACGATGACCCAAATCTGTGATAAGTTTATTGTGTTTTTTATGTATGAGAAACCACAAACAAAGGACTGGAGAAAAATATTAGTGTATAGAGAGGAGTGGCGAAGATATAGACCACGCTTTTACAAGCATTGCCAAATGCGCATAGATATGGAGACTGATTCTTCGATGAAGCAAAAGTTGGTTGTACTTGCCAGAAAAGTTAAGAAGGTATGTTCTTTTCTTTTTGACTGAACAACGTTGGCCTTAAGGCCTACCTGAACTAGAAAGTATGTTCTTATTTGATCTCTTTATGTATCCTCACCTTTTGTACGTCTGTTGTGACATAGATCTATTTCTTAATCCTTTTACAATCAATCTTAGAAAAATCAGATTTTTAGATTATACAATAATATTATAGGTTAGGTGCACCAAAGTCAATCAAGAAAAGTGTTCGTATGCATCATATCATAATTTTCTGAATCTGCTTTTATGTTTACAATTAATTTCTTAGATCGATGATGAAATAGAGAAGCACATGGAACTCTTCACAGAGCTCCGAGAGAATCCCACTGACATTAATGCTATTGTTGCGAGACGACGAAAGGATTTCACTGGGGAGTTCTTCCGCCATCTTAATTTTCTTTTAAATGCCTATAATGGCCTTGATGAGCGAGATGGTAACTATCTACCTTCCAGCAGTTTTTGACTCACAAACTGCACTTATTTAAGTTATTTCTTTATTTTTCAAGCATCGAGCTGGTTAGCCACTAACATATACGCATAGTATGATAAATGATATTGAAATATGCCCAGCATTGGGTTTTGTGCATTTCTTGATAACTTGCAGCATGATCTCTGGTTTCCAACAGCCGGAAAAGGAAAAAGAAAAAAAGTGAGATGTAGAATTTTAGAAGATATGCCTAGATTGTATTTATTTAGTCTATTTTTACTGCTTTGGCTGGTTATTTTGGTCATGCAATCAATCTGTTTGGTCGAGCATGCATGTCTAATCAGAATCAATTAGTTTTAATCCCAGATATTATTATACTTCATGAGGTTGCTTTTCTTTTATCTGCTGAAAAAGTTCTTTTTATCTCTACATTATGCAGCAATTGTCAGGCTTGGGGCTAAGTGTCTGTCTGCAATTCATGCATATGATTGCACACTGGAACAGTTGGACATTGATTCTGCTCAATCAAAGTTTGATGACATACTGAATTCTTCTTCACTAGATGATGCCTGTGACAAGATAAAAAGCTTAGCTAAGGCTAAAGAACTTGATTCGTCCTTAATTCTTCTGATTAACAGAGCTTGGGCTGCTGCAAAACACTCTAAAACTATGAAGAACGAGGTTGGTCTCAAATTATCAGTGAAATTTAAAATATGTTTTACAAGCTGTCCATGTTTAAATCATGATTTCTTGCTACATATATTCTTGCCCACCTGAGATGTGGAGACACTGAAGCACTTCACTCCATGATGGGGCATTGTGCTGGTTGTCCCGCCATTTAACGACATACTGAGGAAAGTAATATCTTGTTGATCATGCTTCAGTAGAAGCGAGACAGTAAGTGATGAAAAAAATACGATATGCTATTTATGTACAAGAAATGCAAAACAGCATTTTGGCATCTTTTGGGATTTAAGTAGTTCCACCAGATTTTTCATGAATATATGATGTTTTACCTTTTCTTTCAGTACTTCAATCCCCAGAAGTTAACGGAAGTTTATGAGACACATTTACATCCCACTTGCTACATAGGAATGCAAGTACATTTTATAAAAAGTTTCCTTATGCTTTCTGTTCCATGCTATTTATCATTCTACAAGTTCATATGCAGCCAGGCAGCACTAAAAAAAATCTAGACAAGACTAAGCGCAGTAAGCTCTCATGATAAGAGTTGGAGTAGCTAATTTCCTAATCCAATTAATTGTATATATTATGCTCGATTTTTGTGTAAAATCTTTACCTGTTCTGTCAGGATCATTTTTTATAGTACCTGCACAAAGAATTTATATACCTCACATTGTAATATCAATACTAGATGTATCTTGGAACTTGTATGTATTAGATCATGACTACTCATATAATGTAGAAAGTATGATACTGTACTTGGAGCAATCATACCCTATATGCAATATTATAGCTCACGATCTTCACAAATTGTATCATGCATAATTACATATGGAATAAGGTTTCCAAATTCATTTTAGGTGCATTCTATTTTCAATCTCATGTTAGATTTCCAAATCAACATCCCTTGTAAGTTGTAACTAATGTTGATTTGAGATTTTGACTACGGTTCATGTATACTATTACTTTCTAAAACTTGTAGAGAATGTTTGTTTATGCATATTTATCATTGCATGGCATAGGTCAAGGATATAATGTATCATATTTATACAACCACGAAGGAAAGCCTCAAAAGCATCTCACCTCCAGAGATGAAGCTTCTGAAGTACCTACTGAATATTGAAGATCCTGAAGAGAGATTTGGTGCTCTTGCGACTGCTTTCTCTCCTGGAGATGAGCATGAAGTTAAGGATGAAGATGCTCTTTACACGTAAGAAATTATTGACAATGATATTTAGGTGAAAGTTCCATTGATTTTTTTACCTGCAAAACTATGCTGCAGTATGGGTTCTGATATAATCTGTTGACATTTATTGTCAAATGCATCTAGTTATTCTTGTTCCTTTTTGTTATTCAAGTTGATTTGATTGGTTGACTGGGAATGTTTATTCTGTTATTGTCAAGGTAAGGATTCGCTGGCCTCAACATGCTCCACTGAACTACCACTTAATGATATGTAAGCATTAAATTGGCTTGTCTAATATGTACGCCATCTGGTCACACACACACAAAAGAAATATTGCCATGGGACGCATGAAGTCAAATATTTTGAATATCTTTATCTTTACCACTTAAAAAGAACCTATTGGTGATGGTGGTTCATTCACCCCAACACCACCCATCCCCTTTCACCTCCCTAAAATATCTCTAACAAAAACAGAAAAATCTCTTCCAATAACAAATTCCACCACCCTAAAAGTTCTTTAACAAGAAAAAAGGTGAAGCTCTACTGGGCACGCGGTGGAGCCGAGGACACGGAAGCGCGATGTTGCTTTTTGTCAGAGCTCAGTCGAAAGCGGAGGCGGAGCCGAGGGCATAGCCGGGCAGGCCAATCCTGAGATGTCAACTCGACGTGCTAAGGATAATATGATTTTTTTAAACCGTAGCAAAGCACGTGCATTTAGCTAGTAAATTTAAAGATTGGCTTCATGAAATTTAGTAAATATGTCATCCAGAATACCTTCATAATAGTGTATTTTATTAGGTTTCACAAATGTGTTACAATGAAAGTTGGTGGTCAAAGTAATGTCTCGAAGACTGAAAAAAGATTGAAAATTGTTTTGTATCTGTAGGAATAGAACTT
The DNA here is from genome assembly GCA_036346375.1 of Guadua angustifolia. NCBI lineage: Eukaryota > Viridiplantae > Streptophyta > Magnoliopsida > Poales > Poaceae > Guadua > Guadua angustifolia. The sequence continues at coordinate 3,362,775 of CM070514.1, read as the reverse complement.
TACAAGCAGCTAGCGTTTATCCAATTTTAATGTTAGACTTAAACAAATTATAGCTCATGGTTCTTGCTCTGGCCTTTTTCCTTTTTGTTTTGCTCAACTATTTATTATTCAAGATTACTTAGGTGAGATTGCACCTTGGATTCCTGTCTATCCAGGAAACGTCCAGAATCCAGTTCTGTACAATGAATGCTTGGGTTAGGAGAACACTGTTTTCACTCCACGTTGATGCATTAGATTTGCAAAAGAAAATAAGGAATTTCGTCAATATCATAGTGGAAATTAGTGGAGCATATATTCACACTAACAAACTGAGACGCGAAGGCCCAGAATAAAGTGAATTTGTTTTTGTTAGAAAACAGGCTCTAGGCACCATAAGCTGATTGTTAAGAGCCAAGAGGGTACCCTTTTATTTCTGTACTGGTCCGATCCTTTCGTTTGAGCTAAGGTGGTTATTATGAATTGTGTGTGTGGTAAGGATAGTTTCCATGCATTTCATTAAGACCTACTTAATAGGCATCATTGTTTACTTGCAGAACTCCGAACGAACTCCACAAATGGATTAAAATGATGCTTGATTCATACCATCTCAATAAGGAGGAGATGGATTTTATGGATGCCAGAAAGATGAGTGACCCAATCATTATCCAGAGATTAATTTTGCTCAAAGAGACAATTGAGGAAGAATACATGAAGCAGTATATACATCCTGAGGAGCAAGACTCCGAAGACCAAGAATCAGAGGAGAGTGAAGAATCAGAAGAGTGAGCTTGTACATGTGTAATATCTGTGACTTGGAAAGATCCCATCCAGTAGAGTAGAATTTTGCAGAGAAGATAATTTTGTAGCTGCTGACATCCCTGACGATCCATAGTTGAAGATTGATCATAATTTGTATTGTGCTGGTGCCTTATAGGTACTTAAAATAGGTTCAGGTTTAGCTAGGACGTCATGTTTACCATTGCAGTAATCATACATCTGTAAGACAAGCACGAACTTTGGTTCATGGAAAAAGACAGCAAGGTTTCGTCATTCTTGTACTGCAATTGTAACACCAGAAGTTATCACAACTGACTCGTGTAGGTTGAAAACGAGTGGAGGCGAGTTTGGATGGGAGCGAGGCCTGTTTGGGCCTTTGGGAGCTGAAGATTTTCTGTAAAGCTGCTTTTTTAACTTTCTAGGCTAAAAATCGGCTATAGATTTTTATAAAAGATCGTTTGATAAATAATTAATTTTTCTCAGCAATAAGATATAAAAGTAGATCTAAACTAGTTTTTAGCTTTTGCTAGTTATATATAGCTTCTAATTTATACTAAAAACAGCTTAAAAGCTATTTAGAGGGCTTACTAGTTTTTCGGAAGCTAGGTTTAAGCCCCTCCCACTCCCACCCCCCAAAAAAAGAGGGCCTATGCTCAGCTGAGCTCGTCTTAAAGGTAGAGTAAAGATTAATTTTTTTGAGTTAGGTGGAGCTAGAGTGTTGTCGGTGTTTCGTATAACCGGCAAGTAAATTTGTAACTATAGGGGTCGCGCGTCCCCTCTCCTTGAATGGTTAGATTAAGGAAGTCCCGGATGTATACTGGTTTGGGCGGAATGTCCCTACGTCCAGTTCGTGGTGGTGGTTCTCATAGCTCAGAGTATGATGGATTACAAGCGAGAGTTAAGGACAGGCTCTTAGCGCTCGTCCGAGTGGGGGAGCCCGGGAGCTAAGAACGCTCGCTTGGGACGGAAGGCCCGAATTGGGACGGAAGGCCCGAATTGGGACGGGTGAGCAAGCGAGGTAGAATGCGCAAAAAATGAGAGAGTTCCCCCTTTTCCCTGAGGGCCCTGCCTCCTTTATATAGACGGAGGGGGTAGGTTACACGGGGAGAAAAGATGTAGAGGTATGCTATGCCCGGAGTCGATTTTGGTCCTAGTGATGAAGCAGATTCTGTTCATCCCATCTTTGGGTTGGTAGACACACACGGTGCTGCTCACGGGAGGTGCTTTGCTGCTCTACTCGTCTGCCGATCTTGACATTGCTTGCATCAGATTTCGGTGTTGCCTTGGGACGGAGCACGTCCCTCCACTGTGCCTGATGGGGTGAAAGGATGGGCGCTTGACTTAGCGGCCCCCGCGCCACCTTGGGAAGAAACCGCTTGCTCCAGCATGGCCGTCGTGTCCATGGGGCGAGTGACCCGATCGGAGCCGACTGGTGTCGTGGCAGGGGTCGTTGAGGCAGAGTTTGCCAGGGCTCTGACCGGGGGCCTGGTCGGAGCCTGCGGGGATGCCCGACCAGTTGCCTGGTCGGAACCTGCGGGGACGCCCGACCAATAGCCTGGTCGGAGCGCCCCTGGTGGGCCTGATCGAGGCCGAGGATCCTTTGTGTCCCCTTGGGCCTAGAGTTGGGCCCAAGATGGTTCATCTGGCGATCCAGCCGATATTTAGGGATAATCCCATCTGTGAGGGACGGAGGCTTTGGCGATACCCTCCCGGCTCACCATTATCGCTAGTCCAGCCCGAGCCCAGATGATGAGAGAAATTGCCAAGTCGATAGCCGGGGCCATCTGAACGCTGCGTGCATTCCCGGATGGACCCTTTGTCTTCGACGGCGCGGTCTCCCTCAACTGGCGTGGCGATTCTTCGGCTTATCTTGGTGTTCAGCTTTGGAGATGATGTCCCGTCGGCGCCCACGGATGGAGAGGCCCTCCTTGTGGAACTTTGGGGTGACCGCCCTGGTCGGCCGAGTCCGTCCGACTTAGTCGTTCGGTCTCGACCGGGTCATATGGACCCGCAGTGGAGTAGTAACCAGTGGGTCGAAGAGCTGGTCAGGGGGTTACTTTGGTCGGTGAATATCCGTCTGGGCGAATCTGGTGGACCCAGTTGGATCCGAGCCCCCGAGCGGATCGGAGGGCTGACTTTTTTGGCAGAGCCCGATCGACTTGGTCGGCTGGTTTCGGTCGGGTGCGCGCAAGCGCACCCGGTGGGTGTAGCCCCTGAGCCCCCGAGCGGGTCAAAGAGCTGGTTGGGGGGTTACTTTTACCAATGAGCCCGACCGACTTGGTCGGAGGGCCCTGGTTCGACGCCGTTCCGGTCGGTGCGGATTCCTGGATGCCTTGTGCAAGGTTCCGGTTCCCGAATGCCAGTTTTACGTCGTAGCTGGACTTGGCCGTGTTCAGCAGGGACGCCCAGATGCCTTCGCGAGAGGTTCTGGTTCCCGAATGCTCGTTTTACGTCGTAGTTGGACTCGGCCGTGATCGGCAGGGGTGCCCAGATGCCTTCGCGAGAGGTTCTGGTTCCGAATGCTCGCTTTTACGTCGTAGCTGGACGAGTTAGTGAGTTAGTGCGGACGACCAAGCGCCTCGGGCGTAGTGTCCGGATGCTAGTTTTTCATCGTAGCTAGACGCGTTCGTTGAGCTGGTTTTACGCCGGAGCTGGGCGAAGGGCATCCGTCCCGAGTCCTCGTCGGGCGAGGCTATCTGCGGGGAGGAGGCATTGTCGGTCCCGTGTACGCCCGTCGCGCAGTGTGGGACTGGAGGGTGAGCAAACGCGTGTTTACCATACGTCGGCCAAACACCGTGCTCGTGGAGCTACAAACGGGTTATCCAAGTGGGCCATGGGGATCCCCCCGGTCAGGGATCCCCTAGCGGACTGTCCCTTCGTCGGGCGTCCAATCCGCTGGGGGCGACCCATAAAAAACCTTTCTTTACTCGACCCTGTATCGGACCCCGAGCCGTTCGTAACCCGGGGCGCAGCTGGCTGCTACCCTTCGAGGGGCTCTGCGGGAGAGTTTGAAGTATGGTCTCGGATACGAGTTAAGACGATTGAGTCGTCCGCCAACCCAACTAGAGACCCGCCGAGGGTTCGCCTTGTGCTCGCCCCTCGCTCGTTTCGCCTGCTGGGGCGGCTTGAGATCCACTTGGTGGACTATGCCTTCGGAACCCACAACGCCAGGCTATTCGTGGGCTATTCGAGTCCTCTCGCCACCTCGAGGCCGTAATGGCCCGGTGGTCTTTGCATACCGCCCGGCTCGCTTGAGCTGCCCAGAGGTCATGGGCGTCACTTGGGAGCGATGCCTGGCGCCTCTGCTAGCATTTAATGCGCGACTGGGGAATTAAATGCGGTTAAATGATTGGGGCGTCGTCTTACCAGCGACGCGACGTGGCGCTCCGACGGGACGGGCGACGCTTCATACGAGGCCCGCTTGACTGGCACGCACCCGGTCGGCACGCGTCTGGCTGATGCCTGTTTTGGCTGGTGCCTGTTCGGCGCCCATAAGTTCGACGCTGGGGGGTACTAGGGCACGCTTCTGCCTTTGCTTTCGCTGCCCCTTCGCCTTTGCCTTCCTCGCCCCTTGCCTCCGCCTGAGACGAGAAAAAGAAAAAAAGGAGTCAGGAGAGAGTCGCTTACATTCTTCTCCTCCGGCTTTCGATTGCTCGCGCACTGGAGATGTCGTGGTCGGAGTGCACTGCCCAGCCCAGCCGCGCGCTTGGCCTGGAGAGGAAGGGGTTCCTCCCTCCGCAAGATGTCTCGAAGTGGAGGGTACCGACGGGGGCCGCGGAACCAGCGCCGGAGGAAGGGGAGATCGTGGTGCCCGCATGGTTCTATGAGCGCGGGTTCGGACTCCCGCTTCATCCCTTCGTCCGTGGGATGCTACACCACTACGGGGTGGAGGTGCATCACCTCAACCCCAACGGCGTGCTCCATATAGCGATCTTTATGACGCTGTGTGAGGCATTCATGGGGATCGAGCCCCACTGAGCGCTGTGAAAGTACTTTTTCCACGCCCGATTGTGGAAGGACAAGGCGGCGAACGCTACGGCGTCCATGGGAGGCGCGGCCCTGCAGCTGCGCCTTGGCCGCGGGACGGAGTACATCCCCTTGAGGCTGCCAACGTCGAACCGGGGGTGGCACTCTGAGTGGTTCTACACTTGGAACCTGGGAGGCAACGCCCCAGCCTTCACCGGCCGCCTCCCTGAGTCGAGGGACGAATGGGGCTGGTGCCCCGATCGAAGGGAGAAGAAGAAGGTGGCGCTGATTCGAGAGCGGATCAAGCTCCAGCAGGAGCGGAGCCTGACCGGCGACGCCGTTGTGCGCGCATTCATGAGGATGCGCGTGCAACCATTTATGGAAAGGGTGCGCCCAATGTTCCTGTACAATGGGGCATCCGACCCCATGAGGATGGTCGCGGTAGAGCTCGCCGCGTCGGAGCTTGAGGCCAGGGTGGCCGTCGTGCTGGTCGGGAGCGCCACCGTGGCGGCAGGTGGCGGCCCCGAGCCTTTCTCGGCGGAGAACCCCCCGGACTTGGTATGCCGAGTGATTCCTTTCTTCTTTTTCTTCCACCCCCTCAGCCTTTAGCACGTGGTTTGACCGGCGCCTTTGTGCTATCCAGGGGCTGGGCAGGATGGTCTCCCGGGCATTGCTGCCTGGGGAGAAGGAGCAGAGGGCCAAGGACCGCGCGGTGGCCGCCCTGCACGAATCCACCCGCAAGAGGCGGAAGGAGGCGAAGAGGGGGAAGAAGAGGAAGGAGCGCGCGGCGAAGATCGCGCACGGCGAGGAGGCCTCCGAGTCGACCGCTGCCGACACGGCCGACCCGGAGTCATCCTCGAGCAACGGGGGTGCCGACGGTTTCGACGATCCGTACAACGCGTGGCTCGGGCCACCGGCCTTTAGTGGCCAAGTCGCGGTCGAGGGCGCCGGCACCGCCGATGTTGGGTCTCAGGCGGAGGCGTCCCCGGAGGAGGTATCCTTGGGGAAGCGGAAGGGCGGTTCATCTCCGCCAGGGAGGTCAGCGAAGAAAATGCGGTTGCCCTTCCCTCGCTCGGTGGTGGTCTGCTCTGGAGCGGCGGTGGCCCAGCGAGAACCAGCGCCGGCTTTGCCCCTAGTAATGGTTGGGGCGTTGAGCGCCGAGCTGTCGCTGCCGGTAGAATCGGGGCCACCGCCGGAGGCTCCGGAGGAGTCGAGGCGCGAGGAAATTCCGGCACCCCTTGGCGGGTCGGGGTCTCGGTCGGAGGCCGAAGGAGGCGAAAAAGAGCTTCCGCCGCCACCGCCAGGGGCTGTGCCGGCTGGCGCAATCCTAGTGCCTGTTGCGACCCTAACGTCGATGCCCAGGGGCCCGGCAGAGAGGGCGATCTAGACGCCGGGGCGGTTGATGCCGAGCCGCAGGCGGAGGTGGCGCACATCCTTCCGCGAACCAAGGCGCCCTGGCCTGTGATGACCTGGCCGGGGAAAGACCCAACCGGCAAACCGCAGTTCGTGCTGGACATCGAGGCGGAGGCCAGGTCGTGGGGGACCTTCCAAGAGGGTGCGCAGCGAGTGGAGGCTCATCTGAGCCAGATTCGGGAGGGTCTGGCTTTCGCGCTTAGCTCAGCTAATGGGGCGCTGAAATTCATCTCTGAGGTAACCCGCCAGATCAGCCAGGTAAGCCCGACCGAACCCTTTGCTTCAGCCTTCAACTTGCTTTAGTGGCCATCAGGCTAAACGGAGTGCTCGGGCTTTTGCAGCAACTGAAGGTCCAGTCGGGGGAAAAGTCGGGGTTCCTCCATATCTTGTATGAGCGGAGGATGGCCGCCGCGGAGGAGGACGACCGCCTGCACTCCGAGTCGCGCGAGGCTCGGGAGGCCCTGGTGCGCGAGCGGGCGGAGGCGGAAGGAGCCCGCCGGGAGCTGCTCGAGAAGTGTCGGATAACCGAGTCCCAGGAGACGAGGATATCCGAGCTTGAGTCTTTCTAGCGGCGGCCAACAGCGCCAAGGGCGCTGCCGTCGCCGTAAAAGAGGCCGCGCGATCAGAGGTGGTGTGCCTCCAGGGGCGAGCGCGACCAAGCTCGGGCGGAGTCGGACTCCGCCAGGAGGGACTCCGCGCGCGAGCAGGAGGCTCGGGCTAAGGCTGAGGAGGACCTCCAGCGTCTGAAGGCCTCCACGGCTGGTAAGCAAACCACCCCTAGCTCAGCTTTCGGCGACCGCGGACCGCCGGGCCTTCTTTTTGACATTGCTTCGATCTATAGTGCTGCGGAAGGATCTCAGCGACGCCGTGGAGGCGTAGAAGTTGGCGGTGGAGGAACGTGTGGCGGTCACGTCATGAGCGATGGCCTTTCGTGAAGGCTGGCGAGCAAGATCTGTCCGAGCGAACCGCCTAACTGACGGCCCTTCAGGAGGTCGGTCGGGAGGTCCGCGATCAAGTGCTTGGGGCCGCTGGGCAGGGTCCGAGCTCACTTGCCGCCGCGCTGGCCCGCGTGCCGGAGCACGTCGAGTGCTCGGTGAGCGAGGGGATCAAGCTCGGAGCTTGTTCGGCGTTGGTTTTCACCCTCTCCCACTATAACGGTATCGACCTTGCCGTTGTTAGTAGTGGGGTCGTAGCGAACCGGACCGACGAAGAGGTCGAAGAGTTCAGAAACCAGGTCGACCCGTACGCTGCGGTGATCGCCAGCCGGATATCGCCAGAGAGCATCCTCCACCGGAAACAGGAAGAAAGTTAGATGTTTTGCCCTTTTGCGATGTAAAGGACCTTGTCGTGTAATGAACTAAAGTTTGCTTTTATTGTTTCGGCCAGTCGGGTTATTCCGTAGGTCCGACTCCATTTTTTGCGCTTCCCAGAGATGATGAACATTCGATGACCATGGCTTTAAAAACCGCGGGGGTTGTACAAGCGTAGGTCAGTATGTTAATATCTTTGGGGATGACACAAAAAAGGATAGGGACCTAAGGGGCGAGACGTTCGATTGCACTTATCACGGGAGGGGAGTGTTCCCGACCAGCAGTGGCTCGTACCTCACGGGCACTTCCTTCTTCCGCAAAGCACTACTTCGAAACCGTAGCCGCTGGGGCGTAGGCCGTAGCACTTGGGTCGAGAGGGTTACCGCTAGGGAGAGCCAAATGGCCGGTCGGGTCACCGACCCGTATGAGTGTGTGAACCTGCAGCCCCCGAGCGGTGCGTGGGAACCAAGCTTGTGGTTTCCACGCAGCGCTTGAACTCGGAAGAGCAGGGAATCTGCGCGGGAATGAGGAAAAGTTGAGGGAAAGAATCGCCTTAACTTTTATTCCGCGAGGTGGAGATGCCGTGGCGGTGGGGCCCTTCGTTCAACCCTCCGTCGGGGCGGTTTGAGCTAATGGGCCCCCTGCCAACTTGGGGCCGCCACGGCCCGTCAAGGCGCTTGCCAGCTAAGCGTCGTATGATCGGCCGACCGGAGCGAAATCGAAGAGTCACGCTGCGCCTCCCTAGCCGAAGCAGTGTCCTTTCGCCCCAACAATCACGTCGCATTTTAATGCGGCGGGGCGTGGGCGTGGCACGTCTGTCGCGGGGCGTGGAGTTATCGCGCGTCTTGGCGTAGCGTTGCGGCGACGCCCACTTTGATTGCTCCGCCCCGCGCCTATAAATACGGTGCGGGGGAGTGACCACGCGTAGCCATTCTGCTCGTCTTCCTGCCCTCCCTTTGCCTCTCTGCGAGAAAAGAGGGAAAGGGCCAGGAAACACAAGTGTCAATGGCGAGCAGAGACGACGATCGGAGGGCTGGCAAGCGGGAGGCGGCGGCGGATCCCCTGGGGTCGGACCCCAAGAGGTCCCGCACCGCCGCTTGGTCGTCCCTGCGCGCGAGAAGAGGAGGGCTTATACTGCCCTTGTCGACCTTCCGCATCAGAGATCCTCTTTCGGAGTGAGTTTCCTTGCTTAGTGTTAGGATGGTTTTGGTTCTGACTTGCTGACGCCGAGCTTTTTCCTTCTTCACTCCAGAGCTTCTGGTTCGAGATCAGGTCGGCCGCCAGCTGCGCCCCCGATGGTCGCCTCAGTGGGGGAGGCGGACACCGCTGGGGCCGCTTCCGACGCTCCCCCGACCGCCCCGGGCGGTCCCTCGGGTCGAGCGCGTCTGTGATGACGCGGTTGGAGGCCTCCTCACAGATCCGAGCCGCGGCCGCCGCCGTGGGGCGGAGGTGTCGTGTGATGGGCGGGTCCGAGCCACGGAGGAGGAGCTCATCAGAACGCGTGAGGAGGCAGAGACGCAGCGGGCCCTGGCCGAGGTCACCGGGGAGGACCTCGCCAAGACGCGCGAGGAGGTGTGGGTGCTGCGGTTTCGGGCCGAGCCGAGGAGGAGCTGGCCAAGGTGCGTGAGGAGCGCTGGGTCCTGCGTGAGGACCTCATGAACATACTCGGCCCGACCGAGAGTATGGCGGAGCTTGTGCCGTGGGGTGGAGCTGCGAGGCGCTGAGCGTGATGAGTCAGATTACGCGGCCTCACCCGGCGTTAACGCCCTAGCCGACCTACCAGCGCCTTTTGGCGTTCCTTCCGCCATGGCGGGCGATCGCCGTCGGCGTGGTGGAGTACGTCTTTGGCTTCTTTGTGCGGTGACGCCTCCTTCGACCCGACAGATCAGAGGCGGGTCGACGGCGACGCGAATCAAGCAGGCAGTCGGCACGGCGGCGGAGATTGTGGCGGGGCTTGTCGCGGTCGAGGTGAGCAATGAGACTCGAGGACGACGACGACCAGCCGGATGAGCATGAGCGTCCGCGTCTAACTTTTGCTTCTAGGTGGTGTAATGTTGTACATTTTATGTCGTGGATTTTGGGAACTTCGCCGGATATTTCACATTTCCAGTCTGTGATGAACTCTCACCAAATGACCGTAGCCCTTAGGAACCGCTGGGGTTGCTAGAGCGTAGGTCGGAGCGCTAACACTTTGAGGAAAATGCGAAAAATGGCGAGGGACTTAGCAGCCCAAAAGACGCGTCCCGGGTCAACCACGGATCGCCCCGCATGGGTACTTCCTTCTTCCGCAGAGTACTACTTCGCAACCGTAGCCGCTGGGGCGTAGGTCGTAACACTCGGGTCGAAAGGGTTACCGCTTGCGAGGGACCCGACGGTTGGTCGAGGCGCCGGCTTGAGTAGGCGTACGAGCTAGCAGCCCCCGAGTCGTTCGTGAGGACCAGGGTGTGGTCGGCACGCAACGCTTCGAGCCCGGGGGGTTTGATAGGAATGCGGGGGTGAAGATGAAATTTAGGGATAGAATCTCCTTAACTTCCCAACAACCCACGCAATTGGCACAGTGTGGCCATCGCCGTCCTTGAGTTGAAAGGCGCCGGGTCGAGGGACCTCCACGGCGGTGAAGGGTCCTCCCAGGGAGGGGACGACTTGTGCCTTCCAACGTTGGGTGAACTGGCGCAGACCGAGTTCGGTCGGGTCGACGACGGTATGGCAGGGTTCGACTCGGATGGTTCCACGTCCGGCCGGCCGTGATCGGGCGGTCGCGCCCGGAGAGTCGGTCGGTGCTAGGTCGGCGGGCGGCCAGATCGAGGGCACGTAGAGGCCGGAGACGCAGATCCCTGGCGGGATCAGTCCCCGTCTGGAGGCAAGATTAGCCAGGTGGTTGGCCCCAACGTCGGACTGAACCTGGTATAAGACCAGGTTGCCGACGCTGAAGGGCTTCCTTCAGTCGGGGTTGGCGATCAGGCCATGCGGCCGACCGGAGCAGTTCGCGTCCGGCCGGCCGGCGGATCGAGCGGTCGCGCCTGGAGAGTCGGACGGCCGCTAGGTCGACGAGCCCAGCCAGATTGAAGGCGCGTAGAGGTCGGAGATGAAGATGCCTGGCGGGACCGGTCCCCGGCAGCATGCTGCCACACGAGCGACACGAGGCCCCGAGGCCTTCACTACTCGGTCGACGACAAGCTTGGAGTCACCGTGCACGTAGAGTCGGCACGCGCCGAAGTCGGCAGCGATCCGGAGTGTGCGAGGCTTGGGGTCACTCGAGGAGCGGCGCCGCCCACGCTTGACCTCGCTGGTCCCGCGTGGCGGCACAACTTGGGTAGCCCGAGGAGCCCCCTGTGACGGAACAGAAGGCTGCATGTCTTTGCCAAAGAAGACACTCGCCAATGGGTTCCAGAGGTGGCCTTGGCCCCCGGGTCCTCTGGCTCAGGGATGCCGCGAAGCAGCACCGCCACTGCAGCGACATCCTGGCTAGCGTGGGGGAAGTACGAAAGACCGTGCGACCCCTCGGCCAGTTGTTGGTGAACCTGACGTGCGTCTTGCTAGCGCCAGTGCATACTGGCGGTGGCCGACTCGCCCAGATCGGCTCGAGTTTGTCAAGCAGCCTTTTGGGCCTCGGCTATTCATGCTGCCGCCGGTTCAGTAGCTGCTAGCCTGAGGAGTGGCGGGGATGAGCGCGAACTCTCCCGCCGGGGGGGGGCGAGGAAGTCGAGGGAGCCGAAACGAATCCAGCTTCTTGACGCAGACGCGTCGTCGTTGGTGAAGAAAACCATCAAGGAGGGAGATGGGAATCCGGAGATCACGAAGATGACGCACGAAGGCCCCTACCTGGCGCGCCAACTGTCGGTGTTTCGTATAACCGGTAAGTAAATTTGTAAGTATAGGGGTCGCGCGTCCCCTCTCCTTGAATGGTTAGACTAAGGAAGTCCCGGATGTATACTGGTTCGAGCGGAATGTCCCTACGTCCAGTTCGTGGTGGTGGTTCTCATAGCTCAGAGTATGATGGATTACAAGTAAGGGCTAAGGACAGGCCCTTTGCGCTCGTCCGAGTGGGGGAGCCCGGGAGCTAAGAACGCTCGCTCGGGTCGGAAGGCCCGAATTGGGACGGGTGAGCAAGCGAGGTAGAATGCGCAAAAAATGAGAGAGTCCCCCCTTTTCCCTGAGGGCCCTGCCTCCCTTTATATAGACGGAGGGGGCAGGTTACACGGGAATTTGGAGAAAAGATGTAGGGGTATGCTATGCCCGGAGTCCGGTCTTGATCCCGTGACCGATGATTCTGTTCATCCCATCTTTGGGTTGGTAGACACGGTGACAGCCGTTCTAGGGAGGCGCTTTTGCCCTCTGCTTTCGTCTGTCGATGATCTTGGCGTTGTTTGCGCCAGATTCTGGTGTTGCCTTGGGACGGAGCACGTCCCTCCACTGTGCCTGACGGGGTGAAAGGACGGGCGCTTGACTTAGCGGCCCCCGTGCCACCTTGGGAAGAAACCGCTTGCTCCAGCATGGCCATCGTGTCCATGGGGCGAATGACCCGATCAGAGCCAACTGGTGTCGTGGCGGGGGTCATTGAGGCGAGTTTGCGGGGCTCGATTGGGGGGAGCTCTGGGACGCCCAACCAGCTGGTTACTGGTCGGAACTGCGGGACGCCCACCAATAGCTCCGGCCTGAGCGCCTGGTGGGCCTGATCGAGGCCGAGGATCCTTCGTGTCCCCTTGGGCCTAGAGCTAGGCTCAAGATGGTTCATCTGGCGATCCAGTCGATATTTAGGGATAATCCCATCTTTGAGGGACGGAGGCTTTGGCGATACCCTCCCCAGCGCTCTGTATTGTCGCCAGTCCGGGCTCCGAGCCCAAATGACTGAGAGAAATACGATCTTGAAATAGATGTATACCTTGCTGTGGGGCACCCCCGGTATGAGTATTCGTCAAGTGTAAATGGTAAGGGACGACATTTACTTCCAACCAATGGTGGATCTAACTAGAGGTGGGCATCGTGTTGGGTTGGTTCTGCACAGGTCTGTCGTGTTTTGGGTTTAAGCTGTGCCAGGCCGTGATGGCCTATCGTGCTCGCTGTGCCGGGCCGAGCTGACCCGGCTCGCCTTAGGCAAGCCCAGGCACGGTCCATTTGCATTTCATGTCGTGCCGGCCTAGGTCCGACCTATTTATACTATTGCTACACGAGAAAATAACCACGGATTGATTTCTTTCTTTATCTATCTAGGACTTCCTTTTTCTCTGGTCGAAACAAAATCCTCTTGTGTTTATTCTTCTCGATTTCCTTGATTCAGTTGCTCCTTCCAGTCACATGCATGCAGCCATGCATTCACTCCTTAATTTGCTCATCCACATATGCAACGCATGCATGCATTCCCTTCCTTTTCTCTAGTTCATCCAGAGTTTTCTTCCTTTACTCCTTGATTTGCTCACTCACACATACGACGCAAGCACGCATGGCTGTTTCGAGCCGTGCTGGTCTAGGCCGCCCATCATGCCCGATTGGCAGGCCCAGCACGGCCCGAACAACTATGCCGTGTTGGCCCAGCCCGTTTAGAACAATTTCGTGCCGGGCCGTGGATCGAGCTAGACCGGGCGTGCCTCATGCTGGCCCAAAATGGTCCAGTCCAGTGCCCACCTCTAGATCTAACGGTGAATCTAAGGGGATTGACTTACACTCTACTGCTGGCGGTGTCATGGGTACCACCTTAGCAACCCAATCGGCGGAGTAGGCGCAAGCGGCGAGCCAGTGACAGGCTAGCGATGAGTGGTGTATGGGCTTGTGAGCCGGTGGCAGGGGCCGAGGGGGAAGTGAGTGGCGTGCTGTAGGGGCCAGGGACAGGGAGGCTATGGGCGTTGGGTTGCAGGGGTGCAGAGCGGTAAGCGGTAGAGGTAGGCACTGGGCTGGGCCATTTTGGGTCCGCACGAGGCACGCTCGGCCCAGCTCGACCCATGGCCCAACATGTAATTGTTCTAAACAAAATTTTTGGGCAAGCACAAAGACGGTTGTCCGGTGTCTTTAAGCTTGCTAATGGGCACAATGGGCGACTCGGCCCAAAACAGTTTGTGCGTGCCTGCATTATATGTGTGGGTGAACAAATCAAAGAGTAAAGGAAGAAAACTCTAGATAGACTAAAGAAAAGGAAGGGAATGCATGCATTGTATGTGTGGGTCAGCAAAACAAGGAGTAAATGCATGGCTACGTGCATGTGACCGGAAGTCTGAAAGGAGTAATCAAATTAAGGAAATCGAGAAGAATAAATACAATAAGATTTTGTTTCGACGGGAGAAAAAGGAAGTCCTAGACAAATAAAGAAAGAGATCAATTCGCGATCATTTTCTCTCGTAGCAATAGAATAAATGAGTTGGACCTATGCCGCACGGCACGAAGTGCGCAAACGGGCCGTGCCTGAGCTCACCGAAGGCAATGATATGAACTAGGCGTCCCGATCTTTCGATGAGAATAGGTAGCATCGATTTGGTGGAGGACGAAGTTGGCGGCCCGACTACAATGAACCCGACGTTGCGCCTTAGCGACCGGTACACCACCCTCCTGAAGGTTATTGATCCGCGGGAAGCGCGATCAACCTGACCACGAAGGTCTTTGTTCCTGCAAGCAATCGAAGAACCAGCAAGAACAAGGGATATCAAGCAACTCAATTGTGAATATGAATTCAGATCGGTTCTAAAACAAGAACACTCGAAATTGGGGTTCCGATGAACAAGTAGACGGGCGGCCTAGTCGGCACGCGCGAGTACAAGCAGTAGCAATGGCTAACTGAATCAAACAAAACCCCAAACCCTAATTATGGTGGCGGCTGGCTAATTATAGACCAAGGGGCGTGCAGCACTAGGCCTTAACATGGGCCTACTGATTACAACTCGGAATAAAAGACAAAAGCCCAATTAGACTCGGACTGGAAAAGTGTTCTGGATTATTTTTTGTATTCCCGTTGACTCGAAAGGAATTTGTAGGTGATCTCAGATCGGTTTGAAAGAGGACGACCAGAGCTTTCGTTCTTGTACTCATAGACCTCCAGAAGCCTCCTGGATCAAAAGTTATGGCCATTTGAAGTTGACCATCTCTGGGAGTCCGATGCTGATTCCAATTTGCTCTTCCCTCTGGACGCGAACTCCCTTGTGCGTTGTGGGTCTTCCCCATGGTTCCTAAGGACAATCACATCATCACAAAAATTAAGTAGCATCCCATTCATTGTATCATTAATTGGAATACTTAGGAACGCCTTCACCTGATAATTTAGTTGACGTGCACGGGCTCGAGTGAGTGGTCCTTGAAGTGATGGTTCCTCCTGGTGAGTGGAGTTAGAGCTGGTTGTATCCGTTGTGGAGATGTCCTCATCATCCTCCCTCTCTTGAAATGGAGTCGTCCTCAACTCTAGCTCATCTTCATCACCCATGTACGGCTTCAAATCAGCAACATTGAAAGAATTGCTTACACCATAGTCTGCAGGCAAATCAAGCTTGTATGCATTATCATTTATCTTAGCAATCACTTTAAAAGGACCATCAGCTCTAGGCATCAATTTAGACTTTTGCAAATCAGGAAACCTATCCTTTCTCAAGTGCAACCAAACAAGATCTCCAGGTTCAAAAGTTAATTCCTTCCTACCCTGACTACTAGCAGCTCTATATTTAGCATTCATGCGCTCAATGTTATCTTTAGTAGTCTCATGTAATTTCAGCACAAAATCAGCACGTTTAGTAGCATCTAAGTTTACTTTTTCAGAACATGGTAAAGGTAAAATATCAATGGGTGCACGAGGATTGAAACCATATACCACCTGAAAAGGAGTCATCTTGGTAGTAGAATGCAATGAGCGGTTGTAGGCAAACTCCACATGAGGTAGACACTCTTCCCACATCTTCAAATTTTTTTTCAAAATGGCTCTCAACATTGTAGACAACGTTCATTGGCGACTTGATCCGCCATCAGTTTGAGGGTGACATGTAGTAAAAAACAAGAGCTTGGTACCCAGTTTCTTCCAAAGCGTCCGCCATAAATGACTCAAGAATTTTGCATCCCGATCTGACACAATTGTGGAAGGCACTCCATGTAGGCGAACTATCTCCCTGAAAAACAAATCAGCAATGTTTGTAGCATCATCGCTCTTATGACAAGGTATAAAATATGTCATCTTAGAAAACCGATCCACGACAATAAATATACTATCCCTCCCCCTCTTTGTCCTAGGTAGGCCTAAAACAAAGTCCATTGAAATATCCTCCCATGGAACACTAGGAACAGGAAGAGGCATATATAAACCATGTGGGTTCAGTCGTGACTTAGCTTTATTGCAAGTGGAACGAGAGACATAGCGCTCCACATCGAGTCTCATCTTTGGCCAATAAAAATGGTTGGCCAACACATCCTCTGTCTTCTTCACACCAAAGTGGCCCATCAGTCCTCCTCCATGCGCTTCCTGAAGTAACAACAAACGAACAGATCCAGCTGGAACGCATAGCTTATTAGAATGAAACACAAAACCATCATTAACAATGAACTTATTCCAGACTCTTCCTTCCTTACAATTTAGCAAAACATCTTTAAAATCAGCATCAAGCGCATATTGCTCCTTAATCGTTTCCAAGCCAAAGATTTTAGAGTCTAGTTGTGAAAGCATGGTATAGCGTCGAGATAAAGCATCAGCAATGACATTATCCTTTCCCATTTTGTGTTTGATAACACAAGGAAAAGATTCAATGAATTCTACCCATGTTGCATGCCTACGGTTCAACTTATTTTGGCTACGAATGTGCTTCAAGGATTCATGATCAGAGTGTATAACAAACTCTTTGGGCTACAAATAATGTTGCCAAGTCTCTAATGTTCGAACCAGTGCATACAATTTCTTATCATAAGTTGAATAGTTCAAACGAGACCCAGATAATTTCTCACTAAAATAAGCAACTGGCTTACCTTCTTGGGTCAGCACGCCTCCAATCCCAATGCCACTAGCATCACACTCAAGTTCAAAAGTCTTACCAAAGTCTGGGAGTTGGAGCAGTGGTGTATGAGTCAGCTTCTCTTTCAACAAGTCAAAGGCATCTTCATGTGACTTGCCCCATTGGAAAACCACGCCTTTCTTGCACAACTCATTCAGCGGTGCAGCAATTGTACTGAAATCTTTCACGAAGAAACGATAGAATCCTGCAAGTCCAAGGAAACTCCGCACCTGTGTGACCGTTTGTCGGGACCCGAATATGCAAATCCGGACCCTCTGTGTATACTGCACTAGTCCAGGATCACGCTAGTGCACACAGGCTCAACATCAGTGAATATCACAATCATACACAGTGGAAATAAGATAACAGATATTATACATTAAATATTGCTAGTTGAATGACCTTATAGTCAACTTACTTAACAATGCCTTACAAGGCTGAACAACTAAATTGAACTGCAGCGGAATGAAGACGTAGATAAACCCCTCAGTATACCACAGGCAACTGACAAGGCTCGCACCCTAAACATTCGTCCCTTCACGGTACTCCTTCTTCAGCTCTGATGATGTTGTAGGCAAGGGTGAGTACACCAACACGTACTCAACAAGTTGTGCACAGAATGCAAGTCTAACATAACTATATGCAAGGCTTATTCCAAAGGAAGGCTAAGAGGTTCATTTGCAGTAAAGCAGCATTTATGAACAAGTACAATATATAGATTGAAATGATAGTAAAAACAAATAACAGTAATAGATAGATTCAGCATTTCTCAAGTAAACCAAGTTTTCTCATCCTAAATTAAGATTCAACCTTTCATGGCAACCTGCCATCCATCCCAAGTTTTCATTTTCAAAAGTCTAAACCCTTGACTGTAATCCCCGAGCATTGCTCAATACCGTGAGCACGGCTATCCGAATAGTTTGTACACTCTGCAGAGGTTATGCACTTTACCCACACGACATGATAATCTCTTTTGTGCCTGGCCATTAGCACACTTCCTTTGGTGTGCCGGCAGAGAATCATGACAAAGCCTTTACAATGCATCATCTTAACCCAAGATTACTACATTGAGGTTTCAACTTTGGAGGGACTGGTTACCACACCCATGGCCCCCCTCTTGCGCCATGTGAGCCACCCCAAGCATGGACTGGTTACCACCACTCGGTCTCACGCCACCACGATAGTACTAAAGTCAAGACTTTGCAAATTAGTCAGTTAGGTTGCCCCATAACAACATGTGGTTGCATGATTGACTCAGTCAAAGGCTCGCAAGGTGTCCTTATGGTTTGATCAAAGCAAGGCATACACATACCCTTTGCCCATCGGGCCCACCTGCATCCCGCCTTGCCACTTGCTCACCCAAAATCATAACCACCCCAGTTGATTACCAAGCACCACGTGCCATCAACAATTCAATATCGTTGCGTGACATCCATTGTCAACACAACTCAATCTCATCGTGTGACCACACATGACACATAAATTCAGAACATTGTTCCATATTCCATTAATCAAGATTATTTATCAAAGATTCAAGTACATGTGATGACGTGGCATGGCTAAGCATTCTAATCTGATCTAACCATCCATGTTGATTTCATTATTAACCAACTATAGTGAACCAACCTAGGGTGACAAGTGGATCATGGCATACAACTAGCAAGGTAAGGTGTAATTCAAAGGGTACGATAGCTAATCCCAAACTTATGTTGAAATTATTTATACACATAAAATAACAAGTGATAAGGTAAATCAAAATAGCATGTAATCTAGTTTATGGGTGCAACATGATCAAAGCACAACTTGCCTTCGTTAAGATCCTGGTCCTCGTCTGGAAATAACTCTTGAGCTGCGAAATCCTTAGAAGCTTCACACAATTCAACGTCTCACGCGAATCGAGAAAGAAAAGCAAATAAAAACCAAAACCAAAGAGCAAACAAATTCAAAAATTCAAATAAAATTACCATTAGATAGATCTAAATTTTACAAATTTTTGGAAATTTGAATCACTCAAATCGGAGTTCGTATGCAAAAGTTATAGCATCTAGAAGTTTCGAAAATAAACTAAAATTTTGAAATTAGAATTTCTAAGTTTTTCCGAATTATTTTTCAAAAGAAAATTCGTTTAAATGCATTTTCGATCGCCATCTCGACGTCGACTTCTCGACTCACAGACAGTGGGTCCAGAAGTCGACTCATGATCGGCGTGGACGCCATGTCCGTGCCACGCAAGCGCCATCTCAGCCAGAAAGCTGACGAGGCGGACACGTGTCACCGAAGCCTCAGTCCACGTCGACCGACGGCGCGCGCTGCCCTATGGTCACCGGCGATGAGTGGCCGGCTCCCCTCTAGACTCACCTTGACGTCGCCGATCTGTTGACGCGCTTGGATTCGTGATTCGGGCTATGGTTCAACGGCGGTGCGATCCTTTTCTTCCGGCGACGACGGCTCCCGTGAACTCCTTTACGGCGGTGTTCCGGTGAGGAGACGGTGCGCGCAGAATGCGTCTTGACAAGGTGAAACAAACGACACCGATTCCAAGGCTTCTCTCCCACAAACGGTGACAAATTGGCGGCGTAAAGCTTCTGGTGGCGCCCGGCTTTTCTTCACGCAATCCCACGAACGACGGCGCAACCGGCTCGAAACTCCTAGGGCTTTGGTTGTTCGCTTTTTGGCGATGCCGATGCACGGCTTAAATAGGCTAGGCGTCCTCACCGCGCGGAAGGATTAAAGGTCCGTGGCGAAGTCTTGTGGCGGCGCCAGAGTCCCTTCGGCACGCTTTGGAGAAGATGCCGCAGACCATCCGATCGTCTTGATCGGCGGTGAGAGACACCGACACGAACGATTATCTGCTCCTTGTAATCCAATCGAAAACCATCTGATCCTTGCCCGACTTGATCTCCACCGCACAACGATGATCCAAGGGTCCCAACGCGAGCTTCTGTAAACCGGGCCGGCTGGGCCGCACAGTTCTCGGACCGATCGCGCATAGTGTTGGGCTAGGCCCAACACTATTCACAACGGATTACCCAGCTTTCTTTTAAAATAAATTCCGAAAATAGTTTTAATTTATTTGAAGCAACTAAATATTAGGAAAATTCCAAGAAAATTTTCAAAAATACTTTGAGACATCCTAGACCCAAATAAAATATTTTTAGCAAAACTTTGTTTTAAACTTATATATGTATAATTAATCTTTAACAGAAGGTAATTTTATTTAATTCCAAATAATTCAATTAAATCCCAGAAAATCCAAATAAATCCAGAAAATTCACAAAATTCATAATTAGCAATAAAATAATATTTAATAATTGAAAAGCCAAAAATTAGGATGTTACACCGTTTTAGGAGTCGGCCAACTCTGAATTGCCTCCACCTTTGCTTGATCAACTTCGATTCCCTGTGGAGTAACAACATAGCCAAGAAAAGCAACTCGATCGGTGCAAAATGTGCACTTCTCAAGGTTACCAAATAAACGTGCATCTCGTAAGGCATCAAAAACAGCATGCAAATGAGCAAGATGTTCATCTAATGATTTGCTATAGATCAAGATATCATCAAAGTATACCACCACAAATCTTCCAATGAAAGCATGCAAAACTTCATTCATTAGTCTCATGAAAGTACTAGGTGCGTTAGTCAATCCAAAACGCATCACTAACCACTCATATAGACCGAACTTAGTTTTGAAAGCTGTTTTCCATTCATCACCTAGCTTCATGCGGATTTGGTGGTAACCACTACGCAAATCAACCTTAGAGAACACAGTAGAGCCACTTAATTCATCAAGCATATCATCTAACCTAGGAATAGGATGATGATATCTAATGGTAATGTTATTGATTGCTCTACAATCCACACACATGCGCCATGATCCATCCTTCTTAGGAACTAAAATGACCGGAACAGCACAAGGACTAAGAGATTCACGCACGTACCCTTTGTCAAGCAGTTCTTGCACTTGGCGTTGTATCTCCTTAGTTTCTTCCGGATTAGTCCTATATGGCGCTCGATTGGGTAAAGAGGCTCCAGGAATGAGGTCAATCTGATGCTCAATTCCTCGAATTGGTGGCAAGCCTAGAGGAATGTCCTTGGGAAAAACATCATCATATTCCTGCAAAAGGTTAGCCACAGCAGGGGGCAAAGCAGCAGGTATCTCCTCAAATGAGAACAAAGCATCCTTGCAAGCTAAGGCATAGCAAATAGATTCATCATCAACCAGTTCCTTCACATCAAATTTGGTAGCGAGAAAACATGCACCTTTCAACTTAATCTCATTTTTGTTATCACAAACAGAACTAGAAGTTTTCTTTTTAGCATTTTCATCAATCTTTTGCTTACTAGCTCTAGCAATGTCCTCTTTAAGAATGGAGTCAGGAGTCATAGGATGCAATACAATCTTCTTTCCCTTATGCACAAAAGAATACTGGTTGGTTCTACCATCATGCACAGAACTTTTATCATATTGCCAAGGTCTACCTAACAATATAGAGCATGCTTGCATAGGTACGACATCACATTCAGCAAAATCATGATAGGAACCAATAGCAAATTGTACTCTCACCAAGCGTGTAACCTTAACCTTACCAATGCTGTTGAACCATTGAACATAGTAGGGCTGGGGGTGTGGCCTTGTCTCCAACGAAAGCTTCTCCACCATGTCCAAGCTTGCGAGGTTGTTGCAACTTCCTCCGTCAATGATCACACGACATGATCGCTCCTTGACGACACACTTGGTTTGGAACAGGTTGTGTCACTAATTTTGGTCGGTCTTTCCAATCTGGACACTCAACGCACGCTGTACAATGAGGCTCTCATAATGGTCAGCATGGTTGGCATCAATGTGCTCTTCCTGGTCATGATCATCTTCGCTCCCTGCATTGTCAGCTGCAAGCATAGCATATGTTTCATCATCCAAATCACTAGCCGAAGAATACTCACCATTGTCTCGCACAATCAGCACACGCTTGCTCGGACATTGACTCCTCATGTGACCATACCCCTTGCATTGATGGCATTGCACATCCCTCGTCCTCCCAGTTGAAGCAACCAAAGCAGAGCTCTTGACGGGCTCTGGTGCAGAAGGTTTTGTAACCTCCGAAGCCTTGGAAGTCGACGCGGAAGATGAAGGTCGATTCTTGTTGTTGTTGGAGGACGGTGCAGCCGGTTGCCTTGTGGTTGTAGATGGAACTCGTGTTGACCAAGTGTTAGCACAACCTGCAGAAACATTAGTTCTCGTGCTAGACCATTTGCATCGTCCCTACACTTCTCTTTCAGCATGGCAAGCAAGATGAAACAAGCGAGTGATTGAATTATATTCCTTGTAACTAAGAATGTCATAAATCTCACGGTTCAGCCCACCCATGAATCTAGCCATAGCAGCCTCCTCAGAATCCTCTATACCACAACGCAACATGCCCATTTGTAATTCCTGATAGTATTCCTCTACACTCTTACTATCTTGCCTAAGCAGCTGAAGCTTATTTAACAAATCACGCTGGTAATAAGAGGGAACAAATCTAGCTCGCATGATTCTTTTCAAATCAGCCCAGTTTTGAGCAGCATCGGGATTCTTACGTCAAAACTCACTTCACCAAATAGAGGCAAAATCAGTGAACTCACTAGTGGCAGCTCTAACTCTTTTGTTTTCAGGATACTTATGACATACAAACTTTTGTTCGACAGCTAATTCCCATGTGAGGTATGCATCAGGATCATATTTACCATCAAAAGGAGGCATGGTGAACTTAACCTTACCAAGAGAATCTTCATAGTCACGTACCTCATGCCGGGGGCGTAAAGGACCCATACCATGCCGGTTGCGGTGAAGTTGACGCCGTGCAGGGTCTTCTTCAAGCTCCGAGTCAGCAGCGTAGTTGTTGACGTTCTCATCCACCTCGCTGCCCAACACACCAGTACCACGTGCCGCAGGAGGTACTCGACCCATGTCCTCAAGGCGCCGCAATACCTCCGTCAGGTTGGTATTGATGGTGCCAACGGAAACCTCCAAATTGGTCAGCCTGGTGTTGGTGTCAATCTGAGCCTTCTCCACCTGTCCCAGCTGCTCATTTACCACCTGCACATCACCATCAAGGCCCTCTGTATGCAGCTTGACTTGGCGTTCGAAATGTTGAATGATTCCCCGAGTGCGAGGGGAATGCTGTCCATCATTGCTCGCTATTCCTGACATGGTTAGAAAGCAAAAGAACAAGCAATTGCAGGAAAGGGCATTGTCTCTCAACTCTCAACTTGTATCACCAAGCTCTTACCAGTTCTTACCAAGCCTCAGCAGGAGGTGTCGGCGACCGCGAGTCAAAATTCTCCTGGAGGGGTGGTATACAAATGCCAAACGCAAGAGCCTAGTAAGTTATAGTTTTTCTGTGGAGCTATAGGTGGCTGGCAATTGTAACAAAGGATAACTCGTACCACAATAGTCACAACAAGTTGAATAAACGTTCCATGATAGTATGGTGCTGGTCCTAGCCTCAAACTACACTAGAGACGCGAGCCTAATCACCAACGATGCCACAGAAACGCAATGATAAAGTCCTCAACAGAAAGCAAGCAACTAGAGCTCCTCTCTTTTTCTTTTCTTTTTTTTTTGTGGGAGCTCTAAAACTGAATAACAGACTTAACAGGATTCCAAACAACACTCACCACACACACTTTTTTTGACTAGGGGTATAAAGGTAATTAAAAGATACACACTCTCTCTCTCTGAACTTTGGTTTGCAATTGATCTAGCGCGGCTTTTGAAAATTGCACTTGCCTTCGGGCGACCAGCTCACGTGGTGGGCGAGCACTCGGGTGACTAGTTTGTTGCAGTTGGAGAGCACTCGGGCGACCAGCTGACGCGGCGGGCGAGCACTCGGGCGACCGATCCACTGCAATGAAGCGAGCACTCTAGGCGACCGATCCACCTTGGCCAAGCAGCGTCTTCTTGAAGGTACTCTTCTTTCTTTTTTTTTGATTTGGAATATGATATCTACTAAAGACTCTGACTCAAATTACGAACGCAACTGTGATCAAAACGTGACTCGAACTCGAAACTCTAATGGCAGAAACTAAAGACCAGTAACTCAACTCGACGAAGCAACCGTGAATTCAACAAGCTGAGAACTAAGCAGTAAAAGTAAGGCACAAAAAGTCTTGGATCAAGGGTGACTACTCGCCTATATATTTTTTGGTATTTTCTGGACTGTAGGTAGAAGAAAAACAACGGAAAAGAAGATCTCTCACCGAACAACCTTGAGCTCTGATACCACTTGATATGAACTAGGCGTCTCGATCTTTCGATGAGAATAGGTAGCGTCGATTTGGTGGAGGACGAAGTTGGCGGTCCGACTACAACGAACCCGAGTTGCGCTTTAGCGATCGGTACACCACCCTCCTGAAGGTTATTGATCCGCGGGAAGCGCGATCAACCTGACCACGAAGGTCTTTGTTCCTGCAAGCAATCGAAGAACCAGCAAGAACAAGGGATATCAAGCAACTCAATTGCGAATATGAATTCAGATCGGTTCTGAAACAAGAACATTCGAAATTGGGGTTCCGATGAACAAGTAGACAAGCGGCCTAGTCGGCACACGCGAGTACAAGCAGTAGCAATGGCTAATTGAATCAAACAAAACCCCAAACCCTAATTATGGTGGCGGCTGGCTAATTATAGACCAAGGGGCATGCAACACTAGGCCTTAACATGGGCCTACTGATTACAACTCGGAATAAAAGACAAAAGCCCAATTAGACTCGGACTGGAAAAGTGTTCTGGATTGTTTTGCGTATTCCCGTTGACTCGAAAGGAATTTGGAGGTGATCTCAGATCGGTTTGAAAGAGAATGACCAGAGCTTTCGTTCTTGTACTCATAGACCTCCAAAAGCCTCCTGGATCAAAAGTTATGGCCGTTTGAAGTTGACCATCTCTGGGAGTCCGAAGCTAATTCCAATTTGCTCTTCCCTCTGGACGCGAACTCCCTTGTGCGTTGTGGGTCTTCCCCATGGTTCCTAAGGACAATCACATCATCACAAAAATTAAGTAGCATCCCATTCATTGTATCATTAATTGGAATACTTAGGAACGCCTTCACCTGATAATTTAGTTGACGTGCACGGGCTCGAGTGAGTGGTCCTTGAAGTGGTGGTTCCTCCTGGTGAGTAGAGTTAGTGCTGGTTGTATCCGTTATGGAGATGTCCTCATCAGGCGAGTCGGGTCAGCCCGGCCTGGCACGGTGAGCACGATGGGCCGTCGCGGCTCGGTACGATTTAGACCCGAAGCACGATGAGTCTGTGTCAGACACGGGCCAGTCCGGTACGACACCCACCTCTAGTAGGCGGCATGTGCAGCGGGTAGGCTCTATGGACCTGGGCCGGCCGAGCGGCGCCCGGGGAGGGTACTCAGCAAGCCGGTAAGCACCCTTAACATCGTTACTACGGTGTCACGTTTCAAGTTCACAACAATCCGCACGTCTACCTTTGATGGACAGTGTATTATTTCTTTTCTTGAGAGGAACAATCTACTGTTTCTTGCGGGTACTTGATTCACTTCACCAGACCAACAGCAGCTTCCTTTGCCCAATAAAGAGATACTGGCGATGCAGTAATGCTTTGGGTGCAATCAAACTGAAAAAAACATCACATAAAGCCTAAAAACATTTCTGGACGTACATCATTGTTTACTCCCCTATGTATAAAATTTGAAGTACAATATTGTACTTTCTTTCCTTCTTTAATGCATGACAGAACTCCTGTCATTCTACCTTTAAAAAAAAAATCTGAAGTTCAAATTCGTTCTTTGTAAAGAGTAACAAAAAAGACAGAATTCTAACAAATCTGAACTCTTAACATTTGTCAGAATTTCCTCATTTTTTTACTCCAAATATAGAATGAATATGAACTTGAAATTTTATACATAGATAAGAGTATCGTAGATATACATCAAGATTTTTTTTCAGAATTTTTCGTGATAAACTTTAGTTTGATTGCACCATGGTTGCACCCAGGGCATGCTTGCATAGCACATGTTGCCAGAGGTACTAATCCAGATTCATATATTATTTTCTTCTTACATGTGAATAAATCTTCTTTTGTTTTTAAATACAACTTTCCTGGAAAAAAAAAGAACTGGTCCTAAATAAATAATTGGTTATAAATGGGCCTGGGCTGGGCAGCAACAAAATATGGTATGTGGTGTGGGCCTGTCAGCCATCAATGGGCTATGGGTGGAAGCAGCCAACAGCCCAACAAGGCCCAAGCGTTAGCGCGTATGTACTTCTCCACTCTCCCGACTCTCCAGGCGAGGCGCTGGCGGCGGACGAAGGCAGCGCTACGGCCTACGGCGTCGGCGACGATCTGCTGAAGGGCAGTAAAACTTGCATGGCTAAGGAGGAGCATCCGGATATTCGGTTGTGCTAGAAGAGAGAGGTCAAATTGACGCTGCAAACATAGGACTGGGGAGAAGAGAGAGTGCAAGAAGAGAAGGGAGGAAGCTGATGTAGATTAAGAAGAAAGAGAAGAGCAAGAAGGAGGTGATCGGAGGAGGAGAAAGGGAAGGAAGGGAAGGTAGCAGCTCGGGCAAAGGACAATGGTGGTACCAGGCGTGAGCTTTGCTGATGTGGTGAAGCAGTGGCGGACTCAGAACGAAAATACAGAAATAGAGGGGCTTATACAGAAATAGAGGGGGCTTATGGGTTAAGGCAGTGATCAACAAAGGACTACTGCTAGCCCTGGATAAGTTGATCTTGTGACTCACATCGTACTAAATGAAAAGACCGATAAATCACCGGTGACAAAACCCTTGCAATCTTGCGTATGTTTGAATCCCGCATGTATGTTTCCTCTTTTGAGCTGACGGCATGATTTTTTTTTTTCAAATGTGTTGTACATGTTAATTTATGCTTATAGGTATTTCATCGAATAACTTAAGGATGTACTATCTAAGAATTTTAGAATAGCTAGCTAACAAAGAAAGTAAGCTAGCATTCTTTAATATTAAATTACAACAAAACAGTATCAAACATAAAGATGATTTCAAATCAATTCACAGTATATTAAGGAAGTGGTGATATAATATGGGTGCTATTGGACGATTATATGGGGGCTAGAGCCCATCTTAGCCTCCCCAGGGTCTGCCCCTGCCATGGAGCCATGGACGTGTTCAGCGTCGAATTCGACGGTAGTGATGACAAAAAAAAAAAAAAAAAAAAAAAAAACAAAGATGGTGGCAGGAGAGGGGAATCCAAACTTGTGCTTGGGCAACGGTTTACCCCTAGGAAGACGCCGCCCTTATGGAAGCCATCATGAATTACGCAGAGGTTGTTTCTCTCTAAATTGCTGCATTCATGTGATCTATGCATTTCTGTTTACACCTTTGCCTGCTGGTAAGCGCATGATCAGTGATGGGCGTACTGAAATTGAATGGAAGCTATGCCCCTTGCGTACATTAGGGTACCAGAGAAACATCATTTATTTAGCCCTTTTGTCTTTTTTTTTTTGCAAATATAATCCCCTTCCAAATAGAATTACAAATGTAGCATTTTCCCAACCACAGAACGTGCCTCACATGCTTGTCGGCCGCGGCAGCATGCTGCTCCTGCACTCCTTGGGTGTGGCAAGAGGCAAATATCGCTTGATGTGCCTTCGGGGAGGGGGGCTAAATTTGCAATTCCGCTCGGAAGGAGGCTAGATTTATATTTTAAAAAAAAAGAGGTAAGGGGGTGGGCTAGCTAGAAAAGTGATCAGCTTTTCGTGGGATGGATTATTTTTCTCTAACTTGAATTGATGGGTTGCAGCAATGCATTATTTCAGCTAGATTCAATGAAGGATCGAGGCGCGCCAATAAGAGGGTGAATTGGTGCATACTAACACATAAACCTAATTTTTTCTGTTTTATTAACTCTATAAATTAGTAAAATAATGATTAAACTAAAAGAAATCAATGTAGAATAAAGGATCTAAGTTCATGGAAGAAAACTAGATTAAACAATCAAACTAGAAAGCAAGGGTACGAAAACATGAAGAATAAGAACATGTACATTGTGTAACATAAAATCCTCTTACTGAGATAAACTAGTATGTTGTGTTTGCTTTCTGCATTACCATATTAACTCCCTTATCTTTACTGCTAAGAAATAACCATACTATTTTCCAATGTGGTTTGGTTGAATTTCATGTTTTCTACGATTTTGTAGTTTGCATGAATATTAGTATTATATCTTGAATATTCAATATATGCTAAAGGACGCAGAGTTTACTGCTACCATCACCTCCTTTTGAAGTTAAATTAATTTGAATGGCATGTATTGTTATAACTAATATGCTGTATAGTTCTCTGCCTTCCCCTCTTTAGCCTTTAAGATGATGTTCACAAACATGAGTGAAAGGTCAGGCTAGTACTATTGTAACAGTGTAACTTGTAACTCTGTGTTTAAGATTAGTAATTTGCTTTCAGAAGTTTGAGTTTTTTTTTAGGCTGAGATTGTTCGCTTGGATTGTCATATGCTCGTATGCTACGCATATCAATTTACATCCTGTTGCAGAGTGATTAACACGATCAGTACATCACTCTATAAGTAGCGTACTTTCTTGGTGTTCGTCTTGACTCTTGAGAAAATGTTGAAGAGTATGGTTCGTAGTTGGCTTCATGTGGTTAAGATCACTGTGCGTTATGACACAGGTTTGTTGAAAACAATGGGGCATAGATTGGAAGACATTGGCTAAGGAACTTAGAGGGGATAGTGGGAGGTTGTACGCTCGCCCTCAGCCCGTCAGGTGCATGCCATGGGCCATGGCTCATTCCTGGCCGTCGTGCACGAGGCTCGGAGCAATAACTTTTTTTTAAGGGTATAAGACGAACTCACACCACACTCACACACACGTGCGTATTCTCTATATATGTTAAAAAATTAATTGAATGATCTATATCACACCACACTTACACACACGTGCGTGTTCTCTATATATGCTAAAAAATTAATTGAATGATCTATATAGAAACATACTGTCCTAATGAACAACACGCACGTGTGCACTTATTTTTACCGTTGGTGAGTAGTATTTGCCTTCGACTCGGGCAAGGCGCTCCACGGCTCTTCTGCCAACACTCGGTCCTCCTCTGAGCAATCAACTTGTGAGGGCGATTTTATGGTTTATTTCTGATTTAATTAAGTGATTAATCAAGCAATTAATTAATTAAATGATTAATTTAAGTGATTAATTAACTAAGGTGAATAATTAATGGCACAAAATTGCTTCAGAGCTAGGGTACATTGGTAGGTCTTGTCGCAACTCTGCAGCGTTCGAAAGAGGACCAGGCTTTTTTTTAAATAAAAGGTTTGTCGGAGCGTTAAAAAGGTGATGGATTCCTCTCGTGCACCTCCCAACGTCCAGCTGTGCGCCTCTGATAAATCCTTCCCTTAAACGACTCTGCTAGAACCACTGACATTGCATTTGGTCAAGACACCTGTTTTCGTAACCTAAGATTATTAGTTGGCAAAAGTAAGTGGTGAGTGCTGACTGATGATATGAAAAATTGGGAAAAGGTTCTTTGAATACTTAAAAAGTTTCCTATATCCATAATTGCTCTATGGAAATGACATCTTGCCCATTCTTCACTTATTTATTCAGTTATTCTGTCATATCTGAATCCCTGGCTCATTAGCAAACTGCAACAATAGACAGTAGGATTGGGTTAGTGTTGCCGCAAGACCACTATTTTAATAACTTCTACCCTGATGGCCTATTTGGTTGGAGGGAATTGACGGAAGGGAATGGGAATTGAGAGAGATGGGTTATAAAATCCTTCGATTGATTGGTGGAAATTGGAGAAGAGAATGGGAATTTACAACTTAAACGTAAGGAATTCAATTCCCTGCCTCCCCCCTGGGAATTGAAGTCTCGCTTAATTCTCTTGCCCATTCCTATTTCCCAACGATGCCAAACAGGCCATGAGAGTTTTGTGTGTGGGGTTAGGGGGGGGGGGGGGTTGATTTCTATCCCCTAGGGAGCCATTTGTTAAAAAAATCTAGAACTTGCAATTTCAACCTAAGTGGCTTAGGCTATCCAGTTTAATGCTCTGCCAGAATGAACGGAAGTTTGATGACTAAATATTTCAGTGACCCTTATTTTCTGGACTTTTTTGGCGTTTGTGTTTTGGTGCACACAAGCTATGTATGAACAGGATGAAACAAATGAGAGCCGGATTTTTTTTTAGCAAGAGAGTTGGTGGCATGTACGTGATCAAAAGTCTATTTTGATGAGGAGTTGAATTGGTAGAGCTTGTTACTGATTGTTGAGGTTGTTACTTTCTACTGATTTGCTTCGGAGTTGTTGGACTGAAGTGATAGTGTATTAAATGATACGCTTGATTTTTCAGGCTTGGGCCTCCTGTTCTTGTCTCCTAGTCGCGTTAGTATTCCTTTTCAATGCCTTGTTATCATGAAACAATATATATTTCCTGCGCTAAATTTTCTGATAAAAAAAGCCAGGCATCAAAATTTTGATGCTGTTTATATTGAAGATATTGATTGGGAGAGCAGCCTTGACCACAGGTAGTGCTGATTGCTGATCTAGCTTTATCACAACCTTCAACCACGCCATCTCTAATTGCTAATGACTTGTTATCAGTACTTGGTTGTTTGGTTAACTACCCCTCTTTTCAATTATATGGCATTAATCAAGTCCTTGATAATTTCAAAGGTCACAAAATATTGGAGTGTAATCTGATCAAATTTATATGGCCTCTTCTTGTCTTCGGACTAGAAGATACTCGTTTTCAAGGAGCATAGCAATAGAACATTCTTTTTTTATCCCATAACATTTGAAGACTTTAGCAGAGCTGTTAGCTTTATTTATTTTAAATGTACAGTTACATCCGAATGTTAGCTAGATGAACAATAATGAGTAGTATTACAGGTTTGAATTATGTGCTAAGCATAATGAATTCCTCTCAACAGCCCGGACATACACTAGTGCTGGTACCCAGTATTTTGACAGAAACCTTGGGGTACGCGTCATTACCATTCTTGTCCATGTTTTGTACAATTCTTAATAGGAAGGAATTTTATAGCTACATGACTCTCTTGTGTAACACCCCAATTTGGTAAAATGCCTTTTTTTTAATTTCTGAGATGCTATGTTGCACCTGCCAATCTGATAACGTGCTTAGAAACCTTGATGCAGATCACTTAGGTTTCATTGATTGGTAAAGATTGCAGATATTATAATGTTGACATGATTTGTTTGCAATAACCTTATATTTTTGCTCTTTGAAGCAATCTGCCTTTTCTTATCATAAAACATATGACGTTATTCTGTTGTACCAGATCACTACATTAGCACGCACCAGGTCAAATATTTGGAAATAGGCATGTTTTTGCCATATGACAAATGAACTTAGCTGCCATTGTCTTTATAATAACAGGGTATTTCATTCTACTCAGGTCTGGGGAAGTATGGATTTGGTTCTACCAATTACCAATATGCTGCAGTATCCTTTAGTCCTCCTTTTCGATTTATTGCAAACATTCTTTACTCAAATGTGCTGCAGGGTTATCGTTTTTCTTTCTTCAGCTGCAGTGCAGAGTCACCTGCGGGTTTACTTCCAGGCTCCAGTGAACCTCGTTATCAATTTGTACTTTGTACACCTCTTCGTTACTAGCATGGTATTCGAACTTGATTTGTTAGTTGCTACATGCCATTCTTCTGAATTGTCAGTTGTATTTGCAGACTAGAGTTCAAGTGCGAGACTACAAAAATAGGGCAGAAGTAATGGATTTATTTAATCAAATTAGGCAGTAGTTCAAGACCAAATTAAACCACTATAGGATGTGCCTCGAAGTCTGAAACAAGAACATATGTACTATTTCATTCCGGAAGTTGAAACGATGGAATCTCCCAATCCAAAGTGACGGCCATATCACAACAGATAAAACACACACACTGGCCTCCTGATACAGTGATACGGGCAGCAACAAACCATCACCATCCCAGGTCCAAAAATTTTGCTTGATTGCTTCTTTGCTGCCCTCTGGCCCCTCGCCCTTTCACTCCCCTAAACCCTCCTCTGAAACTAACAGTTGTAGCTCCAGCGACCAGCAGTTCAGTATTACAAGATCAGCGTGTGGCTTTATTTTGGAATCACTCACTTTTCTACCCCCCATAGCAATTTGTTTTGGCAAGTATGGCCCCACTTGCGAACACAATTGCAAAAATAGTTCCATCCCCGACTGCCACGGTGCGGGAGCATAGAATGCAACATGTGTCACTTTTCAGCGCTTCAGCTATTAGGGATTAGGTTATTTTTGCAATTGCATTCGCAAAGGA
This sequence comes from Guadua angustifolia, assembly GCA_036346375.1. Taxonomy (NCBI): domain Eukaryota; kingdom Viridiplantae; phylum Streptophyta; class Magnoliopsida; order Poales; family Poaceae; genus Guadua; species Guadua angustifolia. The sequence continues at coordinate 3,331,064 of CM070514.1, read as the reverse complement.
CCCAAATTTGTAACAAAAATATTACACATGTGGCTAGAAAAGTAATCATTTCTTTATTTTGCTTATAGCCAACTAGGATTTACACTACCGAACCTTCGTCACAAATTGCCCACGTGCCAGTAGCGATTTTCGCCGAAAATTGGTAGAAACCGAACGAAAGTTCAAAGTTAAATTTTTTAAACTTGGCAGTCCAACAGCGGCAAAATAATTCGATTTTCAATTGGTTTACATTGAAAATCGGCACACTCGGCGGGAATTAAAAATATCAAGAAAAATTGGGAAAAAATACATAAAAATGTTGAAAATTTTGTAAAAACCCAGAAAATCAGGAAAAATGTTGGAAATATTAAAAAAGAAGAAGAAGAAGGGAGGATTCCATCTGAGACATGATTGAAGATTTTTTAAAAAATAAATGTTTTGGTGTAGTAGATGTTTCATTTGGTTGACATAACCGAGGGATTGTTTGGAACGAAAGAATTTCACAGGAATCAGTTCATTTCCCACATAAATAGGAAAAAATCACGTGCTCCAAACGGTTTTGCTAAAAAAGGTCTCACAAATTCAATTTTTCAATAAAATTTCATGGTAGATGTCAAAAAGCTACTAATACTAATTTTAGGAAACTTTTGAATAATTTTTTCCAAATTTTCTGAATTTTTAAATTTAAATTTAAATTGAACCTGTTTATCAACCGGTTCCGTTTCTCGAGCTGGACCAGTACAGTCGATTTTTGCAATTTTCGTTGATATTGTGAACCCTGCTCCCACTATTGGAAGGCATTATCATTACATTCAGAACGAGTGAATAACAAAGAAACAAACAATCTTTACTTATAACGTGTCTGTCTGCTCGAGAGACGGCATTGACACCATTACCACACTTTTACAAGTTCACAACAATCTGCACGTCTGCAAATTAACTTACAGCGTATTATTTATGTTCTCGAGATGAACAGTCTACTGCTTCTAACGTGTATACATATGCACAGAAGAATGAACACCCTGCATGGCCTGTTTAAATCCAGATGACACCAGCCAAAATATACATAAATCTGGCACACAGAACTATGGAATGAAATTACACAGCCAGCTGCATGGAGACAGCAGGAGGAGAAACATTCAGACTCACGAGCTTGATGGTGAGAGAATGAGATTCAACATCGGAAACGGATGACGATGCAGGAAATATCATCCTTGCTCATCTTCGTGAGTGCCTCAGATGTTAATCGCTTTGCAGCAACCTGCGGGTCCTTGATTGACTTCACCAGATCAACAGCTTCTTGGTTCTTGATTACCTTTACCCAGCAAAACGAGTCAAGAAGTGGTTATAAGTAAAATTTAGGAATACAAGACAGCGAACATAGATGACTCAACATGTTGATTTGTTATCCGGGTGTACATGGATTTGTTTTTTACATATGAACAAGAAACTGAACTACTTTAGCAGGGGTAACTAAATTATATTGTTTGCCAGGATTGCTGGTGTAAGTTCTCAAACAAAGAACATGTCATAAGTGACTTCATGGGACTTTTATCATTTCATGGCCATTTACTGTGTGAGGCCTAGAGTTAGGAACAGGTTACAGGACAAAATGCCCATCTTAGCCAACTGGCCGATCAAGTCACATCAGCCTTAGGAAGGTTATCATGAGTTTTTTTGTCAAAAGGTTTTGTAATATTGCATAAAAATGGTAAATACAAATTAGAAAAAAAGGAAAGAATAGGAAGGGAGGGATTTCAATTGGGTATCCAAAATGAAAATTCTCCAATACATAGTCATAAATTCTGTAATATAAATATAAATAACATGAAAAACAAAACTTGGCAAGGAAAACATATACCTTCCATAATCCATCACTAGCAAGTATGACAAATTCTATACTTGAGCTTATGGGTACATGGTAAACATCAGGTTCTGAGCTCAAGTGCGCCTTGAGGCTCCGATCACCAAATGCTCTTGCAACCGCAAGTTGGCCATTTACCCGAGGAACATCACCTATGAGCAAGTATTAAATAAATTGATATAAGTTTACCCTGTGATCAGAAACAATTGTGAGACAATTAGACCACAAAACACTTACCAGGAAAAGTAGAAACAAAACCACCTTGCTTTTCAATCCTCTTTCGTTCATTAGTTGTATGGGGTTCATGATCAATAGTAAGCTGATTAGCAACACCTCCTTCACACACAACAGCCCTCGAATCGCCTATATTTGCTATCCACATATCCCTACCATCAACTACAATGGCAGTGACTGCTGTTGAACCACCCGTTCCTAGTTGTCTACAATTTTCCAGAATATATTTGTTCGTAGAGCTGTATGCATTTTTAATTGCTTCCTCAGGGTTCGTCCAGAACAGAGGCTGCAACAACAACAGAAACATCATAAAATAAAATTCCATTAAAATAATGCTTCATGCACAGATATGAATATGATGCATCTCATGTTTTACATGGATGGAAAAGAAAGACCGAAAGTGAAGCTTACCTCTTTCAGTATGTTGTTGAAAAGATTAGCTTTCAAATAACTAGGCACACTATCTCCTGAATGGCCATCATAAATAGCAAACAGACCAAGTTCATGATTATTTTCGTACTTATATTCTGCTACATGGAAGTCTTCCATGTCATGGCCCGATCTTCCTTCCACTAAGTGAAATCCATGTGTTACTCTGTTGCTTGACAACTTACTCCGTCCTCTTCCAGTATCAGAAGATGATGAATTGAGACATGCTGCACTCTTTACATAAATGCAGATGGAACAAAACCACATTATATCAATAGAATCATTTTAACAGAACAGTGGCCATAGTTAAAGCATTTACCAAATAAAACAAAACAAAAGGATATCTGAATCCAAAATAACATAACTATTCCAGATACTGCAATGCATAGAACTGGCAGAGCAATCTGCACGAGTTCCCACTGGGCCATGTATATACAATTTTACATTTTTGTTTTTGTTAAAGTAGACTTGTATAGGGTGTTATTTGCTATTTTATCTTCCACTGTACATGTATATGTCAGGCCCATTGAATGAGTTTGAGCTGCTATTCTAACATGGTATCAGAGCCCTAGCTAGGGTTTCCTGTAGCGCCACCGCCACTGCCGCCGCCGGTTGTCCTTGCCGGCGATGCCACCGCAGCCGCCACAGCTTCCCCCGCGCGGCAACCTCCTCTCTTCTCTCTCTTTCTGGCGACATCACCGCCCCGCTTCATCCTGTCTTCATCGAGCGCCGGCGTTCTCCGTCCCAGCCCTCGCCGGCGACGCCTCCATCATTGTCGCATCTCCATGTGGCATGATGCCTGTAACGCCGCCTAGCTGCAGCTCCATGGCGGCGCCATCGCCGCTCGCTCCTACTCCGTGCGGCGGCGCCGCTCATCTCTCAGTCACCGCTTTCTTGCTTCTCTCGTGGCTCCCTCTCCGGGCCAGGTGTCTCCTCCGTAGCTCCCTCTCCGGCCGCTTGCCTCCTTCCTCTCCGATTGTGCTGTCAGAGACAACAGAGACAACAGCAGCAGAGCTAGTATATAGCCAGAAAAAAAAAAAAAGAACTACACTGCCCCAGCATCTGAGATGACCATCGCATCTCGTTAAAGTGGGACCGATGCCTCTTCCGCTAAGTTATGTTTGATGGGACCAACTTCGAAGTGGTCCACTATGCTCGGTCTCACTTGAGCCAAAGACATCTATGGGGTCATCTCACCGAGCTTCGTTCTTGCCCGCCCGATTCGGTTCGCCCGATTCGTAGGTGGTTGGGCGGATGGCACTCGATCCTGCAAATGTTCTAGCAGCATACGAGTAGGACACTAATCAGTATGTCGCCGATCTGCAGACTCTCGAGAGCTGGCAGGCGGATGAGGCTTGTCTTTATTCTTTGTCATCTTAAGCGACATGAAGGTTGAGCTTGCCATGGATCTAGCCGCTCTTCCTTCTTCTTGGTGATGTGGGAGGCGTCTTGTGAGCTTCGATTCAATGAAAGCGGCGATACTCTCTACACCTCTACTTTGGAGTTGGCGAGCTCTCTTCGTCAGTGAGACTCCACTGTTGATGCCTTCTACCGGCCAGATCAGCGATGTGTGGCGTCGACTTGACTCCTTGGAGCCTCCTCTGATCCAGACTGTGGATCGCTGTGGACTTCATCGGGACCACAAGAGTGTTGTTTGCCTCTTTGAGTTCCTCCGCCGGCTTCGACCGGAGTTTGAGTAGTTCCGAGCTCAGCTGTTGGCCCGTTCACCTCGACCGTCCCTGGTTGAGGCGCTCACCCTGGTCCGTGCTGAGGAGACTTGTCTTCATGGCGTTCTCTCGTCCTCCTCGTCGGTCCTGATCGCTTCCACACCTCCTCCTACGACAACTCTGTGGATCTGCTTCTCTCCCAAGACCGTGGGAGGCTCCGTTCTTATGGTGAAGTACCGTTAGTCTGATGGTTATTCAGTAACTCTTGCAAGAAGACAAGAAACACCATTGAGCAGTGCAGGAGGCGGCCTCAGAACCGCAAGGGTGGAGATAGTGGAGCTGGTACCTCTCGCCCACCGAACGCCCTACTAACAGCCATGCAGGATGTGACTCAGCGCATGGAGCGCTACACAGGGCGACACCTTCTCCAGACCGTCTGTTGCGATCTTCCTTCAGTATCTGATTGCCACTGGATTCTTGACTCAGGGCTTCTTTTCATATGACATCGATCCCACTCACCTTGGCCCGGCTGAGTTCTCGGCTATCCCTATGTCCTGTCAGAAGCGGTGATGGTACTTCCTCTCGATTCTTTGGTGGGGCACTCTTCACACTTCTTATTTTCATGTTCCTTCTGTTTCACATGTTCCTCGCCTCGATTCTGACTTATCTCTTTGGTGACCATCGACCTTGATTGTCGTATCATTCTTGAGGCTGACTCTTGTTCTATTCAGGATCGTCTCACCGGGACCCTGGTTGGTACTGGCCGTCGGGTCCGTGACTCTCAGCGTCTTTGGGAGCTTGGTAGCCGCCTTCCCTCCTTAAAATCCACGTCCACCTCCGATGCTTGATCATTGCCGTCTCTGATGTCACTATCCTCGCCACCCACTTCCGCTTGATTTTGCTCGATGGCATCATCGTTTAGGTCACATGTGTGGGTCTCGTCTTTCTTTGTTAGTGAGTCGTGGTGTTCTTGGGAAGGTTCTGGTGATACCTCCACGTCTCTGTATGGGTTTGTAAGCTTGGGAAGCGACTCTGATTACCCTATCCCATGATGACTCAGTGTCTCTTCAGCCGTTTGATTTGATTCATTCTAATGTATGGGGCCCAGCTCGCCGTTTGAAAGGGTCATCGATATTATGTGATCTTTATTGATGATTTCTCTCGTTACACTTGGATCTATCTTCTGACTTCTAGGCATCAGGTGTTGTCTGCCTACCAAGTCTCCGCTGCCATGGTCCGCACACAGTTTGACTCGCCTATTTGTGTTTTCCGTGCTGACTCTGCGGCGAGTACCTATCCACCTCGCTTCGTCAGTATCTCCTTGAGCAGGGTACCCTTCCTCAATTACTCTTGTCTTTGGTGCTCACGCTTCGAGAATGGTGTTTCGAGCGCAAGCATCGTCACCTTCTTGAGGCTGCTCAGCGATGATGTTGTCTTCTCTGTTCGCCCATTCAAATTTGAGGCTATCTCTTGTTGTCTACCTTGTGAACCTTGACTTCTCTTGCTCTTGAGGTGCCACCTGTTGGCGTCTCTTTTTTGAGACTCTCAAGTCTGATCACCTTTGTGCATTGGTGCGTTGTCTTTGTGCTTCTTGACCCGTGATGACGAAGCTCCTTTGCTTAGTCTGTTGAGTGTGTCTTTCTTGGCTACGATGCTGAGCGCAAGGGTTATCGCTGTTGGGACCCTGTGGCTCGCAGGATCCGGGTCTCCCGAGATGTCACCTTTGATGAGTCTTGCTCCTTCACTCGTGATCCTTCCTCTAGTCCGCACTCTACTTCTGATTCGCTCTCTTTCCTCACTCTACCTGATGCTTCCTTCTGTCCACCATCACCCTCTCCTCCGTCCCTGCCTTTACCTCCATCCTCGCCACCATCACCCTCACCTTCCATTCCAGTTCCTTCGTCCACTACTCCACCCTCTCCCTCGCCACCTCAGCAGCATTCTTTTGCCTTTCCGCCTCCTCCTGTCCGTTTCCACTACACTCGTCGTCCATCTCCTCCCGATTCCTCCTCATTTATACTTGAGCTTATGGGTACATGGTAAACATCAGGTTCTGAGCTCATGCTGAGTCGATCACCAAATGCTCTTGACTATGGCTTCAGACATCACTATGAGCAAGTATTAAATAAATTGATATAAGTTTACCTGTGATCAAAACATTGAGACAATTAGACCACAAAACACTTACCAGAAAGTAGAAACAAACCACCTTGCTTTTCAATCCTCTTTCGTTCATTAGTTTTATGGGGTTCATGATCAATAGTAAGCTGATTAGCAACACCTCCTTCACACACAGCCTCGATGCCTATATTTGCTATCCATATCCCTACCATCAACTACAATGGCAGTGACTGCTGTTGAACCACTCTTTGTCTACAATTTCCAGAATATATTTGTGGAGCTGCATTTTAATTGCTTCCTCAGGGTTCAGAACAGAGGCTGCAACAACAACAGAAACATCATAAAATAAAATTCCATTAAAATAATGCTTCATGCACAGATATGAATATGATGCATCTCATGTTTACATGGATGGAAAGAAAGACAAGTGAATACTCTTTCAGTATGTTGTTGAAAAGATTAGCTTTCAAATAACTAGGCACACTATCTCTGAATGGCCATCATAATAGCAAACAGACCAAGTTCATGATTATTTGTATATATTCTGCTACATGAAGTCTTCCATGTCATGCCGATCTTCCTTCCACTAAGTGAAATCCATGTTACTCGTTTGACAACTTACTCCTCTTCAGTATCAGAAGATGATGAATTGAGACATGCTGCATTTACATAAATGCAGATGGAACAAAACCACATTATATCAATAGAATCATTTAACAGAACAGTGACCATAGTTAAAGCATTTACAAATAAAACAAACAATAGGATATCTGAATCCAAAATAACATAACTATTCCAGATACTGCAATGCATAGAACTGGCAGAGCAATCTGCAGTTCCACTGGCCATGTATATACAATTTTACTTTTGTTTTTGTTAAGTAGACTTATAGGTGTTATTTGCTATTTTATCTTCCATGCATTTATATGTCAGGCCATTGCCCATTGAATGAGTTTGAGCTGCTATTCTAACATGGTATCGAGCCTAGCTAGGCTCTTAGCACTTATTTCGTCCCTGTTTCCTGTTCTGCTCGATTATTCTCGGCGACTCTGCCTTGATTCGCGACTCATTCTTGTGCTCTTGTTCTATTCGATCGCTCATCGGGACCGTTGGTTCTGCCGCGTCCGTGACTCTCGGCTCTTTGGGAGCTTGACGCTGCTTCCTCTCCGATCACGCCCACCTCCAGAGGGCGTCATTGCCGTCGATGTCACTATCCTCGCCACCGCTCGCATTTGCTCGATGGCATCATCGTTTAGGTCACATGTGTGGTCTCGTCTTTCTTTGTTAGTGAGTCGTGGTGTTCTTGGGAAGGTTCTGGTGATACCTCCCATCTGTATGGGTAGTAAGCTTGGGAAGCACTAGCATTCCCTATCCCACAAAGGACTCAAGTGTCTCTTCAGCCGTTTGATTTGATTCATTCTAATGTATGGGGCCCAGCTCCCTTCGTTTCGAAAGGGGGTCATCGATATTATGTGATCTTTATTGATGATTTCTCTCGTTACACTTGGATCTATCTTCTGACTTCTAGGCATCAGGTGTTGTCTGCCTACCAGTCTCACTGCCATGGTCCGCTACGTTTGACTTCGCTTATTTGTGTTTTCCGTCTGACTCGGCGAGTACCTATCCACCTCGCTTCGCAGATTCTCCTTGAGCGGTACCCTTCCTCAAGATCTTGTCTTGGTGCTCACGCTTCGAATGGTGTTTGAGCGCAAGCATCGCCACCTTCTTGAGACCGCTCAGCGATGATGTTGTCTTCCTCTGTTCGCCCACTTCGGCCGAGGCTATCTCTATGTTGTCTACCTTGTGAACCTTGACCTTCTCATGCTCTTGAGGTGCCACCTGTTGAGCGTCTCTTTAGAGGACTCCTCAAGACTATCACCTTTGTGCATTCGGCGTTGTCTTTGTGCTTCTTACTCGTGAGCGACGAAGCTCACTCGCTTAGTCTCGTGAGTGTGTCTTTCTTGCTACGATCTTGGCCAAGGGTTATCTGTTGGGACCCATGGCTCGCAGGATCCGGGTCTCCGAGATGTCACCTTTGATGAGTCTTGCTCCTTCACTCGTGATCCTTCCTCTAGTCCGCACTCTACTTCGATTCGCTTCTCTTTCCTCACTCTACCGATGCTTCCTTCATCCCCATCACCCTCTCCTCCGTCCCTGCCTTTACCTCCATCCTCGCCACCATCACCCTCACCTTCCATTCCAGTCCTTCAGTCCACTACTCCACCTCTCCTCGCCACCTCAGCAGCATTCTTTTGCCTTTCCGCCTCCTCCCGTCTGCTTCCACTCACTCGTCGTCCATCTCCTCCCGATTCCTCCTCCCTCCTAGGTCCTGCTCCCACTTCAGAGTCTTCTCCCTCTTTAGAGTCCTCTCCTCTGCTCCTACTTGAGCATACCTCTCCGCTTCCTCACTGCAGTATGCTCTTCGTGATCGGAGTATGATTCCTCAGTCCCGATCGCTACGGTTTGTTCTCGCATCGTCTCTCTCGAGCCTACTTCCTATCGCGATCGTTATACTCATCCCGAGTGGCGTTCGCTATGGTCGAGGAGCTTGTCATGTAGAGCGACTGGCACTTGGGACCTTGCCCCTCTTCCTCCTTCTGTCACTCATATCACGTGCAAGTGGGTCTATAAGATCAAGACTCGCTCTAATGGCTCTATTGAGCGCTATAAGGCGCGTCTCGTTGCACGTGGCTTCCAGCAGGAGTATGGGCGTGACTGTGAGGAGACCTTCGCTCTTGTTGCTCACAGACCACTGTGCACACACTTGTGGTTGTTGTTACGTCACGAGAGACCATCTCCCGACTTGATGTGAAGAATGCTTTTCTTCACGGTGAGCTACGTGAGGTCTATATGCACCCACCTCCCGGCTATTCTATGCGGATGGCCACGTGTGTTGCCTTACGGTTTTATTAGACCACAAAACACTTACCAGGAAAAGTAGAAACAAAACCACCTTGCTTTTCAATCCTCTTTCGTTCATTAGTTTTATGGGGTTCATGATCAATAGTAAGCTGATTAGCAACACCTCCTTCACACACAACAGCCCTCGAATCGCCTATATTTGCTATCCACATATCCCTACCATCAACTACAATGGCAGTGACTGCTGTTGAACCACCCGTTCCTAGTTGTCTACAATTTTCCAGAATATATTTGTTAAGAGAGCTGTATGCATTTTTAATTGCTTCCTCAGGGTTAAATCCAGAACAGAGGCTGCAACAACAACAGAAACATCATAAAATAAAATTCCATTAAAATAATGCTTCATGCACAGATATGAATATGATGCATCTCATGTTTTACATGGATGGAAAAGAAAGACCGAAAGTGAAGCTTACCTCTTTCAGTATGTTGTTGAAAAGATTAGCTTTCAAATAACTAGGCACACTATCTCCTGAATGGCCATCATAAATAGCAAACAGACCAAGTTCATGATTATTTTAGTACTTATATTCTGCTACATGGAAGTCTTCCATGTCATGGCCCGATCTTCCTTCCACTAAGTGAAATCCATGTGTTACTCTGTTGCTTGACAACTTACTCCGTCCTCTTCCAGTATCAGAAGATGATGAATTGAGACATGCTGCACTCTTTACATAAATGCAGATGGAACAAAACCACATTATATCAATAGAATCATTTTAACAGAACAGTGACCATAGTTAAAGCATTTACCAAATAAAACAAACAATAGGATATCTGAATCCAAAATAACATAACTATTCCAGATACTGCAATGCATAGAACTGGCAGAGCAATCTGCACGAGTTCCCACTGGGCCATGTATATACAATTTTACATTTTTGTTTTTGTTAAAGTAGACTTGTATAGGGTGTTATTTGCTATTTTATCTTCCACTGTACATTTATATGTCAGGCCCATTGGCCCATTGAATGAGTTTGAGCTGCTATTCTAACATGGTATCAGAGCCCTAGCTAGGGTTTCCTGTAGTGCCACCGCCACCGCCGCCGCCGGTTGTCCTTGCCGGCGATGCCACACATGACCGCGCCTGACTTCCCCATGCAGCAACCTCCTCTCTCTCTCTCTTTTGGCGACATCACCGCCCTTCATCCTCTGTCTTCATCGGCCATGGCGTTCTCCGTCCCAGACCTCTTGGCGGCGCCTCCGCCATTGTTGCATCTCTCGCTCGGCGAGTGCTGCGCCCGCCGCCACTGACTCCAGCATGGCGCCATCGCTCTCGCTCCTATTCCGTCGTGGCGGCGCTGCTCTGTCTCTCTCCAGTCGCCGCTCTCTTGCTTCTCTCGGCCGGCTCCCTCTCCAGCGCCGGTGTCTCCTCCGCCGGCTCCCTCTCCAGCGCCGCTTGCCTCCCTTCCTCTCCAGCGTCTGTCGTAGACAACAGAGACAACAGCAGCAGAGCTAGTATATAGCCAGCAAAAAAAAAAAGAACTACACTGCCCCAGCATCTGAGATGGCCATCGCATCTCGTTCCGTGGGACCGATGCCTCTTCCGCCCGTTATGTTTGATGGGACCAACTTCCGGAAGTGGTCCCCAGTCTCTCTCTGCTTATTGTGTCTTCCTTGGTTCTTCTCTGATTGCCTGGAAGACCAAGAAGCAGATCATTCTCGCTCGATCTTGAAGGTGAGTTGCGAGCGCTTGCCTCTGTGACGGCTGAGGTGACTTGGTTATGGTGGCTCCTGGCAGATTTTGGTGTCACTGTCTCTACCCCTCTGACGGTTTGCTCGAAGCGATCTGCGTAGCGATCATCATTGCTCGAGATCCGGTGAAGCATGAGCTCACCAAGCACATTGGTATTGATGCTTCCTATGTCCGTTCTCAGGTGCAGCAACAAGTGGTTGCCCTTCAGTATGTGCCCTCCGAGGTTCAGATCGCGGATTTCTTCACCAAGGCACAAACTAAGGCGCAACATGATCTTCATCTCTCCAAACTCAATGTTGTGGATTCACCTTGAGTTTGAGGGGGGTGTTAAAGTAGACTTGTATAGGGTGTTATTTGCTATTTTATCTTCCACTGTACATGTATATGTCAAGCCCATTGGCTGCTATTCTAACAGTTTTCAGTTAGTTCCAGATATGCCAATAAGAAGCAATTGAAAACTAATGCAGTCCTGAACTGAATCAAGATAGACTGCATTTCTTTCCAGGTTCAAACTAGTCTTTTCAAAACCCTTTTTTATTAACACCCCCCCCCCAAAAAAAACACAAAAAAAGAACAATGTAAAAGAAACTAAAAATCCATTTTTTTAGTCGAAGAAGCATGCCAAACCCACGCTCACCTATAACTTGACCATCATTTATGTTGCATGCAAAATGATAAATCACATAATTAAGATAAAACTTCAAATAAACAGTCTAAAAATCGGCAGGATGATAAGAATCATGTGTCTTAACTTCAAAGGTCTATATTATCAATGTTATACTACGTATTAAAGGAGAAAGGACGGAAATCAGCTAATGCCCGTGATAAAGACCTGAGAAAGAGTTGGGTATCATTCTTTACCTCTGAATTAGTAGTCTTGGTTAAATCCTGATGGTCATGTGGGCATTACCATGTGTACCATGTTTGCGACACTTTAGGACACAGGAGTCAGTGGTCACTGTGTATGTTACACACGTTCTGAAATTCTTACAAATGCATCTCTAAGTGTTAGCCTTAGACTGCCTAACATTTGCATGACATTCATCACGTTCAAATCAAAACCCTCGTAATTTGGTTAAACTCAAGAAGGCCTGAAGGCCAGTATTGAGGCAACACCAGAATTAGAAAATTTTTGTTGGAGGTGCATACTTCACACGTACAACTTTATAGTCTTGTACAATGATTTCGTAACATCATAAGTTCAACACATATATTTAAAATTACTAAAAGTACAAATAGTTCTAATGTCTTAAAAAATCCAAAACCACTAAAATTGGAACCAATTCAACCAACAAATTTGGTCCATTGAAGAGGTAATCTTGTAGCACTTTTCAAATTTTTTGGGGCGCCCAGGGGGATACCAGGCACCTCCCTAGTACCGCCCATGTATTGAGGCGTGACAGTTTAGGTCAAGGATCTCATGTCTAACGACAAATAGGTATATGCTTGACAATTTAACCTAAAGGACCATTACAAGTCTAGAACTAGAATTGACAAAAGATGTCATTTTAGCTAGCACTCGCTGAATCATTACTCGTTAGACTTCAAATCTAAGTCTCACTAAAGGTGGGAAGGGGCACATCAAGCCGCAGAAGGCACAGAGTTTACCGCACCATATCATTCGCAAGCTTAGATACGCGACTTGTCCGATTGTACAGGAAGCCTACCGTCGTTTGTGCCCACTTTAACCCAACCCCCCTCTTCTTCGGTTCTTGCATAGGCCTCGAGCAATCGCCATGTTATGCATGTCTTTCGCCGTTGCGAGCAAACCAAGAGAGTTATTCAATCAACAGGCTAGCCAAAAAGGAAGAAAAAAATCTAATTTTCAGAACTCCTAAATCAGGACAGGAGCAGACGCGATCGGATCATCAAACAGGACTCGACGGCCTCAATTAGAGGACGGCATAAAATTAATAATAACAAAAAAAACTTTTGGTATAGAAAGCAAGCAAGCAATCACCAAGAAAGAAATAATCGGTAGTAGCGTTATTACCCGGAGGATGTTGAGTAGGTCGGGCCGCCTCCTGCCGGCGCGGCGCCCCGACGAGGAGGACGGCAAGGAAGAGGAGGAGGACGAGGACGACGCCGGCAGGCTCTCCGCCCGACCGCCGATCATGGCCGGAACCAGCAGCAGCACGCAGTACTCCGCTAAAATTCCTCGCCCTTCTCGGTTCTCTCGTGCGACTCCGGCTGAGCCTGAGGAAGATTTCGCTCGCCTCTTTATAATTTGGAATATATCTCTCTCTCTCCCTTCTTTTCGTTGCTTCGAGATTAACGGGATAGAAACGGCAGCCGGCGTGAGCAAGTTAAAAGAGGAAGAAAAAAAAAAGAGATTCCGAGGCTAGAGTGGAAGGAATCGTCCCTTTTTTCTAAGTCCAGTGTTTATATATTTTTTTTACAAATTTAATCTTCTTCTTATGTAATTGTAAACACAATCTCATCTTCTATCATGGAAGTGTCAAAAATATGATATGTGCCGTCTTCCCCACTCTTTAGATACAACAGCACCTACTACTACGCTCGTTCACCCGCTTCCGCGCTCTCTAGATGTGACAGGGCCAACTTTTGTGCTCTCCGAATATGATAGAGAATATTTATTACCTATCGTATCTTTTACTGTAGAAGAGGAGACTAAATATATAAATATATTCATAGAAAGACTAAATTTTTAAAAAGTATGTATATACTATAGGCGCCGGAAAAGAAACGACTTCTGGAGGAAGTAAACGTGATGGTGGAGTTTCCGCGGGAAGTGGGGCCAGCGGCGCCAGCCCACAACCAAGGAACAGGAAGGCCAGCCAACCAAGGAAGAACACTTAGAACGGCATTGTCCCACTGATCAGCTCAGCAGCGAGCAAAGCAGTGCCAGTCAAACAAAATGCGAGAAAATGCACCCCCGAACCACTTCCTCTCGTCACAAAAAATACATTATTTTATATATTAATAGGGCCCTCAAAATATAACTTTAACCGCTAATTTTTATTTAATATATTTATAAAGTGGAATGAAATTATAATATATAAAAATATTTTTTGAGACGGATATATATTATGATTTTTATATATGTAATATAATTTTTTTAAAATATTGATAGCTTAAGTTTTAAAAGGTTGACTATATAAACCCTAAAAGAACAAGTTTTTGTGAACCAGAGAGTACATATCTAGAGTACTAAACATGTTCAAGTACCAATGGATGACATGCATGTTAACGGTCATCATAGCAACAGGTACACACAACTGACACGTGATGATGGGTATTGCCATTGTATACTCCCTCTAGTCATAAATAGTTATCGTTTTGAATATTATTACAATCAAATTTTTGAAACTTTGACTATCAATATCTTTTTAAATATTTAAATATGATATATGAAAATTATATGTGTAGATTTGTCTGAAAAAGTACTTTCATAATATTATAATTTTATTAGATTTTATAAATATGTTATAATAGAAATTAGTGAGCAAAATTGTATTTTAAAGATCGTGTTGATGTTCAAAATAACAACTATTTGTGACCAGAGGGAGAGAATAGCTTGTTTGGTGAGACGAAATTAGAGGAAGGGAAAGGGAATTTAGGGGATAGAGGTTGAAAAGTCAAATACAGGATATGGGACATCAGTTGGGATAGAAAAGGGGAATTCAGGCCCCGACTCCCACCATTTTAAACCCTGTGTAGGGAGTGAAAAATTGAGAGGAAATTACTCTTATCAATGCAGCAATTTATGTTACAATTTCCACCAAGTTAAGAGACTAATTCCTATAATTTCTCATCTCTCTAACCAAACAAAGGATTAGGTCTAAAGCAAACTCCCGTACCCAACCCCAATTACTGCCAAACAGGCCATCTTGCCGATTACTGCCGTACAAACTCCCTTCTCTAAAGTCCCATCCCAATTACTGCCAAACAGGCCACCTTGCACAATTGTTTTTTTTTTTTTTTGGCGCTCGAAAGCCCCTATGAGCTGCAGTGAATACGGTCCCGTCTTTTTCACGAGCTTGAAAGAAAATAAAAAGCCTAAACAAACGTGTACCAGTTTTTTACCTAGACTGTTTCAAAAGCCAAAATTCACTTGAGAAATGTAAATGTTTTTTAAGCTTGTTGAGGATTAGTCCTACACTAGTACCATTAAAATTAAGGTAAAATTACTTGTCTCTGTTATATATAAAAACCGATTGCTTTTACACAGTTTAAACCTAAAAACTATTTTTAAATTATAAAAAAAAAAGACTAAGCGTAAATAAATATGGCCTAAGGCAATCACGAGGGTAGTGAAGTTTCTAGGCCCTACAACAGCGACTACTACTGGGAGCAGGGAATGAAGGCCAGGCAAAGTCAGTTGCAGTGAGAAAAGGGATCGATCGGGTATACCGGAGAACTACACGGTTGGCGTGCCTAGTGCCTCCATTTTACACTATATACAACATGCATATAGTCTTTCAGTTTCACTGGCAAGCTAACCAAAGTTGGGCCCAATGGAAAGCTCAACTGCCAACCAGAACCAAAATTAGGCATTTCCCAAAATAAAACATTAGAGAACCAAGATAAGGGCAAAAAGATTTAATAAACACAGTTTTCGCACAAAAAAAGTGTTTAATAAACACAAGCTGATGTATTTACTTTCCTAATCTCTAATCTAACCATTATTCATCACACTAGATCGAACAAGATTTCCAGGCTGGGCTCGGGAAGGAAATAAAGTTGCACTTCATAAGCTGCCTCTGCTTCCTTAGCTACAGAAAATTTGGTTCACAAACTCCAAGAAAAATAATGTGAAAACAATAACATGTCCTTTTCAGGTCAATCTTCAATATCTTGGACCCACTGCAAACCTGACACAGAACAAAAAGAAAGGTATGCACACTCGCAAAGCGACATGGGTGTCATAATCTTGCTTATGCATAAAAAGAAGCATATAACATCACAGAAATTGACAAGTAGAATTTTCAGAGTTAAAAGATGCAAGGGCCCACCTGAAAAAACTTCAATTCAACATAAGAACACTGTATTTTTATAGGAACCTACTGCACTTTCTGTATTTTAATTAGATCCATTATGTGAAGGCACTCCACTATGCGACCACAATTTTTATTTTGTTTCCTTCATCTTAGAGAAGGTTGGGAACTTAAGATTAGCACTAGCAGTAGCACTTCGTTCTAAGTCAATTCTGGGGGTGGAAATTGCTACAAGCTATTATATTCAGTTTTTTGAGCAATCCCATAATACTAACAGATAATTAACAATATCTACAGTGTGATGACGTAATTTTCCAGTCTCGAATGGACAGCCACCCCCCTTTGGACAAATCAGTAAAAAAATAATAGCCGATAAGAATTCTGGGAAAGTGGAACTGACCTTCTAGTACCAACTCCACTGCTGCATTTGGAATGAAAAGTCCAACAATTCGCTGGTTGTCATTTGTCGTCTCCAAGCGGACAATACGTATTCTCTTGTGAATCTGTCGCACCTATTTGATTATGTCAACAAAGCAATTGCCAATTAGATAAGCATTAGATAAAAGACCCACTACCACGTGGGAAGTGTGGTTAGCAATCATCTTTGATATATTACATATAAGACCCACTAAAATTATAGCACATGTACAAGCAGCAAAACATACTAAAACACATTTTTCTGTAAGCATGGTGAACTGTAGTACCAACCATCTAGTATGCTGTCTGATATAACATTTGAGATGAACTGAGGCAGCTATTTGTAGGAGGAGAAAGCAAAAGACCAAAGCAAAGGCAAACCTGCTTAGCAAGGGCCTTTTCCACTGTGCCCCAAACAGGGAGTATTAGACCACCCAAAATATTAATCTCCTGTAATCTTCTGCCTACTGTACAGTAGCTTCCAAGTTTGCATTTGGGTCCATGCATACACTGAATCAAAAAGGACACGACATTAATGAGTGTATCTGACCCAACTTGCTTAAAGTGCAGAAAAAGGTGGTCAATCATGTCTGTTCTCAAAACAAAACTAAGACTTAATCCTGGTACTATAAATTATTAAAACAAAGCAGGGGGGTAAAGAGCTGAAAAGCAAACAGATCAACAGTCATTCACTATAAACCAACAACAGCTTACTAAATTACATTCATATAGCTTAAAATCCTCTGGATGGTCCCCTTTCAAAAAAAAATAATTCCTTTGGATGGTAGAGATAAAACAGTAACTATAAACCTACTAGCTATACATGTATTTCCCAGTGCACTAAACCTACTAGTATTTATATTGCTAGTTTTTAAATCCAACGCTACTAACAGACCACTAGCTGCTTAGAAAAACAAGGGACCTAGTTGAATGCTAAGCTGTTCTCTAATAGTGTATACAAGCATTCCATGTAGAGCCCTACCCTGATCAATGTTGAATACAAATATTATGCAGTATTACACTATTACCTGCTTGGATGATGCATCATACTCTTCCTGCCAACCTTTGCCAATTTTGTCAAATGATGGGACCTTCCTATACTTGCTTTTAAGTTCAACCAAAGGCATCTCTCTTAAGAAAAAGAATAAGACAGGGTGACTAAAAATGTTAAAACCACCACCAATCACTCAAGACATGCAATAATAAGCAACAAGTAACAACTATGCTTAACACCAAAGATGAATCATAGAACTCCATGAAGAGTTTAAAGTATTTTAGGCAGCAGAAGTCGAAAAAGTCAAATCATGAATCAAGTACCGCAAAGCTTCCCCAACAGCAGGACGAATTACTCTGTACATTCCTTCAGTTGAGCTGGTGCACCAAAGCATACATGCAATCAGAATGCTGCATTATATAATTGTTGGAAGCCATGGAAACAAAAAGTAATTTATTATCACAATGGACACATATCCAAAAGTTTCTGTTAATTCCAACAATTAAGATCGACTCCATATACCCAACATCAACCATTTTCAATTAATGTACTTTATCTTTCATTAAAATAACAAGTTATCTTTTGCTTGTGTCTGCTTCTCTTGGCCTGACTTCTATCTGGAATACGTGAAATGTTACAAGTTGACCATGACATTAAAGGCCTGTTTGGTAGAGCTTCAGATTCCAGCTTCACCTGAAATCTGAAACTTGTAGGCTAAAATAAAGTGAATATTTTTAGTCTAAAATGTAAACAAAATTATCCATCTAAACACTCTTAATGTACTCACAGCTCCAGCTTCATGAATCTGGTGAAGCTAGAATTTTCAGCTTCACCAGATTCACAGCTTTACCAGATTCACGAATCTGGTGAAGCTGAATCCCTGCCAAACAGGCCCTAAATTCTCCTTCCAGATACCAAAATATACCAATAGAAATTTGAAATGTGCAGGATCCCATCAAGGTTCACATCACTTGGTAAATAGCTTCTTTTGTCATTAGCTGTAAGAATAGTTCTGCCATCTTTTTTCACTTACATGAAAGTTAGGTTTTTCAACGTCTCATTTGGTATTTAGTTGCCACTATTTGTATCTTTTTATTTATATTGAAGTAAAAAAAATGACATGCTGACAGATATCTTGCAAAAGAAACTAAAGATAAATAAATCACACTCATCCAACCACATCATACCCTTCAAATGCTAGCATGAAATGTCTGCTCCCCATCCATTCTCTTCTGGACTCGTAAAATCCATCATTAGAAGAGCATGCTCCATCTTTCTGCCTTTCTTCAAATATTGCATTTGCCGACTTAACATTTGCACAAATAAATAATAATAATGCAGTTGTCAAGAGGTGCAGTCCTAAAATCAATGCTGAATCAAACCGAAATATAACTAGATATGTTGCAGAAATTCTCAGGGAAAACAGGTCATGGATGCAAAATGCTGCCTACCTCCCAAGTAACTCCACGATCAATTGTAAAAGTATACAACACTGTAGAAGCACCAGACAAGCTGTCGATTTGAACAGTCTGCACAGATGAACTTGGATTAGAACTACCGGAAGTAGAGATCCTCAGGGATTTAAATTTTGTTTTCGAAAAAAAAATAAACCCCACCAAGATATCCGGTTACCAGAGGTAACCCGAAATTTTGGAAAAATTTCATCCAAAGTGTTTTAATCCAAATTTGGGGGAAACATATATGTAGAAAAATCAAAAGAAGTGCCGATTTCTGGACTCGAACCCGACACCTCCCACAGCCCAGCCTGCTGCTCACCACCAGCCCAAGTTTGTGCAAAGGCTATGGTTGCAACATTGCAAACAGCTTCTGAACTTCCGATGTTTTCGGCTGTTTTATACTATACCGGGGGACACCCATAGGGCCTACCAGCTGATAGATTATTTTTCCCATGGAGTTCCTACAGCAAATTATTTTTTTAAGTGACCTACAGCAAATTCTTACATGAAAGAAATACTACCTTGGGTGATTCTTTCATTTCGACACTTTTTGCTTTGATATCAACAATACCAGAATCAAGTTGTCCTTCAATTCGTGCATTCTGAATAACCATATCAAGCGTACTTGTGAAAAGATCAAATAACCTGTTAAATTAAGCATTCTAGTAAGGTATCAACTGACCAGGTACAAATATAACAAAGGGAACTGTGTTGAAAAAACATGCCTATTCTGGATGTCAGGAGCCAATCCCAGAATACGATTGAGGAAACGGGCCACATCATGCATATCAGAATCAACAATCCTACCAGTAAGTTTTCCTCCATTTTTTCCATTGCCTGCAACAACAATTGCCAAATAACAAGCTCTTGATTGTATATTTAAAACTACATAGCACAGATTATAATGTACAAAATAGTAGAACATTTCTGACATTCACTGCAAGCATGGTAAGTTGAACCTGCAAGCATCATTTTGGCATCTAAAATATTAATCAGGAATATATGTATATGAAAAGATACTGCATAACTCTGCTACTTAAGCAATAAAAAAATTAATGAATAGCCAAATGTTTCTGAGCACAAACCACAGTCAACATACCATTTCAAACAAAATTACTGCAAAATGAACAGAATGAATTCGATGGAATATAATAAATCCTGAAGTGGAATCTATATGATATATTGGCTAAGACACACAGTTCATGGCTAAGCGGTACTATAGTTTTGGTAAGCGTACCTATAGAACATGATATCTAGATAGCTGAGAGAGAGAGAGAGAGACTGACTTTACACAGCCTGCATACTATAATTTTCATCCACGACAAAAAAAAAAGTTTTATTACAAACAGCAGAATGAAATAGACAAAAAATATATGAAATTCAAAAGTGGCATTTATATGATGAATTGGACAAAATGGCACATAGAGAGTTCACGACTACGTTTTAGGATGTTTATCCATAAAATATGATATCCAGGTAGCAGTACAAACAAATAAAACTTTTAAAGCCTGCATCCAATATTTTTGTCTGTGACAAGAAAAATAAGTTTGTAACAAACTTACACATTACAGCGTCCCTGATAATTCCAACTGACACTAACGCAGCTTTTGCTTTGGTGATGAATTCTTGGAGACTAGCTTGATTCTCAGAGCATTCTGAAGGCACAATTGGAAATGCATCCTGCTAACCTTAAAAACTATTCTTTAGAATATTGCACGACTTATCAAATAACGCCTCACCTCCCAACCCAAAAAATTAGTTAGGATAATGCACGACTTATGAAATAACCCTCACCTCCCCTCCCTTAAAAACTATTCTTTAGAATAATGGACGACATATGAAACAACCCTTCACCTCCCATCCCAAAAAGAGTAAAGATAGCTACTAACCTGTTCCATTATTCTTCTATACATCATTGTCAGGGCTTTCTTTCCATAATTGCTGTCATAGTTAAAAGCACTAAGTGATGGTCCAGCTCTGCAAAAGTTGAGATCACACATGAAATCTTCATAGATGATCAAGGTTACGCAGAGAACTGAACTGAACTAAGACAAACTAAAAAAGAACCTTCGATCTCCTTGTGTTAAAGCTCCAAGAGACTGCAGTCTCTTTGCCACAATTGATGCAAATCGCTTTTCACCACCAAGGCTTGTAAAAAGAAGCCTAGATTGACATTTCACAAATTAATGTTTCACAATTCAGATATGTAAGTTACTCATTGGCTATGTTGAGTATGCACTTATAGAAGTTAGTGCGCTTCATGATTATCTGAGTATATAGAAATCAACATTAATACATGTTCAACCAAAGACTGTTAAAGTCCTTATTTCAGTCACTTTATACTAACAACAGCAAACAGTATCAATGAGCCAACGGGGGAATTTTCATGCTAATAAATGATACCTATAGTCAGGTGCAGAAGTTTGGTTAGAGCGATGGGTTCTCCCAAACTGCTGAATTGCACGGTCTGCACTCCAAGGAAGTTCAAGCGTTATGTGTACTCTTCTCCTCTGGCACGTTTAGTTAATCAGTGTAAGGAACATTCCAATAGATAATGTCTTGGGCAATTGTATGGATGGGAAGTGAAGGAAAAAAAACCTGATTTTTCGCCCTTCGATCAGCATGTAAAGAAACACCAGCTGATCCTGCCTCCGATATTATAGAAACAAACTTTTTCCATCCATGAACAGCTGCTTTTCATGCATATTGATCATGTCCAATGCAACTTCTTTCCTATAAATGGCACATATTTATAGAAATTAACTGAATCAGAGAAGATAACAAATAATTATTAGAAGCTCTCTCACGTGTTCCGCGCCTGATAAACAACGCCTTTTCCATCCAATGCTCTTATTAGCATACCACGTCGTCCAGTTATTTCTGAAACATTGTCAGGACCACCTAGCTACAAATACAAAACAAATGGAATGTTTTAATGTATTTGTAGCTCGATGCTTGAATAATCAGCTAAATTCTTTATACAAGCTGCTTCACTCTGTTCATACTATGTTGGCAGCTACAGAGCATATAATGAACTAATAAAGGAATGTACCACCTCACAAATAGGAGAATGAAAATAGCAACCTTGAAGCAACTCTGGATGGCTTAGATCATACATTACAAACATCTTTTAAAAAACTTTGAATTATTCTATATTTATTACCCATACCATTCCACCTTCCAGTGACATGGGAAATCAACCTTGATTTACACAATCAATAGCTCAGACCATATTTTCATGGCTTAGATTGAAGTTCTCGTCCCCATAACGAAAGGCTGGCTACCAAGACAGGTTCAGATTACAACATTGAAATTAGGTTGGATAACAGATCATCTACACTCAGTGAGAACTAAATCAACAAGCCTATCAAAAATGACAGAATGTATGCTGTACTTAGTGTACTACTTGCTGTATTCAACACGATGATGGTGTATAATTTGATGAACTTGGTGTATCACTAGGAGGTATGTTGCAGCACAGAGCATGCACATCTATGGGAAATTAAGGAGGCATTGCTTTTTCAAGGGACAACTAAACCAGAAAATTTATCCTAAATGGCAAACTCCATACCTGCACAGTGATCAATATTTTGAGAAAAAATGGAAATGGATGCACAAGAAAAAATCTATACAAGCTGCTGTCTTCAATGGAATAAGGAAAAAGTCCATTTTTCAACCCTGAACTCTTGCCTTGGTTCAATTTTCAAACCTCAACTCTAAAACCGTCCGAATCAGAACCTCAAACTAACGAAACCATCCACTTTATCCCCTTGGACTCAAACCATGGTTGTTTTGTCTGACATGGAACATTGGTTTTGGTTGGCATGGGATCCATGAGTGCATATTTCACTAACACGGCTTCCACATGTGCATCTACATCAACATCCACATCATCCCAAAGCATCTCCTTCTACCATTCAAAATAGGAAGAGGGAGGGGGGCATGGATGGCATCGGCGGCTTGAGGTAGTGATGAAGCCACTGGATCTGACGAAGACAACAGCAGGGATGCCAGACACAGCGACGAAGTGAGAGCCCGGGCCACCACCGGCATGGACTGCTCGCTAGTGTGCAGGAGAGCTGCACGAGGAAGGATGGCTCGCCAGTGATGAATCCAAAGACGACGACCAGCCACGGTGACTCAAGGCGGTGATGATGTCACTGAATCTGATGAAGACAACAAATGGCCATTGCATGTGCCTCGCTGTTCTTCTTTGGTGCTGACAGCCCATAGGAGGACACATAGACGAACCTCCTAAGTCACAGAAGGCAACCAAAGAGAGCTTCTTATCCTCTCGACACACCACACCACTGGAATTAAGACACCAGGGGACACCTCATTCCTCACTAAAAGAATTAGTTGGGGCAATCAATATAGATCTTTAGAGCAGGGGAGAGTGATGGCTAGGTGCTCCCCTCCAATCTGAGCATGCAGCTGACTTGGTAGACGCGGTGGACTTGGCAGCAGCTGAGGATGGCGAGGACATAGAGCTTGGGAGCGAGCCAGCGAAGCCGAGGACAGCAAGGACATGTAACATGGTAGCCATTATTATTTGGACAGAAAGAAGCAGAAACAGGAAGATAAGGGATGAGGAAGAAGAGGAAGTGAATTTGGGGGATTTTGGCTATGTAGCATTTAATTGGGCATCCACACCATCAAAACCAGCTTATGTGTCAAAGCCAACTTTCATGGAGGCCATGTCAGACGAAAACCACTTGGATTAGAGAGAGAGAGAGGAGGGGGGTTTGAACAGTTTCAGAGTTAAAGGTTGTGAAGTGAATGGTTTCGGAGTTGAGGGTTGAAAAATGAACCGAGGATAGAATTCAGGATTGAAAAGTGAACTTTTTCCATAGGATAATATCACAATCTCCATTATTCATTTATGCTAATGGGTATCCCTAACTTCCATCTATCCTTATTTCTTAACAAGCCATGAATAGCAAACAATGAGCTTATTTGAACAATGGGGCACTGACTCACTTTAGGAATAAGAACATGGTACTGATCCATTGACACTCTACAGTACATTGTTATGTGTTCTCTATATCTTTACTAGTTGAATGAATGCCCATGCATTGCTACAGACAAAATCATATTACACCAGTATGTCAAGAAGTCATCACGAGGCTCGATGTGCTTCACGGCCTCGGCTCCACAGAACACTTAGCCGAGCTCCGCCCTAGCTGCCCTTGCGCCTCCACCGCCGTGCTCAGCCTACACCGCGCCCAGCCAAGCTTCTTGTGATCCACATCACGATTTATATTGAAGTTAATTTGTTTGTTGGGATGTTCTTTATCTTTGCTTTTTTAGAGATTTTTTAGCTGTAGTTGGAAGAGGTGAATGAAGCCACCACTACCACCACCTCTCACATCGCCTCCAATAGTTATAGTAGCATAATTGGATGCCCGTTAAACAAATTGCATGAGACAGTGTCACAATTTACAATTGCAACTTCAATCGGTGTATCTAAAGCCATGATTCAAGAACGTAATTAAGGAAGAACTCATGTACAAATATACATGAGGGCAGATAATTTAGATGAATTTGTTGCGCAAACACAAAAACCAGCAGCAGCAACTACTGTGACCTTGATGGTTAGGCTACAAAGACACATGCCAACTGCCAAGGACTTCTCGTGACGGACATATTACTTGGATAGGCCAGCGTGGATCAGGGACAGAGGGAATGGGAAGAGGGGAATGTGCAGAGGTTTAGGATCTGTGGATTTTAGTTGAAGTTAAAAGGAAAGATCGGCAGGCAGTTCGAAGTTTTAGCGAATTGACGGGAGGGACAGGGTTCAACCTATCTGCATGAAAAATTGTTTTGAGAGACGGAGAGGACAGACAGATGAACCACCATGTCAACTCCTTTTAAGTAGTAAAGATTGTCCTTTTGGTTCATATCATGTGATGTGCCACATATATCAATTATGCTAACTAAATCAGTTAAATAATTGTTTTGATAATCTTGGCCTTGCCGCCGTGGAAAAGGCACGTGCGAGACAGGCCTCTCGGGTCACTTGGCTAAAATTGGGGGATGCTAACACTCGTTTTTTTCACCTCAAGGCAAATGGTCGTCGTCGGAAAAACTATATCCGATCCTTGAGTAATGACCACGGTGTAGCGACTACTCACACGGACAAGGAAGAAATTCTATTCAACATTTTTCATCAATTTTGGGGAAAAAATCCACACGCTCAAGACATAAGCGGCAACATCCGAACCTCTCGCGCCACTCTATGGATGCCTTTGGAGGTGCCAATCACTGAGGAGGAGGTAAAGCATGCATTACACTTTGCCGTCGGAAAAAGGCGCTGGCCGATGGTTACTCTATACTTTTCTACAAACAATCTTTGAAATCATTAAGCACGACTTAATGGATGTTGTCACCGGTTTTCAAACTCGCTCAACAGAGTTTTCTTGAACTCAACACGACCTACATTGCTCGATTCCTAAAAAGATATCTCGGCGGGCATCGGACTTCCGTCCGTCGATCCGATTCTGCTTGTTGCAAAGATTATATCAAAGGTGTTGGCCTTGCGCCTTGCCACGCATATTGATGCGATGATCTCCAAATCGAGGAGCGTTTATCAAAGGTCGAAGCATTCAAGACAATTTCTCGGTGTTATGACGAGCAAGGTTCTATCATAGAACGCGCACACCGATCCTCATGCTCAATTTGGACATTGAAAAGGCTTTTGATTCATTTCTTGGGAATACCTTCTAGGCCTTCTTGAGCACGTGGTTTTGGACCTCGGTGGCGCCAATGGCTATCCACTGCTTTTGGCGACGGCTTCCTCATCGATCCTTCGAGCGGGGTGCGGAGCTCAAATCAAGCACCGGCGTGGATTGCGGCAAGGAGATCCTGTCGCCGCACCTATTCATCTTAGCCATTGATCCATTGCACCACATCCCGAAAAAAGCAACGGATCTTTGAGTCCTATCGCTCGAGAGGATGTGCCAACCCGCTCGGGCTTTCTCTATATGAGATGACGCAGTCATTTTTCTTAATCCGTCGGGGAGGAACTACGAGCACTTCTACAAATTCTACATCATTTCGCAAGCCTCTTTGTCACGCGAGTAAACATGACAAAGAGCTCCGTCTGCCGATCCGATGTCATGACGACCATTTACAAAATATCTTACAACCTTTCATTGGAGCTACATCGCAACTTAGATGAAATACAGGGCTTCCGCTAACGCCGTCGGCTCATTGTCTTGCAGATTGCGACTTATCCGAGATAAAGTGGCTCGGCGTCTTGCGGCTTGGCGAGCGACCCACCTCGCTATTGGAGGACGACTAATCTTGGTCAAGTCAAGACTCACCTCCATACCAATCTACACCGCTACTTGACCTTGAAGGCACCACGGAAATTCATTGAAAATATAGACAAGATGAGGAGGGCATTTCTATGGGTGGCAATGGAGTAATGCATGGAGAAATTGCAAGGTGGGGTGGGCAACTGTTTGCCGCCCGCTTGATGGGAGGCTTAGGCATTCTAGACCTCGATAGGTTCGCATGGAAGGCCATCTTCTTGTTGGCTTTGGCTCAAGAGCACCGATCCGGAAGACCATGGAATGGATTGCGGATGCCATGTGACACTCTTGATCAAATGCTTTTCACGCAAGGCAACTACAAATCAACATTGGAAATGGCCGCAACACGACCTTTTGACCGCAAGATGGATCTGAGGTCGCTCCATCCCAAATTGCGCCGCTTCTACATAAGCATTCCAGAGAAAATCAAGATCGGTGGCGGATGCCTTGCTAAACAACAAGCGGATACGAGACATCCGTCACAACCTAGACCAAAATCTTATACACGAATATGTCCGTCTCTCGGACAAAAATCCGATCGATGGCGAAAGGCGAGCGAACACGGCGTCGTCACATGGAAACATTCCTCCAAAGGCACCTATTCGGCAAAATCAGCGTACCAAATGCGGTTCATCGGTAGCATCCGCAGATCTTTTGTGACTACAACTGGTGCGGCTTACGGCGCGGCTGCCACAGTAAGTTTTTCATCGGCTTGCAATTGGATCGGCTATGGACGGCACAACGCTTGAGATTAGAGAATGGCCCAACCAATATTTACGTCCAATGTCTTTGTCGAAGCTTAGAAAGCGGTTCTCCATCTCCTAGTTGAATGCCCCGATGCTCGGCGGTTGTGGTCGTCCATAGCGCAATGGGTTCACATTCCGTCGCTACAACCGGATAGACCAGACAGATCACATTACCCTACGAATATTGAGCAATGGAATCTGCGGCTAAAGCGCCCACCGGCTCTTAGGAAAGGTGTCAAATCCTTAGTTATCCTAACTTGTTGGAATTGGTGGAAAGAACGCAACAATAGAGTCTTAGAAGCGTCGTATGCGACTCATGAAGAAATCCTACAATCGGTCAAGGATGAAGCTTTAACACAGGGATTCGCAGGGCGAAGCACCTTACAAAAGTATTAAGCCGTTCAAATTAGCAGTCGCTCCTTTGTTTGTTCTTGTTATTTTTCTTCTTCTTTTAATTGACTCTCGCATGTAATCTCTCCGTTTTCTTTTGTTTGGTGCAACATCACGCACTGTATCAGATAAAACTTTGTGATCTCGCTCTCTTCCTTCTCAATAGTAAACAAATGACATTGTTTTCTTTTCAAAAAAAAATTGTTTTGATAATGAACAAAAGGAACTTCTCCAAAAATTAGTGACCTGATTGGTTAACTCTAAAGAAGAAAGTTGTCAAAATAACAAAAGAAGGGGGATTTGTTTGTACAAGTGTTCCATGAGAATTTAAAAGAAATAAGTAATGTATCAACTAAGATATATCAGCTGCATAATAAAGGGAGCATCTATAAATTACTCAATTGTCCCCTGAGGCTACTGCTTGTTCATAAGTTCACACAGAAATTCAGAACAGTGGAATTCACCACCAACAATTAGAAAAGTCAATTACCTGATCGATGATATCATCTAGAGGATTATTAGGCAAATCCAAGGAACGAATAATGTCTAAAATCTTTGACTTTCTCTCCACTGCGGTGTCATACCTGACAGTAATTTAACAAGGTAACAAGTTTTTGAACTGGGGTGTAAGCATATCAAGTTAGCAAATGGTTATTGATTCACAAATTTGTACCTCTTTGAGAGTTCAGTTATGTAAGCATCTCTCTCTTTGAAGTACCCTTCTACCTTCTCCTTGCATGCGTAACATGACCAATCATCCGGCAACATTCCAGTCCAAGGTGGAATCAGACAACCAGGGTGGACACGTGTAGCACAACCAGAACAACGAAGCAACAAGCTTTTCTCCTGAAATAGCGTGCAATTGTAAGTATTATACAAGCTAATAAAAAAGAGTTAAAAAGCAAATTCTGTCCTCAAATTCCAAAACAGCCCGATTTTGTACACTAATGTAAGCATTCTGTAAGCAAGGTTTGCCTTTGGTTCAGAATCACTTTGTTGGATTTTCACTCGGAAATCAGACACAGGTAAGACACTAGGTTTTGGTGCTGCTCAACACTGCTGCAGCGTTTTCATGTGTTTCTTCTTTATTTAAAGAAAACAACCTCCTTACAAACATGGTATGAAAAACCAACTAAGGAAACTAAAGAAGAGAATCAGCCAATTAGCTAGCTAAGGAAACTACAGAAAGGAAACAGCCAATCAGCTAACTAAGGAAGAACTAAAACCGGAAAGAGGAAACAAGGAAAGAGGAAACAAGGAAACTGAATCAATCAGACCCTGGATTATCTAACATTTCTCCCCCCTAATCCTTGGTCTTGATAACTTGCTTGACGCCAATTAGGGCACAAAGCTTCTGGAAGCGATCACGCCCGAGTGGCTTAGTCAAGATGTCAGCCAGTTGTTGTTCTGTAGGAGTATGCTGAAGGACGATTTGATTCCTGTCAATGCACTCTCGGATGAAGTGAAACTTGGTGTCGATGTGCTTGCTCCGATCGTGGAAGACAGGATTTTTGCTAAGTGCGATGGCGGACTGGTTGTCCACCTTGAGCTCTGGCGCTCCAGGTTTGATGCCGACCATGTCGTGCACTAACCGAGCTAGCCAGATTGCCTGACATGTCGCCGCAGCTGCTGCGATGTACTCTGCCTCGCAAGAAGAAAGAGCCACCACCTTCTGCTTGGACGATTGCCAGGTGATCACATTTCCGCCGAGGAAGAAGATGATGCCGCTGGTGCTCTTTCGTGCATCGATATCACCGGCCATATCAGCATCACTGAATCCAAGCAACTGTGCTTGTCCTTCCTCCTTCTTGACGTAGAACACTCCATGGTTGCGTGTTCCAGCCACATACCTTAGCACGCGTTTTACCGCAGTAAGGTGATCTTCATGTGGCGTCTCCATGAACCGGCTTAAATAGCCCACCGCGTAGGCTAAGTCCGGCCGAGTGTGAACAAGATACCGGAGACCTCCAATGATCTGGCGATGATACATTGCGTTCACCACCGGAGCCTCACTGTTCTTACTCAACTTCAGCCTTGGTTCCATGGGAGTTGTGCTTGAGTTGCAGGAGTCCATGCCACTGCGCTCAAGCAATTTCTTGGCATATGCCGACTGGCACAGGGTGATGCCCATAGGGCCTTGACTCACCTCGATGCCAAGATAATATGAAAGCGGCCGAGGTCGCTCATGGAGAACAAGCGCTTCATTTCTAGCTTGAAGGTCGTGGATCTCATCGTTGCTTGTGCGGTGATGATCAAATCGTCGACGTGACGCCAACGACCGGCCGCGACCCGTCTCGACTACGGATGTACACACCATGCTCCGAGCGCATCTTTGGAAACCGAGTGAAGCGAGGCGTCAAGCTTGGCATTCAAGCTCACAGGTGCTGTCGAACCCATACAACGCCTTGCGCAGCGAAGAACCTTGTCCTTGCTGCCGTTGACGATGAAACCAAAGTGCGACACAAACACCTCTCTTGAGCTCTCCGTTGAGAATGCGCTTTTAGCGTCCATGTGGTGCACTCGCCGTTGATGTGTGCCGTAACGCATAAGCGATACACGCACGGACTCCATCCGCGCCACCGGAGCAAAAACTTCGTCGAAGTCGATCCCGGCGCGCTGGACATAGCCCTTCGCCACTAGGCGAGCCTTGTGGCGCACGATGTTGCCGGCTTCGTCGCGCTTCACCTTGAATACCCACTTGAGCCCGATCGCTCGGTGCCCAGCGGGAAGTGTGGTGAGTTCCCATGTGCCGTTGTCCTCAATTGACTTCATCTCCTCGCGCATGGCCTCCCTCCAGCAAGCTTCTTGCTCGGCCTCGCCAAACGAAGCCGGCTCGTCCGCCGTGGTGAAGAAGAGCTCCTCGTCGAGCACCCTGGGGACGATCCCAGGCGGCGAGGCTGGTCCAATAAGCGCGTCGGCGGCGCGGAACCGAAGTGGTGCGCCGTCGTGTTCTGCATCCAGATTCATCTCCCAATCTTGAGCGTGAGATGAACTCCACGAGATCGGGAGGAGAAGTCGATGTTGCGGTAAGCAGGTGAAGTAAACGGTCTGGCAAGGTGGTGAAGGAGTGCTGGCAAACGTGCCAACGAGACGCGGCAACCGGCCAAGAGCAGGCGGGTAACCCGGTGGTGAAAGAGCAGCTGGCAAACCGATGAATGAGATTGGTAACCGCCAAGGATAAGCGGTCTGGCCGGTGGAAGAAGACGGTGCTGCCAAGCTTGGCGTTAGCGTTGCCGTCGGGCGAACGATGCGAACTCGCGCGGCGTCGCCGAGTCGCCTCGAGCGATGCACTACCTCATACTCCGCCTCGAAGGTTTGATCTCCGAGTCCGTATGCTCGTGCCTCGTTCCCAGCTCACTGCGCGCGCTTCGTCGAACACGACGTCGCGCGACACGATGATGCGCTCGTCACCGGGTTATAGCAATGAACGCATATGACCCGGGTTAAATGGCAAGCGAAGATTGTCGGATATCTGCGATCATCCAACTTCTTCAAGCCGGACGCGTATCCTGACATGCGCGATGCGATGCTCGAAGGTGCGGAAGTAGTGAAGCAACGGCTTTACTCCATGCCACGCCTCGAAGGCGCTATTCCTTCGAGAGCGTGTTGGTGCGCGGTTGAGGATGAAGACCGCCGTCGTGACGGCCTCGCCCCAAAGATGCCCGATCCTTGGACTTGAGCATGCGTAGCGCCATCGCTACTGATGCTCTGTTACGCCGCTCAACCACCCCATTCTCATTGGGAGAGGTAAGGCGTGAGTTGGCGCTGACTCCTTGGGCGCACAATACTCCCCGAATTCAACAGAGGTAAACTCCCCCACGATCGGCAAGCGGAGTATCTTGAGTTTTGCGGCTTCAACCTCCACCGCGGCTTGAAGTTCTTGATTGCCGGCGGTGCTTGGTCCCTTGGCGAGGAGACGAGCCACATGAAGCGACTCATGTCGCCCACCAAGAGCGAGGAAGTACTTGTTGCCGCTTGGAGTAGAAGGGAGATGGGGCCGCACAAGTCTCCATGGACTAAGTCCGGGACATGAGTGGCTCTGCGTGCTTGGACTGGAAAGGAGGCGCCGTTGTTTGCCGACGAGACACCCATCACACACTGGTTGTGACATCAAGGAATGGCAAACCTCTGACTAGCCCTCCCTAGCTTGACTTGCGCAGTTGTCGGCTCAGATGCCCGCATCCGCCCATGCTGAGAGCAGGCGGCCTCGAGCTTCGGCGGCCAGCACACCTACGACCGATCTTGACTCGGGATGTAGAGGCATGACTCGTCCGTCTTACCGTCTGAAGCGAACATCTGTTCTGTCGATCGTAGATGCGAAGATGCCGATGCAATCTCCACGCGCCAAACGGTCTTGTCCAATTGTCCTATGTCGACGATGTTGGTCGTCGACCGGAATGAAGTATACCGGTCAATCGCGGTGCTTTCCATTCTTGCGATCGAGGATGATGGTGCGCGCCCTCAATGTCGACAATTGAGTCATCTCCAAACTGACAGAGCCGCAGATGCGGTGTCGAGCTCAGAGAAGGCGAGCGCGACCGGTCATGTGGTTTGTCGCTCGGTGTCGAGAACCATGCCGGTGATCACGATCCCCTTGGCCCAAGTGCGCGAAGACTTCAGCCTCGACGATCTCAGCGGCGCAGCACCGGAGAGGCGACATCATCATCGGTGTGTTGTCGTCCTCTTCTCCTTCCACGTGATGTGCTTGAGGTCGCTTCTTGGGCTTGCTTGGCGATCCTTAGCCCTGCCTTGCGCGATTGCGGCAGCTTGTTGTCGTTCTTGGATGCCGATGCGTCTCCTTTGCATCACGGCTTCCACTTCGCGCCACGTCGCGTCTTCTGCGCCTCTTCCCGCCCGAGCCATCGCTATCACCGCATGCCACGCAGCCTTCATCGCGCTTGACCATTCTTCTTCATTGAGAAGAAGTGGCCATCCTTGTTGTGGGCGGCGGGAGAAGGTGCTGCCGACTTCTTGAGTCGTTCCTCGACTGCCAAGTCTCCCACAACCTCTTCGATTGTGAGAGAATCGCGATCGAGGAATGTCTCGATGGCGATGGCGTCTGCGTCGATGTTCCGGAACCACCAAGCATTTTCTTGACGATCTCGCGATCCGTCATGTCGCTTCCCTAGGACACGGATGTTGTTGGCGAGGCCGACGATGCGAAAAGCAAAGTCGCCCAATCGACTCTCCTTCCTTGAACTTGATCTCGCCAAATTCCTTGCGCGCACTGTTGCATGCGTTGGCCTCGCAAGACGCTACTGGACGCCGACTCGGACGGTCTTCACGACCTCCCCATTTGAACGCTGTGGCTGTCGCGCTATGCGCCAGCCGATTCAAGCATCTCCGAGGAACAAAGACGCAGATTGCCGCCAAAGCAAGCGATCCTCGCGATACTCGGACGATCTCGTCTTCTTCCTCATTGACCGCGGTGCCCTTGCGCTGCGAGGTTCACGCGCATCATCAACGACCGGACTTGGTAGTTGGTGCGGCGTGAGCATCGAAATCTTGGACCGTGGCCGGACTCCTTTACAACGCTCGGCGACAACCTCTCGCCTCGCGGCGCCCTCAAGCGCGGTGAGAAATCGAGACTTCAGCGCCGTTGTGGTGGAGATGGCGGCGAGTGGCTCTGCCAAGCCAGAGGAAGTAGACATTGTCTACGGTGGCTCTGATACCAAATGTTGGATTTTCACTCGGAAATCAGACACAGGTAAGACACTAGGTTTTGGTGCTGCTCAACACTGCTGCAGCGTTTTCATGTGTTTCTTCTTTATTTAAAGAAAACAACCTCCTTACAAACATGGTATGAAAAACCAACTAAGGAAACTAAAGAAGAGAATCAGCCAATTAGCTAGCTAAGGAAACTACAGAAAGGAAACAGCCAATCAGCTAACTAAGGAAGAACTAAAACCGGAAAGAGGAAACAAGGAAAGAGGAAACAAGGAAACTGAATCAATCAGACCCTGGATTATCTAACACACTTTCAAATTTTCAACCATGGATATTAACAAACATAAAATTGTAGAAATAAAATTCAAAATTAAAAAGAACGACTATGGTACATGCAAAAAAGTTGAGACATTTTGTAGCTAAAAGTTATTTGTATCATAGCCATCCCCAAAAAGAATTATGAATGTAGAAGGTACAAATTTTCGGCTTTAGCTAAGAAAATCATAAGGCACCAAGATCACTAAAGCAAACTGTGAAATAAAATGTTTTCCCTTTTATTTCTTCTATTGTGTCATAAAAGAAAATGATGGGTGGGATAGCTAAAAATGTCAGCCCCAATTTACAATTTAGTTAAAACAAGCAGCATTTATCGAAACATAACAAGTTACCTCCTCATTGTTGCACATCTGACACATATGGAATTCCTCATCAGATTCTGTTGATTCATGGTCTGACTCCGCTGCAACATTTTACAGAATAGATCAATAAGTACCTAAAGGAATTATTAAGAAAGACCATAGCTACTCTGAGAGCAATCCGTGTAACAATAACAATGAACTACTTTAAAGTTTAGACATCACACAAATACACAATAATACCAGAATACATTACTGTTACAGTTTACATGCACATAATTGCTATTTTGATGCTTTACTTTTTCTGAGTCATCTCACTGAAGTTATATAGTTCTTCAAGTAATAAAGCATGACATCCATGTGGACATGTGCATGTAAACTCACATGACAAGAAAACAGACAACTCTCCAGCTTTAAATTCAAATTACATGATTAAATGGAATCATAGCATGCAAAAATCAAACCACCCATTAGTTCATGCAGATACAAAAGGTGATTTTCTCATCATTTTTGAAACTGAGAAAAACCAAAATAATATTTTCGCAATTTCATGCAGTAACCATGCTATCCACACAATTTCTCTAATAGATCAAATCATTGCAACAAAGAATATGATTATCACAAGAGGGAAGCTATATATTGAGGATTGGATCAGATAAGTGGTTTTGGCCATTAGCTCAAAATCTAAGCAGTTGAAACCATCCATTAAGGGCCAGTTTGTGGTTGTGCAACACTGTAGAATCTAGGTGGCTATGAGAATCTTTACAAATTCCAGCAAGACTTTGCTGTTATGGTTCTCACAAAGATGCTTCTAAGTAGTTATTTAATCCAAAGAAAATAAGGAAAATAGTAAGTAGTTATTTAATCCAAAGAAAATAAGGAAAATAGATCTGCTTCTGCCACCGCAATACCATACATGTAGCAACCATTATCAACAAATTCTCGAGAAACTTACGTGGAGAATATTCATCACTTCCAACGTCACTCACAACTTCGATTTTTGCGTTTTTCCTAACTCGTCCCTTAAAGGATACATCAGGTCCATAATGCCGCTTACGCTGGACCTCCGCAACCATTTCTTCACCTACAAGAACGTACATAAGTAAAGAAGCGAGCAACCAGAACTTTATAAACTAAGGAAGCTAATCAAACAAACAGAGATATATCCACAGATTCTCTTCTACATGACAAGCAACAGAGTGCTATAGGAATGGCCATATTTCACATCTAGGTTGGTGCAAAGATGTTATAAAACTTGACTGATATTAGCACATGCTAAAAGATTTCATTAGAGACAGGAGGCCAACTTCCAGAATGCTAAAAATTTTGATCCATCTGTAAAGTTTTTTTCAATGCAAACCTTGCTGAAAACAATCAGGTTTTGGAGGCAAAGGATAGTTATCTTCTACCAGCTTAAGAAGCAACTCTCTAGGACCAGAAACAAAATCTTCCAATTCAACACCCTGCCACATACATTTGAATAAAGAAAGAAAAAAAATCGGACAATCAGTTCACTTTGCCAGGTTCTAAAATACACAAGATGAGGCTAGTAGGGAAGACAAACACACATATTTTGTGATAGCTTCCTCTGTTCTAGCTTCCCCAGTGCTCTGAAGACCAATCACCACACATTTTTCTTCTGCTAAGGATTCTTTCACTAACCTCACAACAGCAGGTACCTTTGCAGACATACACATATGCCTGAAGAAACGCTGCAAAAAAAAAAACATATAGTGCATTGTCATTTATTTCTTAACAATATGGGGTAGTGTTTGGGCATGTAAAGCAAATGATCAGCCAGACTTCACATGTACTGCAACAGAATATTCTCTTCGGTCCCAAATTCTCTAATATACCAAAAGGAGATATGATTTTTGGGGAAACCATGATCCACAAACTCCCATAATTGGCCAGTTTCTTAAGGATATAAACATATCATTATGTAAAATGAAAGAGGAACCACCTGATGGCTGGCCCAGTATAGCCGCCATAAATGAGTTGAATTGCCCTTATCTTCTGCATAATATTCACTTGCTGATAGGAGTTCGACACGCAACTCAGCCCAAAATTCAGCTGCCTTTCTATACATATTCTGCATCAAGAGATAACAAGAAGCCATTTAAGCATGATTTTGGTTCTATACTATGATCCCTAACTACAGGGCTAAACAAAAAATGACTAGAAAAAGTTATATAAAATAATATAAGTTTTTACTGTGATGAAAAATCACATCGTCAAACAAAACAATCTTAACAGACAACATAGAAATGGTTCAGAGCAAACTAACCATACCACCAAAACAAAAGGAAAAGGCAGCATGTCAATTTACCATCATTCTTTCCTCTAGATGTGCTTCCACAACATCAAAATCTACACCCTTATAACTTAGCGTACGGCAAACATACATACCCCTGGGACAAGTTAACAAAAAGCATTACTAAATGAACCATTTTAATGCACGGGCAAACCACGTAGCAATACGAAAACTCTGTTACCTATGTACACACAGAACATTTGACATATGTTACCCATTTGCATATGGGCTCTTCATGTCAATTTCTGTGTGCATATAAGGTAGAATTGAGTCACTGAGCAGTGCCAGAAGCACTAACCTGGCTTTCATGTCCATAGCAACAAGTTCAAGAGCACCCACACCACCTTTCTCAAGAGCACCTGAAAATTGTTTCCATAGAGCATGATCGATAGCAAACATCATTCTTATTTCTATTGGATTTCACGGGTTCACTTTCTGATATAAAAAGCATGCAATGCTGCACTATAGAAAACATGTGACTAAACTTGGCAGATACAACAATGCTAAGACAAAGGAATTCTTCTCCCTGCACTAATACCAGTGCTAGTGCAACCTCATCGTATATTGGTATGTTTTTTTCTCTCAAAAGGAAAGGAAAGACAAACTCATCATATTGATTGCAGCATGCATCTTTAGGTTGGCAGCATGTCTGCAACATATTATAATCCCTCTTGACAGTGGTTATCACTAAGCATTCTTTACAATGCTGGACCAAACAGCGAAAATAGATAGTACTTTACAATCAGTTGGAAAAGGGGAAATGCAGGTAAATTACCAGTCCATTGTGAATTACTTTGATCAGCATTTACCTAAAATGGTAATCAGCCCCCAAAACCTCCGATGATCCTAAGCTACTCTATTCAATTGCTTCTGAATCATCTTTTTGCATAAACAGGTGGACAACTACTATTATTCTTGCTTTTATATGGACAACTGCTAGACTATAATATTCTTTCCTTTATATTGGAAGTGTCGTTATCATGGATAGCTCACCATTGTAAGGTGGGAATAACTATTGTAATTGCTGTCAGGATAAATAGGGCAATGATCATTAATGTGTGAATTAAGATAGGAGACAAATGCAAAAGAAAAGGAGTGAATACACCAAAAAAAGAAAGAAAAAAATTAAGAATAGAAGAATAAATATAAACCTAGAAATTGGTGAAAATTCTGAAATGATGTTCCGTCTCCCCAGAGACCAAGCCGAACCATGTAACCTAAATTTCGAGGCTCTGATGCACCAGTTGCTGAGCAGTAAACCACCCGAGCTTCAGGTAACATTTCCTGTGATATTTTGAGCCGTCAATGTATGAACAGAATCAACAGATCATCGGAAAAGTTTAAAATATCATCTCAAATACCAAGTAATCTGTCAAAGTGAGCAATAATATTACACCACACCCTAGAAAATAATGCATCTTCATTTTATCAAAAAAAGGCATATTGATAAGATCATAATGCAAATGGTTGAAAGTTCAAACTAAATAAAATTCATGACGATATCAGAATATGGTGACTGCCACCCAGCCAGGACATTCTTGAATATGAACTCCAAAACTTGGCATATCACATCAGACTATGGTGGCAAAAGTTCTTTCCTCTAACAAATTTGTGTAAAGTATATTATAAAGTATTTGTGTAAAGTATATAAAGTATATGTATCTGGACTATATTATATATATAAAGTATATGTTTCAAGACCAAACAGTTTGCATTCAAGAAAATGGATACATTAAGACCACAGCAACAGAATGTACATTAGTAAGGTTCTGCTGATCACAAGAGAGAACAGAACAAGGAAACATCACAAATGGTAAAGTCACACACACCTGGATTTCAAGCACTGATTTACCAGTGCGAGTGGGTTGGCTTCCTGCCTCAGGAATCAGATTTTTGGCCTTGTGACACTGCAAGAAACATATTGTTTCAGCACAACAAATTAACGTATAACAGGTTTGAATTGAATCTAGAAGATGTCAAACTCATTTCATTCGATCTTGTATCCTTTTTGCTAGTGAATTTAAACCTGGTAATTCCTTACCGAGCAGTGCTTCCATGCTTTACCTCATCAAACACTAGAAGACCATCGAACTCTGATCCACACCACTGTACCAACTGCTGCAAACGGGAACGGCCTTTCTCAGAGGATGCTATTAAGCTGCTATAAGTTACAAAAACAACTCCATTTGTGATCCCAATGGCCTTAGAGTCTAGCTTAGAATATGGCAGCTTATTTAAAGCATGCACTGCAGAACAAATATGTAAGTATCAGTAGCAAATATCAGCAATGAATATGAAACCGATAAAAGATGTATTTGCCTGATAAAAAAATACTATTCTTCAACTAAGTATCCATTATCTTCATTTCCACTCAATTGATCAATTAACCATTGACAATTTTGCTAGTCTTGTTTCTCATGGTGAATGCCATAGTGTAGAGACAAAGAATGGGAGAAACACCTCACACCCTTAGATGGGGGGTTGACTCACATATATATATATAGCCCAATAGGGCTTGGAGTACAAGTAAGCCAAGTACAGGTTAATAGAGATTATACATTGTCTAACACCGCTTGCTTGATCGCGTGGGAGGATCCTAAAACATAGATCGGACCTAAAATCGGAAAACAAGTGTCTGAGCAAGCCTTTGGTCATGATGTCCATAAACCGATGCGATGAGGGTGCGTGGAGGACGCGACTTGCCCAGCCGCAACCTTCTCGCGGACAAAGTGAATGTCGATCTCAATGTGCTTCGTGCGACGATGATGAACCGGATTGGCTGTCATGTAGACAGCACTAACGTTGTCGCAATAGACGATGGTCGCAGAAGGAATCGAGATGTGAAGCTCCTGAAGTAGTTGCCGTAGCCAGCAACACTCTGCGACTGCGTGAGCAACGGCGCGGTACTCGCCCGATCGAACGGAGAGGCGTCGTCTGGCGCCAAGACCATGACACAGTTATCGCGAAGTAGACGCGATGGCGGAGGTGGAGCGCCGAAAGTCGGATAGCCGCCCAATCC
Organism: Guadua angustifolia; assembly: GCA_036346375.1. Taxonomy (NCBI): domain Eukaryota; kingdom Viridiplantae; phylum Streptophyta; class Magnoliopsida; order Poales; family Poaceae; genus Guadua; species Guadua angustifolia. The sequence continues at coordinate 3,292,239 of CM070514.1, read as the reverse complement.
GCATCAGAATATGCGGTAAGGGATTGGACGGGACCGGTGCCGATGTGGAGACCAACTGAGAGCGTGCCCTTCACATAGCGGAGAATGCGCTTGATCAACGCGCGGTGAGGTTCGCGCGGATCATGCATGAACAAACACACTGCTTGTCTGCGTATGCCAAGTCAGGACGTGTCAGCGTGAGGTCTTGTAAGCGCCAAAGAAGACTCCGTACTCGAAGCATCGACCACGGAGGCGGCGTCGATCATGACGACTTTGGCATGAGTGTCAACAGGGGTCGTCGTAGAGTGACACTCAGCCATGCCATGTATTTGGAGAAGATCACCCGATATCTTGTCGCCGAGATAGAAACAGTCATTGGAAGAACGCGCGTGGCGAAATGCCGAGAAAGTGATGCAAAGCACCAAGGTCCGTCATGGCGAACTTCGAGTGAAGACAGTGATGATTTCTTTGCGGGAGGCGTCGAGAAGCTGTCGGGCGTCGTCGACGTCTGAAGCATGTAGGCGACATTGTCTCCATCTTTGTAAACAAAGAGAGATGTGTCGAGGTCGAGGCCGTGGAAGCCGAGATGGCGAAGATAAGTGGGTAAACTTTGGTACCGGGCAGGAGCTGCCCGGACCATATAAGGTTTACGTAATAAGCGGACATGGTGAGGAGCGGATGGATCGGCGGCCGGGAGGTCTTGGCGATAAACGATCTCGGCCAAATGGCCGTGAAGAAAAGCGTTCTTCACGTCCGGTGGTGAATGGGCCACGACGGAGGCCGCTATGCTGAGGACGACACGGATAGTGGCTTGCTTGACAACTGGACTGAAAGTCTCATCGTAGTCGACACCGTGCTGCTGGGAGAAACCGCGGACCACCCAGCGGGCCTTGTGGCGGGCAAGCGAACCGTCTGAGTGGAACTTATGCTTGAAGACCCACTTGCCCGTAACCACATTGACGCCGTGGGGCCGGGGAACAAGGCGCCATGTTGCATTGGCCAGCAATGCCTGATACTCATCGTTCATCGCAGCGCGCCAATTGGGATCGGCGAGCGTTCTGCGATAGTTGGACTAATCAGAGAGACATGTGGTGGAGAAAGCCTTCTGCAGACAGGGGGCTTGAGGAACTGTCTCGAGGCAAAGTGATTCGACGAAGCGTCCGGCAACCGCCGGATGTCTCACAGTCTGCGGCGAGAGCAACCTTGAGGAGGGCCGGCGAGCACCCACGCAACAAGGGGATCGAGGGACAGCAGCGGTGGCCGTGGTGGTCACTGATCAGACGAGGCCAACCGGCAGATGGAGAATCTGGAGAATGGCGGAAGCAGGCCGGCCAAGCGCCGATCTGGGGCAGTGGTGGCAAAGGAGTCTTGGCGAGGCGGGAGGGCGTGTCGCCCGAGCCGTCGGCGTCTTGGCCGTGAGAGGCGCAGAATCAGAGGCGACCACCGGTTGCCTAGAAAGTGGTGTGACGCTCAACATCCTGAGGGGACGGGCTGCATGATCGTGACCATGGTCGAAACTCGTTCATCATCGAGGACAAGGAAATCCAAAGAAGCTGGAAGGGTGGGTGAGGAAGCAAAAAAGGAAAACGTGTTAAATCAAAACGAGCGTGACGAGAGATGATAACACGATGAGTGGCGAGGTCGAAACAGCGGTATCCTTTATGAGAGGAGGGATAGCAGGAAGACACAAGCGGTTAAGCAGGGAGCAAGCTTGTTTGTGGCGGTGGCGAGAGAGGTTTGGATAGCCACAAACAACCAAAGACACGAAGGTGCTCAAGATGTGGAGGAGTGCCGTGAAGAAGCTGAAAAGGAATGCGATTGTGAATTGTGGAAGACGGGCGCCGGTTGATGAGATAAGTGGCGGTGGCTAAAGCTTCCGCCCAATATTGGGGTGGCATGGAGGCGTGGAGTAAGAGAGTGCAAACCGAATTGTTAATTGTGCGGAGAATGCGTTCGGCCTTGTCGTTTTGAGGTGAAGTGTAGGGGCAAGAGAGCCGAAGCAATGCACCGTGCGAAGCAAGAAAGGAGCTAGTGGCATTGTTAACGAACTCGGAACCGTTGTCAGCTTGAAGACATTTAACAGGTATGCCGAATTGGGTGCGAGTATATTGAAAGAAGTTGACAATAAGTTGGAACACTTCAGACTTGCGTTTCATGGGAAATGTCCAGCAAAAATGAGTATAATTATCTAGAAAAACAAGATAGTATAAGCATCCAGAGATACTGGCAACCGGCGAGGTCCAAACATCACAGTGACCAAGCTCAAAAGGAGAAGAAGAACTAGAAAAAGAACTAGTAAAGGGTAGCCGGAAGTGTTTGCCCAGTTGACAAGAGTGGCAAATGGAGCGGTCTACATTATTACATGATAGAAGTTTGTTTTTCTGCAAGGTTGCTAGGACGGCTGGTGCTGGATGACCAAGACGCTGGTGCCACACGGTGGAAGAGACGGCGAGGTGGGCGTGGGCGATGGCAGAAGTGGTGGCGGCTGGAATGGTGTAGAGATCGCCATCGCTAGCGCAACGAAAAATCTCGCGTCTGGTCTGCAAGTCCTTGACGGAAAATCCAAAAGGATCAAATTCAATGGAGCAGTGATTGTCACGAGTGAATTGACGTCTGAAAGAAGATTGCGAACAAGAAGGAACAACAAGAACGTTGTGGAGATGAAAGTCGGCAGATGAGGTAGGAAGAAGGAGTGACCACGAGCAACAACGGAAAGAAGTGCGTTGCAACAACGAGGATGGAGGAGTATGAAGTGGGAGACGAGAAAGAAGCATACCATCGAGGATGTCATGTGGGAAGTGGCGCTGTCAAGAACCCAAGGGTTTGAGCCACGAAGTTGCATCTGCTGGAGGGCGACCACAGACTCGACCGATCCGGTTATAGGCACCGAGCCATGTGTGTTCTTGGACCGGAGATGGCGGAGAGGTCGGTGAAGGCGGTGTGAGCTTGAGGTTGAGGATGGGGACCCGAAGGCAGAGAGGAGAGCCCTCGCTGGATGTGTTCGAGTAAGCACACCCACGGACCGCTAGGCGCGTGCGCAGACGGCTTCTTCTGCTTCTGCTGGTGTTGATCTTGTTGCCATGCGCCACGCCTGTTGTTAAGGGCCATTTCTATCGCCGAGGGTCGGTCGCTGCATAAGATAGTGGGTTGCTTGCGATGGCAGCAGGAGGTGGAACCGCCGATCGAGTGCGTGAAGGAGAGCGAGAGGCTTGAGCGTTCTTAACCTCGACAAGCAGGCGAAGCTCCTTGAGATCAAGATGTTGCGCGCCTCGGCGAAGGATGGCGAGGCTTGAGTTGGCGATGTCGCTCGGCGGTGGTGAAAGCGAGAGTTGAGGGCGCAGAGATTGAGAACGAGTTGAGGGCCGTCGACGGAAGGCCAACGTCCGCAGCCGTCGGCGAGAACCTTCATCCGCCGGATGAGTCGTTGGCGGAGAGATCACCTGAGTCGATGTGTGGAACTCGTGACTGTAAACCGCCTGGATTCTTTGTTGGCGGTGAAGATGGCGAGATGGCGGACGAGTTCATACGCAGATTGGTCTTGACCATGGCGAGGTCGAGACGGCGTCGGCGGTGGGCCAATGACCAATGCGAACGCAGTGAGAAGCTGAACCCATGCGGTCGGCGGGGAGGAGGAATCTTGGTCGATGTGTCCCATGAGACCAAACTTGCCGCACATGGACTTGAAGAAAGTAGACCACTTGGTGTAGTTAGGATTCTCCAACTCCAGGGTGATGGGCACGTGGGACTTGACGGAGACAGTGGCGTAAGGGTTGAGGAAGGTGGCGGCGGAGTAACCGTCACCGGCGAGGCGTAGGAGGAGCTCATGGCGGCGGCGGAAAGAAGAGTGGGCAGCCGGGCGCAGGAAACAGGGGAGAAAACAGAGGAAGGAGGAGACGGCGGCTGGGAGAGGAAATCTAGGGTGGCGGCGCTGGGGAAGACCCTCTGGGAGAGAAGCCCTAGGAGGGATGGCGGCGCAGGAGCCCTAGGAGGAATGGCGGCGCAGGAGGGGAACCCTAGGATAGGCCCAGACTCTGATACCATGTAGAGACAAAGAATGGGAGAAACACCTCACACCCTTAGATGGGGGGGTGACTCACATATATATATATAGCCCAATAGGGCTTGAGTACAAGTAAGCCAAGTACAGGTTAATAGAGATTATACATTGTCTAACACATAGGCACATCTGGAAATATGAAAAAAAAAACATAAACATAACAAAGCTTCCATACTGTTCACTGGTTGCATTGCATGATATTATGGTATAATTCAACTTCAAAGTTATGTGCCCTATTTTGTCAAAAAGGAAGTGCTGAAAAGGATCTGACTGCATAGCATTTATAACATGAAGATCCACAACATGACAGAAGAAAGCTTTAAATTTTACATGATGCAGGTGCCAGGAGGCTGTTACCCAACTAGATAAAAGGTACGTCAATCGGACAGCTTGATGGGTGCCTGCAGGCTCTCACTGTCTGACATGTGTTCAGACACAGTCAGGCTTTTCTGTCCTAATACTATGTTACCAAGTTATGTTCTTGGACCAGTTTGGATGTAAAGGGTTGTATCTTGACACTCTCAGGCAGCTATGCCCAATGTGAACTTCCTAAGTGTTGGTGTTCACATGAAAATGCATGAAATTTATGCCCAATGTGAACTTCCTAAGTGTTGTAGTTCACATGAAAGTGCATAAAATTTACTTTCTTATCAACATTCTTGTTTTAATCGTGCAGACAATCATGCACAACAAGTATGATGCATCGAGGTTCAGTTGATAATTCTTTTCTGATTACTATGTTTTTCTCTTCTAGTCTATCATGTTTTCTCTTCTGACCTGTTATAGTATTATGTTTTATGTAAGTGACATTACATGTGAGCCTACATCTTTTTATAGCAGTTTTGGACAATGCCACATTGGTATGCTTGTGTCCCATTTTCCAACCCCATTTATTTGCATGTGTAAGGCATCAACTAAGGAGAATTGTATGGTGTATGTGCAGATTCTTACCTTCCACACATTTTGCACCAGCATCATCCAAATCTCTACGAGCATCATATTTCAAGTCTGAACCGATAGAAATCCACCTGAATAACCCATCCATTGTTAGAAATAGAATCAAGCAAAATGATGCAAATACAGGCAAAATAAATGGTTACATGGGTTCATCAGATAAGTTACTGAATCCCTTGCATAAATTCTTACAATGCCTTATGCCTTCCCTGTTTCCAATTTTCCCAGATCAATCCAGCAATTGTGCGCCCTTTACCAACACCAGCTCCATCACCAATAAAGAAACCTGCTCTAGCACCAGTAGGGAGATGATGAAGGTGCCTCTGCCATACAAGAATGTAGATTTACAAGTGGTGCAATATATGTATACATAAACTTCAAGAGAAAAGGAAATGTCAACGATGAAAAGGTAACCAACCTGACAAGCATACACTATTGTTTCAATTTGTAAGCAAGACAACGCCTTGGTCTCGTCCAATTCATCCATAATAGTTAAGTTGTAAGTAGGTTCAGGAGGTTGCATTGCTGATAAAGATGAAGTTTCTACCACAGGGTCCGGATGAGGAAGACCAAGAGATAGCTTGGGAGGCCTCTGGAAATGGAATATGTGCATGGAAAATGTCTCAAAGCAATCATAGAACTGAAACAGAAATAGGTCTAGGAACTCCGACACACTGCCCTCCATTTTGCCACAAATGTAATTGAAAATCTAATATCTTACGTAGTCAATGAAAGTTTCCCCAACAGTGCCACCTTCATCTTCCTCACGCTCAACATCAACTGCAACCTGCTTGAACACAACTATAGTTATAATGCCAGTACAACAGCAAGAAGGCATCGGTATATGAAGTTCTAGAATGAAAATGCACTAAATGACTGACGGTTTATGACAGAATGTCATGGGCTGTTCACATGCACCATTCAACAGCCAAACTTCATGAATGTGCATAGCAATGCAGATGAATGGGCAAACATATTGGCTACCATATCCACAAGCTGTGGTTAGGCCATACTGTACAGGCAGTGCACTTAGCAAACTGTTACCCAGGTTTTCAGATAACTAGATACAGGCATGAAACCTCAACTACTTTATCAAGGAAAGACTATTTTTAATTTTGGTGTACCATCGACAGTAAACCTAGGTACTTGCACCAGCTGAGCTAATTATTAAGACTGCAAGTTTGTCCAAGGTATTCCTCGGAACACCGGAGAAAATTAGTGGATATCTCACTGGATGATCTTCACTATGAGGTTCACATGATATTATGACAAACCACACTTCAGCTTTTTAGAACCAAAGAGTGTAATCCCTGGTTTCTTGTGCAACCCAAAGTTCAGTTATAGATAATTCATGATCACAGAAGTACTCATCCAACCCCATAAAAAGCATGACAAAAAAAGTCACAATTGAGCTTAGCTAGTTGTTGGGTCCAGATACAAACAGAAAAGAAATGCAATCCCTTGTGTGCAATTCATAGTTTTTTATCACTTGTGATTTGTGAAGCTGGCAGGCTTAGAAGCCAAACAAGGAGACCCATACATAGTTACATACATATGACAGATTCCCAGAACATGACAAATAAGACATTTAATCTAAAATTACGTCAACCAACACCGCATTGCAATTGTGCCTATCTCGTCATGCACCAAACAAGAAACAAGGGTATGAACCAATGGAACCACTCACCTCATTGATCTCCTCAGGTAGTTCGGTTGGCGGGACCATTGGTGCCATCGGCACTGGCAGGTGCGGCATCATCGGCAGGAAGGGCAGGTGCGGCATCGGGACCTGGGGCGGAGGCGGAGGCGGTGGGACGAAACCCGGGGCGGCGGAGGCGAGGAAATGGCGAAGCTTGGAGAGATCGACGGCGAGGTCGACGTCGCACTGTGGGCAGCGGAAGCGGGCGAGGCCGTGGGGCACGTTGAGGATGGCCTTACAGCGCGCGCAGGGGAGCTGGATCTTGGTGGGGTCCACACCCTGCGCCCGCGGCGCGGAGCGTCGGGAAGAGGGAGGAGCGGCAGGAGGCGCGTGCTGAGGCTGAGGCGGAGGCGGCGGCGGAGGAGGAGTAGGGAGGCCTTGGGTGGGGAGGGGGGCATGAGCTCGGGAGGTAGGCGCTGCGCCATGCGGCACTTGGGGCAGATGAACTCGGTCATGCCGGGGGCCACGGCAAGGACGCCACGGCAGCCGGCGCAGCGCACCTGGATGGGGGCCGCGGAGGCGGCCGGCGGGGAAGGGGAGGCGCCGCCGCCGGCCATCGGACAGAAGGGCGAGGGTTTCCGCCGTGTGGAGAGGAGGGGTTCCCCGGGGTAAAATGGGAAATTTGGGTTTCTAGAGGGGTTCTAGAACTAGGAAATTGGGAATGGAGAATTGGAGATAAGAAAATGCTATTTGGCGGCAGGGTTATATGGTTGGAAGAAAATAGTTCGAAATTCGAATTTCAAAAATCGGAAATATCGAACCAAAAATTGATTAAAATCGTCAAAATTATAGAATTTTAAAATCAAATTATTTGAAAAGAAAAATAAAAAATCGATTGTTTTTATGAAAAATCAGTCGATTTCCATGGAAAATCGATAAACTAGTTGAACTTTTTTCGATCGATTTTTTAAGTGATTTTTGTCGATTTTCTTCAAAAAGTGAGTTATTTTCACCAATTTTCAACTAGTTAATATCGCATAAATTTTTTTGAATTTTTGAATTAGACCGGTTTATCGAGCAGTTTTAGAATCCAAACTGTGCTAATACGAGCGAAAATCGCAATTTTCCAATGATTTTCGTCAATTTTGTCTGTTTGGCGGCATGTGATTGTGTCAAACATACCATTCGTTTGTTTGGTTTTTTTGGTTGGTTTAAAAGCCAAAAAATAAAATCTAAATAAATATATGATTTTTTCTACTATACTTTAGAAAAGCCTAACCCTCCTATATAATTATAAGTTAAAAGCCACATGAGCAGAGCTTTTTGGCTGTTTGGATGGAAATATGTATTTACCACTAACTTCATAAAAATTACTCACAAATACTATCGGTATATAATGACAAAACTCTTCGTTTTCTTCTCAATCCTCCCTTTCTCTCTAATACATACGGGACTCACCTCCTCTCCCACGACTCGAAGCTAGTTAGGGTTTGGGATGTTGTCGATGGCCAGTGCTGGTGACTACATCTCCCGACGCCACCGTCGTCCTAATTACAAGTCCAGATAACATACATAATACATAATTACAACGAAACTGAACACATAAAGTACCTTGTAGATTGACAAAAACCGGTGTATGGTCCACCCAATAACCTAGTCCTCCCCGCGTAACCCTAATCCCACAGGAGATTCTCAACCCATGCCTCGTAAGCGAGTCCATAAGGATCGTATTCTAAGCACATGATAGTTAAGCAAGAGTGAGTATAAAAGTACTTAGGAAGCATTAATAATAAAATGCATCATATGAATTTCTCTCATATCCATCTTTTGTATACCTTCCTCAAATCCTTTTTCAGAAAATAGAATTTTATTAGGAAAAGTTATGTTTCTGTTTTAATTATTAAAAGTGCTACTAAGCACTCGTATATGAAGTAGACATAGCTTCTATAACCTCTAATCTAGGAGACAGGCATGAATTTATGATTTAAGCCTGCTCAAGTTTGTACCATTTTACCCATAGTGATTCTAATATCCATTGAGAACCCAGAACATTTATCACTATTCAGATATTAGATCTCCAACCCTGACAGCTGATGAGACATGGTGTCCTTCACAGTGTTCCCCACCCCACTTGCAGCATACTAGTTGTACCACAACTTCAATACACATCAATGGTACTCATCTCATGACATTTAAATATAACGCCTTGGAACATTCAACTACAATTGAGTTCCAAATCTGTGGTCTCATTGGGCTTTCCGGTGTACCCGACTTTCACCCCTAGTTATTTACTCATGCCCAATGTGAAGATCATAACATCTTTATACGACAACCTTTTCTGGTTGTTTCCACATACTATGGTTGATATGAGAAATACGGCTCATTGCCCGAGTGTGGTTTATCCTTATCCTCTAGCCTATGTAGAGGGCTCCATCGGTGGCGCTACCATTCTCAAAGGCATCCTCTACCCAATTCATATATATATATATATATATAAGTCATTGGCTCAATTGTTGTATGAGCTATCCCACGAGCATCAATAATCACTGCCTCAGCAGTTCTTTTCTTGAAAAGTGTTTTCCAATGCATTAGTGATAACACGTATAACCAAATACATTTAATTAAAATTATTCCAAATATGATCAACAAATGCTTGTCTAAAACGATGTAGAAATAAGTATCCTTACTCGGATTCTGTGTGTGGCCTTCTAATGGATTTAATTCACTTCCTAAAATTATAGAATACTATATTTTAAATAGCTATCAAATTATCATGTGTTTTATGGTGTTCAACCTTTCTCTGATTTCTATTAAATTCATACATGTATACATCGTGGTTTAATCTATGTCGCACATTAAAATTTTGGATCATGTTTTCACTCAAATTGATGCACTATTTTCCTATTTTGGTCATTATGGTGGTTGCTAATATTAGTTATTTCTTTATTTTTTCTGTTCATATTCATCCTCCTTCTACTTTTATTTAATTCTCTAATATTAGTATTATTTCTTATTTGCATTATTGCTATTTATTTCTTTTATTTTATTTTCTTTTCTTTTCCCCACTAGTCGGACTTATCCCCTTCCCCATTCTTATCCTCTTCCTCATTTCCTCTCTCCCTCTCACTCCCCCCACCCCCACCCCCCGACCTTTCTCCCGGCTGGCCCCCACCGCCGATGGCGCCTCCAAACATTCAGTCCCATGCCACGCCGCCTCAGCCATGGCCCCCATCGTTCAACCTTCCATGCCACCTCGACTCCATCGGCCTCTGGCCTCACCACACCACCCATTCCCTGATTTCGGCCACCGCCTCCTTTGCTTTGGCCCCAAGGTGTCACCGACCTCTTCATCTTCTCCTATTGTAATGCTTACCGATTTCGATGTTTGTCTATTTTTCCTTATTTGCATTCTTACTAGTTAATGACGATTATGGGCTGACTCGCTATAGATTGGCGGTGCCGTGACAACACCCAGAGACCTCCCATACATCGTGGAGTGTGAGGAGGTTGTCAAACATGCACAGCACTACCTCTAGTGCAATCACTCTCTGGAACCCTAGTATACCTACAACCTTACCACTAGTTATCATCATTTCTTCCTACATGGATTCTTTGTCTCTAAGTTATTCAAAAGCATGTATGTGTGACATACCCGATGAAGTAAGTCTGAGGGGAAAGAGGTTGTGTTGGATTGTGAGGTGGATGGTGAGGTGTTTGTGGCCTTTGCTCCTTGGTTGGCTGGGGAAGAAGATTTCAGCCATGGTTTCTCCTACCCCTTGTTCTTGGCTAGGCTTGCTCCTGGACTCCTCTTGGCTTTGGTGGTTTTTGGTGTGGGGAGGAAATGGACTAGGGGCTTGTTCTGGCTCCCTTTCCTTTTTAACCGTGCCATTTTTATCTTGTTACCATATGAATGTTTATCTTTTTGTTGGGTGATATTTTGGTACTATTCATGTATGGCTATGGTTACCTGACTAAAATATGTTTGTATACCACCGGATGATGAAACCCTTTTTAGCGAGAGGTGTCGACTGGCCCTAGGTGGTCTGATATCTCGATGAGTGCTCACTACTCGCATACGGGTCTAGTGACACTTAATTTTTCTCATAATTTCTTATTTGTTTAAATCTTGTTGTATTTGTTATAACTAACGATAGTAGGTAACAGTGTTCAAGAGTTCGCTCGACGGATTCGTGGCGGTTAGGCACCGCCAAACGCCAAGACCGTATTTATGTGCAATCATGGTCTCCGTTTTGACCCTCGATCGAGAATTAATATAATTCATATATATTATTGATTTTATTATGAATAAAAATTTTAGTTTTCCTTTCTAGTTATTTGCAAATTGCAAGACATCAAATATTAAAGTAGAATATTAAACTAAAATACTTGAACACATACTACTCAATTAATCAAGTAATAAACTAAGTAGTAAGTACTATGTTAGTGACTTAGTGTACCTTATTTTGTGGGCGACGACGTGAATCTTTCAATCATGGTCATTAGGTCATGTAAACTAGATCAAAATGGTTTCTCTCATAATTTTGTGCCAACCGCCACACCAGCCAAGGACCGCCAAGACCCGCCAAGGCCCGCCAAGAACCGCCAAGACCGCTAGGACATAATTTCATTACTGCCAAATAGGGCATTGAATTCATTCGCTTATAGCCGCTTAATATCGGCCGTAATATCGCCAAGTACGAATTTTGAACACTGGTAGGTAATTGACATCAGAGGCCATCTGGGATTAGTTTGTAAGTCATTTGTAGAAGTCTTGTATTTCATCTATTGTAATTGGTAATTGTATATGATTCTGATGTAAGAGTTATGGTTTTGATGTATGGTACTGTTGAATAATGAAAATGGTGATTACTTTTATTACATGTGTTTAATTAAGTATGTTATTATCCTTTTTATACATGCTTTATGTTTGCTAATCACTCGGGCTGTTTCACAGTGGCAATGGTGAGTAGCCATGAGGGTTCTAAAGGTGTGATTGTGCTCGGGAAGGAGAGGGAAAAGCATCTAGTGACTTTTATGATTCCATTTTAGTACCTGGCGGTGATGGGGGAGCACCGTGGAACTCTAGCGTCCGTGACCGGAGTCGAGGAAGAAGGTGGGCACATCGGTGGCAATCCAGTTATTCTGAGCTGAAATAGAAGGTGGCAGCGAGTTCAAGAGATAGCAAGGATGCTCTGAACCCAAAGAATTGGGAAATTGCTCATCGAGGAGGATGAATAGGGCTATCTTAGTTCCTTGGCGCTTGGTGGCAATGGTGGCTCTTGTGTAGGATCAAGGATAACCGACTTGAGGGGGGTGAATAGGAGTTTTCTAAATTTTAGGCTCTAATTGCACTTAATAAAATCAATAAATAAGAATTGCAATTTTTCACAATTTTAAGGCCAAGTTCTTTATAGATCACTAAGTTCTTCAATAATTAAGATATAAGCAATAAATGATTCTAAGCACAAGATTAATATGACTAAGTTGCTAGAATATAAATTGAGCATAAAGAGTAGAAATTGCAAACCATAAGAGAATGAGCAATTTCCCATGGTCTCGGAGACTTGCCAATCTCCTCTAATCCACGCTGAGGTGACTTGAACAACTTCAAGTCAGCTCCAAACTCTTAAGCCTTCCTCGATCACTATGGTAGTTCTTCCCCGTTCCAGGTAGGCGAACTCCGGCATTCACAACTTGCCGGGGCTTCTCACAATCTCCGTCAAGAAGCTTACCGCGTGTGAACACCTCCAAGTCGTCTAGAAGGCGATAACCTCCAAGAGTAATAAGTCTTCACGCTTACTTGAGGCCGAATCAAGTATCTAAAGCTCAATCACTAAATACACACTTGAAAATGCTCCTAACTTTCTCCAAATGAGAATTTAATACACACAATGAGATGGAGACTTTCTAGAGCTCAAGAATGATCAATGAGGTTCAAAACTTACTCTAGAATGCAGGTAGAGGGTATTTATAACCCCCACTAACCAAATATGACCGTTAGCCAAAAGTTGCTCAAAAACACCCTAGGAGGCCGATCATACCGCCCTATGGCTGGTACGGTATGATCGTCCCTTAGTGGCCAACGGTCGTTACAGTGCATTTAATGCGCTGTTAATGATCGTTGGTCTCTATGGCCGGTATGAACGGGGTCACTCTGGTCATACCGGACTTTAAAGAAAACTTTATCGGCCAAGAAAAGTACTCTCTGGAAAAAAAGGGACCGGAGTACCCCCGATCATACCGCTGGCTGGTATGACCGGGGTCAGTCTGATATGACTGGCCATCTCGGTGACAAAAGACACATGTTCTGTAAAAAACACACCGAAGGGCCTCTGGTCATACCTACGGCCGGTATGACCGGCCACCTGACTTCGAGTCCGACTTTATATGCTATACTATTTGATTTTTCTTTGAACGCAATATTATGCAAATATTTCAAGTTCCCATATATTGAGCCTCTAAACACTTTCAACATTGATCAAGCGGCAATTACCCTCTTAATAGTATGGTGCCTATTCTAGCAATCCAATCTTTTTCTTCAAACTCTGAGATTGGCAAAAGCTATGAAAAGGTCCTTAAAATTTATACATTTGCCATCGGCGCGTTGATATTCTTTTTCACCATGTTTCATGCTTCCATGATTGCTGAGTTTAGGACCAACCTATTCTCAAAATGCTCAAATTGAAAATGTTAGTCCATTAATCATAACTTTCATTAATTACCAAAATCAAATTGAATTAGGGACCTAGATGCTTTCATCTTGGCCGAGTGATTGGCGTCGGCTCGGGTAGGAGAGAGGCTAGGGAGGTGCTGGGTGCTAGGGATGGCCTCAATATGGCTTTATAACCATGAGGGACTATATTAGGCTCAGGCCCATGAGCGGGTGCCATGGCCAAGCAAGACAGGACAATGATGCAACACCATTGTTGGCTTTTAGTACCTCAGTAGCGTGCACAGGAGTGATAATGGAGGTTAGAGGAGTGACGATTCAGCGGAGGAGGCCGTGTAAGTGGTGTGGTAGCGGGTAGGCTAGAGGTGTAAGTTTCGAGCTCCGTTGTCTTGCTCTTGGCGTGGCATGGCGTGTTTGTCGTGGCAGGAAGAGGGGAGCTCAATGATTGCCATGGTAGGCATTGGCCGCAATGTGGCGCAAGCGACCTGGGCGTGAGGCGAGCTATCTCACACAGGGTGTGCACAGTGTAGTGCCTAAGAGGGATGGGGTGTGCTTTGGTATGCGCGGCGCGCATGGAGAGGGAGGAGGGTGACTAATAGGCATGCTCGGGAGCCAAATAGACTGACAGGCAAGGCCCAACGGTAAAGAAAGAAAGACATAAGAGAGGCCAAATAGGGAAGGCATATTTTTAGTTTTTACGCCTTCTCTAAAGAGAGAATGAGTTTTGGTCAAGGCACTTTCCATTTTTTGGATTTTTTGCCAATTTTCATTTTTAAATTTCATTTTGTAGCCAAGGATTCTTGTATTTAATTAAGCTACTAAATGAATTTCAAATTTTATGAGAATTGTTGAGTAAGGTCCTGAGGTGTCACTAGTGTTCTCATAAAAATTTCAGAGAATGATAAAATTTGTAAAATTTCAGAGTATGATAAAATTTGTAAAATTTTACAAAAAACAAACAGGGGATTATTTAGGATTTAATGAAATTATTTTTGAACTTTTTATTTGTTTAAACTCATAGTTTAAAATTCAAACCAAATTTAGTTTATTCAAAAAGAATTTTCTTTAAAGATAGAAATTTCAGAAAAGTTCAGAAAATGCCAAAACTTTAAATAGAAGCCGAATACAAATTTAGATACTTGTATTTCAATTTGATAAATTTCTATGATGTTGCAAACCTATCCCCTTAAATAAAATCTCTTCCATAAGATTTGCTAAGCTCTAGGAAGAAGTGGGGAAATTCTTTCTTTTGGTGGTCTTCTCGTTCCTATGTGGCCTTGTCTTCGATATGGTCACTCTTCAGAATTTTCAGTATCTTAAAACATGTGGTTGCAAGTTTGATGCTCAACCTCTTCTAAAACGTGAACAGAGGATACTCTCGATAAGAAAGATCTGGTTGAAGATCAATATCCTCCAGTTGAGTGTGCTCGGTTGGGATCCAAAGACACTTTGTGTAATACTGCGGGGTTTCTTTTTCCTCCGAGACAGGGAATTCTTGGTCCGAATGTCTGGTGGGCCTATCTGTGAGTTGTGGGAGAGAAATTCTTGTTTTCTTTTCCCTCTCCACCCACTTTTCACCTAATCTTTTTCTCCTGGTGTGTGTGTGGCTAGAATTCCTTGGGTGGGGCTGATATTTTTTTCCCTTAGCCTTGCCGATTCATTCTCCACCTCTCCTTTTTCTTTTCTCTGGATGTCTTCCTCCCAGGCCAACTTCCAGGCGGTGCCTCCTGTAGAGTGCCTCTCCAACCCCAGACCTTGGCACCTCCTGGCCATCCCTACCCAGACAAGCTCCTCCCGGCGCCCTCCTCCTCCTCCTGGCGTCGCCCCGGCTCTTCCTCCTGGCTCGGCCTTGGCGGGTTATGTGACCAGCCAGCTTGCCAGCCTGGCCGTGAGCCTCGGCCGAGCTCCCTGTGCCTTCCCTTGGCTGTGGCGGCTCGTGACAGAAGCAGCAGCGGTCAAGCAGGCCCCCTGCGGGCAGCGTCTCCTTCAGCCACTTCCCCATCTTGGCGGCTGCCCTCCCTGTGGCGGTGACCACAGCTTCTTCCCTGCGGCCGTGAGCCCGGCCCTCGTGGCGCCTCCCCTCCTCCCTCTCTCTTGTGGTATGTGGAGGTGAGGGTTGTTTCATTTCTTGGCTTGGTTCTGCCTACTCAATGCCCCTCAAGTGTTTGATGAAATGCTAGAGTAGTGTAAGAAATTGGATTAAGTTGCATGGAGGAGTCTGTCATGTTGATAGATTATAGTGTTTTGCTGTTTTCCCCTTAGGGTTGAATTCATCAAATTGTGTGTGCATTACTGCCTTGGTTGTATGTCGTAGTGGGAACTATGGGTGTATTGGGAGGAAATCAATTATTAAATTCAGAATGATGGATGTCGAGTCTCTACCTGGCTCCAATGATCATGCCGCATTTCGGTGTTTTATTGTTTGGACTGTGACTCTGGGTCGTAAGCTAATGGGAGGTATTTGAGTTCTTGCTTATCATCAATTGATGATGTGTATGAAAGTAGAGTAAGTAGGGCTTTATTCTTTTCAGTTGCTAATTTGCTATATGAGCGATGGAATCTCGCAAGTGCTTCTCTTCCTAACTAGGATAAGATATATCAAAGTGTGACTTAAAATTGAGCCTTATCAATTGTCATGCATGTATGCAATCCATCTAGTTATGGCTGAATATGGTGAGAGGATTGTGTCTCTGTTGTTTCAAGCAAATCTGTTGCTATTATGGTTTATGAAAGATTGGTAGATAACAATGGTTGAGCTTGTTGTTTACTCGTAACACGGTAAGATTAGGAAGCACCATATTAGTTTTGGAAAGCATCGATGCTTATAGCGACTTGACCCTAAATCTCATGTGGCTAATCAAATTCCATTTGGCAATTTCTTTGTGCGGTGTTTAAGTCAATGGGCGTAATTACAATTGGACCGGTTCTTTACCCGTTGTTCTGCGTGGTTGATAGAATGAAAGTTGAATATATTGTAATCTTGAATGACCTCGCTCATATGCATATGACTGTAGTGTATTGAATGGAGTAGTTTCTAGTAGTCTTTGCAAATGAAAGATAATTGTTGGCACCTTAGTGTAGATTATATTTATCTGAGTCAACCTAAAAGAGGAGTTTTTGTAGTTGTAGTTGGGGCCGTAGAACATTGTTGAAAAGGTATAATTTGTAAAGCGTTTTGCGACGGTTGTTTCAGGTGGAGAAGTTTTGGGGAGTAGCATAGCATCTTCCTCTCGCCACTCCGCTCCTTCCGGTAAAAGGCAAGTACACCGAGCTGTGTGTCCAACTGAGTCGTTCGTTGTTATTTATCTGTTCATAGCTAATTTCTATTGATTGTTGCAAGTATGAGTTATATTGGTGATCGTCCCTTCGCGGACGTGATTAGCTAGTGGATTCGGATGGTCACTAGTAAGCCTTAATCTCGGTGAGTTTACTGTACCTTTGTTAATATTGCAGTGAGTAGCGAGAATGGGGTACGGGGATACCCGTGGTTAATTTATAAGAGTTATACTTAACTATGCCCCGTCTGGGGAATGGAATTGAGTATGCGTGCGAATCGATTAGATGATTATGATTGTAGCTTGAAATTAATTGTGTTAATTGTATGACAGAAACGCTATGATGTGCTGTCATGTCTTGTTGTTGAATCTGATGAGACTAGTACCGCTGGCAACTTATGAATGTGAGAATTGGCTGTGTGTATGTATGGGGTTATGGTATGTTAGTGTTGACATTGAATGAAAAGTTGTATTTCATTCATGAAAATTGCATTTGTGCATTCATAATGGAAGAGGCGACCCATTCTGATGCGGGCCTCTGTGTTCACACGTAGTGAACACGAAAGTCCTACCTCGTAGTCTCATTCATCGAGGTGAATGAGAGCGAGACAGTAAGAGTAGGCACCTTCCATCTACGGGATGGAAGGGACGTGAGGGTGCAAACCGATGGGTGGGCACTCGGTAGTACTGGTACGTGCATGGAAATGAGCATTCATGTGCATTGCATCTTTATTAATGAGTGTTGTGGTAAATGGTGTGTCATATGGATGGTGCTTACGGTAGTTGAGGGTTGAGTTGTGGACTCAACCCAAAAAGGGGAGATTGAATTGTATTTGATGATTTAGCGCATTTCTTTGCCCTGCTAATTATGTTGTATGAATATCGTGGAGTGAAGTCGAGTTATAAACTCAAATGCAATTGATGAAAATGGTTTGAGTTACAGCGAGGGTAGTTGAGTCGGAGAGCGTTGTGACTTAGAGTTAAGTAATGCTTCTTTGGCGTTGAATGGGTTTATTATCAAGCTGGTGACTTGATTGCGGTAATTTTCTTGTATAGTCAAGTTATTGCTTTAAATGAGTATAAAAGCGTAGCGTCCGGATGTTGCTTCATTTGTCTTCCTTGCTTTTGTGGTTAAGCTCTTGTTTTTTGCTTATGATAAATTGGAATTGTCACTCTCGTGTACTTTCTTTGAGTCATCGACTCACGCTTGTTGTTGTGTTGTTGCAGGTACTTTGAAACCGGCATGCATGGGGGGAGTAGTAGCACAAGCACGTTTTCATCAAACCCTTTAATCGATTTGTAAAGCCTAGTTGTATTGATTATGGTTGTAATATGTCGTCCGTCGTGGTGTAGTTATTCAATTACATTGGATGTGTGATTGATTAACTAAGGACACTGCTAGAATGATATAAGAAGCGCAATTGTTTTACATCTCTTGAGTGGATGTCCTCTCTGTCTAGAGAGGTCATGCGAAATTTTGTAAATTCGGGGACTTAGTTTAAGCGGTTTTAAGTGTTTGTAGGTCGATTTCAATCTTTCAGTAGAGTTGTCATTAGTTATTTAGAGTTTTTGGTAGCATCCGTGGCGCGTTGGGCGTCGGGGTGTTACACTTTGTGAATTAAGAGATATGGAAGACGTTGTGGACATCTGAGAGTTGAGGTGGCAGTTCCAATTTGCATGCCATCTCACCTTTCTTTTTAAGGATGCAGTATGGCCCAATTTACCATGATGCCAACTTTACTCGAACCTGGAACCATCAAAGACCGTGTAGCGGTGAGACATTAAGATAGACATAATTATTGATCTAAAAGCTTAGCTCACATTGACAATGGTCGGTGTAACTCCTTTGATGTGACTGAACTTCTTTCAATCGGCTCCTTATCACATCAATATGCTCATAGGCTTCTTGAATGAGGTCTGAGCCAAAGAATTGTCTTCACCTACTTCAAACCAAAATAGGAAAGTTTGGTACTTTCTTCCATACAGTGCCTCGAATGAAGACATTTTGAGACTTGACTGGAAGCTGTTGTTGTAGGAAAAGTCAGTGAATGCTAAGAAATTCTCTTAATTGGTGTTATAAGTCAGTACACATGCTCTCAACATATCTTTCGATATTTGATTGGTACTTTCAATTTGTCCTCTGGTTTGAGGATGGTATGCCATGCTGAAGTTTAGCTTGATTCCTAAAAGGCTATGTAAGCTTCCCCAGAATCGGTAAGTGAATTGAGTGCCTTGGTCGAAAACTATGGTCTTAAACACATGATGCAAACGAACAATGTTGTTCATGTAGAGCACAGTGAATTCATCTCCTCAATAAGTGGTCTTGACTAGAATGAAATGAGCAACTTTGGTTAATTGGTCAATAATAACCCTGCAGAATCATGTCCTTTATAGGTTTTGGACAAACCGGTAATGAAGTCCATATCGATATCATCCCATTCCCCACTCAGGGACTTTTAAGGGTTGGAGTAGTTCGACCGGTTGTTCATGTTCAGCTTTGACTCGCTGACATACGTCACAAATGGCAATGTATGTAGCTATATCCTTCTTCATGCCATGTCACCAATATCCTTCTCGAAGATCATGATACATCTTGGTACCTCCAGGGTGTAAAGAGTGGGGAATTATGGGCTTTGTTGAGGATGAGCTCCTTGATTCTCTAATTATTTGGGATATAGATCCGCTTCCCATGCATAATCATCTCATCAGAGTCTTCAGTGAAATCCAACTTAGTACCAAGCTTTAACTTGTCTTTGATTTCAGCAATGGCTTCATTTTCAAGTTGAGCGGCTTTTATCTGAGTCCTAAGGGTTGGCTGTAGTTCCAAGGCAATAATAATGTATCCTTCCTCAACTACTCCTAGGTTGAGCCTTCGGAATTCTTCATGCAACATCGCCTGATTTGCTTGAATCGATGCAGGATGTAATGAAGTTTTTGGTTGAGAGCATCGGCTACAACATTGGTTTTATTGGAGTGGTAATGGATGCCAAGATCATAGTCTTTGATTAACTCAAGCCATCTTCTTTGCCTTATGTTCAAATTTAACTAAGTAAAGGAGTACTTCAAACTCTTATGATTGGTATAAACATCACACCAATTCCTAATAAATATCACATCGATTTCCGATAATCCTCTCCCTTGTCCGAAGCTATAGGATTATCCAGAATGCATTGACAATTCTCGAACTAAGCTAATATTGTTCTACCTTTTATTCCGTTGCAACTTTATTTTTTCATAGGCTTCCTTTTGACTATAGATGAGCTAATTAAGCCTAGTGTACATCACTACTGTCGGTGTTTCGTATGATCGGCAAGTAAATTTGTAGGTGTAGGGGGCCGCGCGTTCCCTCTCCTTGAATGGTTGGACGCAAGGAGTCCAAGATGTATACTGGTTCGGGCCGAACGTCCCTACGTCCAGTTCGTGGTGGTGATTTGTATTGCTCATGGAGTGGAGGTCTTCATGGGATTACAAGTGAGGACTCAGGATAGGCCCTGAGCGCTCATCCGAGTGAAGGAACTCGGGAGTGTTCGCCTAGACCAGATACTGAGTTGGGTTGGATGGCTTGGGTTGAATTGAGTGAGCCGCCCCCTCCCTGAGGGCCCTGCCCCTCCTTATATAAGCGGAGGGGGCGGGTTACACGGGAGTTTGGAGAGAAAAGGTAGGGGTATGCTACTCCGGAGTCCGGTCTTGGTCTGGCGCCGACAGCTCTCTGCCCATCCCATCTTTGGGTTGGTAGACACAACGGACAGTGTTCCATTGGGAAGGAGCGCACCTGCCCTCTGTCCTCTGTCGAGCCGGCGTTCTTGTGTGTATTCGGACAACGCCTTGGGACGGAGCGCGTCTCTCTACTGCGCATGGCGGGGCGAAGAGACCAGCGCTTGACTTCGTGGCCTCTTAACCGCCTTGGGAAGGGGTCACCTGCCCCCGTGTGGGCGTCGTGTCCACAGGGCAAGTGACCAACTTGTGGCCGATTGATGACGTGGCCGAGGTCACAGAGCCGGAGCCTGATGGTGCGCCCAACCTATGGCCAGGTCGGAGCCTGCGGGGGCATCCGACCCGAGGCCAAGTCGGAGCCCACGGGAGTGTCCGACCTGAAGCCAGGTCGGACCGTTCCAGAGGGGCATGGTCGTGGCTCGTCGAGGCCATTGCTCAGAGCCGGGCCACGGACGACCCATTGGGAGCTCTGACCAATGTTCAGTGATAATTCCATCTGTGAGGGACGGAGTCTTTGGTAATACCCCCTCCAGCATTCTACATCGCTGCCAATCCCGCTGCCATATTTGTGTGACTGAGAGAAAAACGATCTTGAAATAGATGTGTACTTTGCTGTGGGGTACCCCTGGTACGGGTATTCGTCAGTAGCCCGGGCCATCTGGAATCTAGCGTTCTGAATGGCCGTTACCTTCAAGTAGCGATCTTCTTGGTGGACGTGGTGACGCCTCGGCTTCCGACGCCGCGTAGCAGGGCCATTGGCTTTCAAGGGGCAATGAAGGAACTTCACCGGTCGGTGGCCGCCGGTCTTGGCGTGGCGCACCGGTGAAGTCTAACCCGAGCCCCGGCGAGTTGGAAAGTGGTCGGGGTTACCTGGTCGGGAAGATTTGACTAGGTGAGCGGAATCGTTTGGTCGGTCCTTCCGGCATGCTTGTTGAAGTCGGGCGGCAAGTCCGTGACTCGATCGGTGAATCCGGCCGAAGCAGCATGAGGGTTAATCGACTCCGAGCCCCGGCGGATCAGAGGCTAACTGGTCGGTGAGAGCCCGACCAATTGATCGACCGATCCACGGCCGGTGTGTGGCGTATCCGATGGATGTAGCCCCGAGCAGTCGGAGAAGCTGGTTGGGGGTTCTATCGGCCGAGCAACGCCGGTTTCGTCTTAGTGGGCGCTGACCTTGCGGCGAAGTCCGAATGCTGGCGAGTTCGGTTCGAGTGCTCATTTCGTCGTGGTGGGCGAGGCCTTGCGGCGAGGGCGTCCGAATACTGGCGAGTTCGGTTCCGAGTGCTCGTTTTACGTCGTAGCTGAAGCGAGCCTTGCGGCGAGGATGTCGAATGCATGGCGAGGTTCGGTTCGAGTGCTCGTTTTATGTCGTGGTGGACGAGTTAGTTAGGCGGTTTAACGCCGGAGATAAGCGAAGTTAGTAAAAATTTGGTTTAACGCCGAGCTAAGCGAGATTAGTAAATTTGGTTTAACAGGAGCTAGGAGAAGTTAGTAAATTTGGTTTAACAGGAGCTAAGCGAGTTAGTAGAAAGTGGTTTAACGCCGAGCTAAGCGAAATTAGTAGAAATTGGTTTAACGCGGAGCTAAGCGAAGTTAGTAGAAAGTGGTTTAACTTAGGAGTTAGGCGAAGGCGTCGATCCGAGTCCTTGTCAGCAAGGATATATCTTGGTGGAGCCGCTCTTTGTGCATCCCACGTATCGCCCGTCCGTAGGTGTGGGACCTGGAGGGGGTGAGCAAGCGTGTGTTTACCAAGCATAGGTTTGAACACCGTGCTCGTGGAGCTACTAACGGGTTATCCAAGAGGGCCACGGAGGTCACGCGACCTCCGAGCGGACGATTCTGCGTCGGGTTGTCCGACCCAGAGGCGACCCATAAAAACCTTTCTTTACTCGATCCGTGATCGGACCCGAGCCGTTCGAACACGAGCCTGGTGGTGCTACCCTTCGAGGGCTCATGAGGCGTGAAGTATGATCTCGGACACGAGTTAAGGCGATTGAGTCGTCCACCAACTCAACTAGGGGCCCGCTGGGGGCTCACCTCGTCCTCACCCCTCACTCGTTTTGTGCCGGGCGACCCCAAATCCACCCGGTGGATTAGGGCTTTGGAACCCGGGGCGCCGGATCGGGTCCAAGCGCAAGCTGTAGAGTTTTCTCGCCACCTCGAGGCTATCGCGGCCCGTGGACTTTTCATACCTGCTTCAGCCCAATCGGCCCGGCCTGGAGGCGGAGATCGAGAGGCTGCGGGGTGTCTCGCCCGGAGCGATGCCCTGGCATCTTTTGCTAGCATTTAATGCGCGTGCGAGAATTGAATGCGAAGCGAAATGATTTGGGGCGATACGTCTCACCAGCGGGGCGGCGTGGCGGTCTAAATGGACGGGCGATGCTTCATTCGAGATGAGGTCTTGACTGGCGTTCGCCCGATCGAGTGCGCGTTTGGCTGTCGTCTGTTTTGGCTGGTGCCTGTTCGGCGCCTATAAAATCAGTGTGGGGGGTGCTCGGGCGAACCCTTCGCGTTTGCTTTCCCGTTCTCCTCGTCTTCTTGCCTGCGAAAAGAGAGAAAAAAGAGACAGAGCGTCCATCGCCTTTCCCCTCCTTCGATCCTTTCACTGCCTTCATCTCGAAAGATGTCGTGGCCGGAGTGCACCGCCCAGCCCAGCCGCGCGCAAGGCTTGGAGAGGAAGGGGTTCCTTCCCCCACAGAATGCCTCGCAATGGAGAGTGCCGACGGGGGTCGCGGAGCCGGCGCCGGAGGATGGGGAGATCGTCGTGCCGACCTCGTTCTACGAGCGCGGGTTCGGACTCCCGCTCCATCCCTTCGTCCGCGGGATGCTGCATTTCTACGGGGTGGAGGTGCACCACCTCAACCCTAACGGCGTGCTCCACATCGCGGCCTTCATAACGCTGTGTGAGGCATTCCTGGGGATCGAGCCTCACTGGGGGCTGTGGAGGCACTTCTTTTCGCCCATTGTGGAAGGACAAAGGCGGCGCGAGCGGCGTCACGAAGTGCCGCCTGCTGACTACGCCGCAGCCGCTCGGCGGAGTACATTGACCTGAAGTTGCCGTCGTCGAACCGGGGGTGGCACTCTGAGTGGTTCTACGCCCGGAACCTAGAAGGCAGTGCCCCAGCCTTTTCCGGTCGGCTCCCCGAAGCGAAGCCCGAGTGGGTCTAGGGCCCCGATCAAAAGGACAAGAACAAGGTGGCGTTGATCGTCGAGCAGATCAAGGCCCAAAGGGGCGGGCTTGGCCGTGATGTCGTCGCCGCGCATTCATGAGGATCTGCGTTGACCTCTCATGGAAAGGTGCGCCCATGTTCAAATCTGAGGCGTCCGATCCGTGAGGATGATGGGCCGAGCTTCGCTTGCGTCGAGCTCGAGGCTAGGGTGGCCGCGGTGCTGGTCGGGAGTGCCACCATGGCGGTGGGAGGCCACCCCGAGCCTTTTTCGGCGGAGAAGCCCCCAAACTTGGTAAGTCGAGAGATGATCTTCCCCTCTTTCTTCCTTCCTCTTCAACCTTTAGAATATTGCATGACCTGCGCCTTCGCGTCGCCCAGGGGTTGGGCAGGATGATCTCCGGCTAGCTGCTTGGGAGAAGGCCTGAGGGCTAAGGCTCATGAGGCGTCCGAGCAAGGAGTCCGTCCACAAGAAGCAGATGGAAGAGAAGTGGAGGAGGAAGAAGAAGGAGGCGTCTTGGTGAGGACATGCTTGGCGAAGTCTCTGAATCGTCCATTGCTGACACGGCCGATCCGGGGTCATCCTCGAGCAACAACGGTGACCGCATCAGCGACCCATACTGCGGGTTCGACTTTGGGCCGCCAACCATCCGCGGCCCAGATGAGGACGCGGGTGCGTGCGCCGTCGCCGTCACGCCCTAGGCGGAGGCGTCCCCGATGGAGATGCCCTTGGGAAAACGGAGGGGCGATTCGTCTCCGGCCGAGGCCGGCGAAGAAGATGCGGTTGGAGTTCCACCGCGGGACGGTAGCCCGCATTGGAGAAACGGCGGCTCGGCGAGACCCGGCAAATCCACGCTGCCATTAGTGGTTGGCCTTGCCCGCTGCCGCCGCGGTAATCTTTGAAGCAGCAGGGGAGGCGGTTCGAGAGGAGCCGGCTGGAGGCCTGGCGCCCTTGGCGGATCGAGGCCCCGTCGGGGCGGAGAGGCGAAGAGGGCTCTGCCGCCACCGTGGGACCTCCGCCGTGGCGTGGTCCCGACGCCGTGGCGACCTGCCGTTACCGCCGAGGACCCCCTTGAGCGGTCGAACTCGGCGATCCGCGCAAAGCGGCAGGAGGAGGCGGTGGACGTCTCTCCGGGAGCCCGGACGCCCTTGCCTATGGTGAGCTGGCCAGGTGGCAGCCCAATCGGCAGGCCGCCGTTCGTGTTGGATGACGAGGCAGAGGCCGGCTCGTGGGAGTCCTTCCAGAGGGGTTTGCGGCGATCCGAGATTCAGATGAGCCAGATCCGGAAGGATCTGGCTCTGGTCCTCAATTCCACCGATGAGGCACTGAGCACCCTTTTCGAGTCCCTTCCGATCGGCAAGGTAAGCCAAACCGCGCGCCGGCTTCATCTTCCGACTAGCCTTAATGGCCGGTCGGGCTTGACAGAGTGCTTGCACCCTGCAGGAGCTGAGGCTCCGATCGGGGAGGAAATCGGGGTTCCTCCGAGTCCTGCATGGCCGGAGGACTGAAGCCGAGGAGGAGGACGACCGACTTCGCTCCGAGCTGCGCGACGCTCGGGAAGCCTT
Organism: Guadua angustifolia; assembly: GCA_036346375.1. Taxonomy (NCBI): domain Eukaryota; kingdom Viridiplantae; phylum Streptophyta; class Magnoliopsida; order Poales; family Poaceae; genus Guadua; species Guadua angustifolia. The sequence continues at coordinate 3,267,218 of CM070514.1, read as the reverse complement.
GGTGCGAGAGCGGGCAGAGGCGGTAGAGGCTCGTAGGAAGCTTGAGTCTCTCCTGGCGGCAGCGAACAGCGCCAAGGACGCTGCTGCTGCCGCAAAAGAGGCTACGCAGTCAGAGATGGCCCGGCTCCAGGGTGAGTGCGACCGCGCCCGGGCAGAGTTGGACTCTGCGAGGGGAGATGCCACGCGTGAACAGGAGACTCGGGCTAAGGCCGAGGAGGATCTTCAGTGCCTGGCGGCCTCCACGGCTAGTAAGCGACCCAATCCTGGTCTGGTTTTCGTGATCGCAGATCACAGGGGATGGTCTTGATATTGTTTCGATCTGCAGAGCTGCGGAAGAATTTTGATGACGCCGTGGAGGCGCAGAAGTCGGCGATGGAGGAACGTGACGCGGCGGTCACGTCGCGAGAAGTGGCCTTCACGGAGAAGGGATTGGCGGAGCAAGACTGTCGGCGGGCTATGGCCAGCGGCCCTTGAGTGGGCGGCGGGAATCCTCAGTCGGGTGTTTGGAACCGCCGCGCAAGGTACAAGCTCACTTGCCACCACGTTAGCCCGCGTGCTGGAGTATGTCGAGCGTTCGGTGAGCGAGGTTATTGATTTTGGAGCTGCCTCGGCACTTGTCTTCGTCATCTCCCACTATGACAGCATTGACCTTGCCGCCGTCAGTGGTGGGGTTGCCGCGGGCCGGACGGACGAGGAGGTTGCTGATCTTAGCACCCGGGTCGACTCGTACGCCGCAGTGATCACCGGCCGGATATCGCCACAGAGCATCCTCCATCGGGAGCGAGAAGAAAGTTAGATATTTTTGTAGTGCCACAACTTTGCCATGTAAAGAACTGAAGTTTGTTTTAGCATTTTTGGCCGGTTAGGCCGTCCCGTAGGTCCGACTTTGTCTTTCGCACTTCCCAGAGGTGATAAACATTTGCCGACCATGTCTTTAAGAAACCGCGGGGGGTTGTATATGTATAGGTCGGTATGTTAACACTTTTTGGGGAATGCTCAGAGAAAACACTGAGGACCTATGACGCAACGTTCTTGGCTTTTCGGCACAAAAGGAGTGTTCGGCCAGGCCATGGATCGCACCACACGGGCACTTCCTTCTTCCGAAAGGCACCACTTCGCAACCGTAGCCACCGGGGCGTAGGTCGTAGTGCTTGGGTCGAGAGGGCCACCGCTGGGGAGAACCGAGTAGCCAGCCGAGTCACCGACCCGTGTGAGTGTGCAAGCCTGTAGCCCCCGAGCGGTACGTGGGTTCCAAGCTGTGGTTGCCACGTAGCGCTTGAACTCGGAGGGCTAGGAGATTTGCGCGGGAACGAGCAAAAGTTTTTAGGGATATGTCGTGCCCCGAATTTTCACGGATTCGAACACTCTGTGTATGCCGTACTAGTCCAGGATCACGCTAGTACACACAGGATAAACAGGTTGAAGTACCACAATCATACACAGCGGAAATAAATAATAAAGTACTTCAAGCATAATATAGTCGAGTTACATGACCTTATGGTCGCCTTACAATAATTCGCCACGCAGGGCAATAAATATCATCAGTACCAAGTTCATTCAGCGGAACCAAAATACAATAGCGGAACCACTCCTAACCACAGGCTACTGAGTGCGGCTCAACCCTTAATCCTCCTGGCCTTCGACGAACTCTTCATTCCATGCTGGCACGGCTTCTTCTTCTTCTGAGGTTTTTGTCGATGCAAGGGTGAGTATACAACATACTCAACAAGTCATGCACAATGCAGATCTATTACTACATGCATGGCTTATTCCAAAGGAAAGGCTTAATTGGTTATTTTGCATAAAGCAGCATTTCTTTTAATAGGTAATCCTATTAGATTAAAAGCAGTAAAATTAATATTATTAATAATTAATTTCTCATTTCCTTTCCAGGGGTTTGGCACACAGCCCTAATTTGATTCTTTTGGCACACAGCCACCCATTCCACATCTTTTATTTTTAAAAATCTAACCCTTGACTGTAATCAACGAGCAATGTCGATCTGCGGACACGGCTATTGAATAGATTCACACACACACTCTGCAGAGGTTGTACACTTTACCCACGAGGATACAATCGTTCACCACACAGGCGATTGATTGCTTGAGAGTCTTTGAAACTAACATTTAACAGTTGAACCCCTCGATACCTCCTTCTAACACTTCCCTCACTCGGGCGAAGTTTAGAGCGAGCAAATATCGTTGAATGGGTACCAAGTCAGTATACGATCGCTTCCCTCTGATTACCTTGGTGTGCCTTTGTCACCCGAGGTTTCAAAGGAAAGAGGTTAGAAACCTACTTAACTAGGTCCGTCCCATTAGGACAAGTGGTTGTACCGGAACTTCAGTTCAAAGGCTCGCAAGGTTAAGTCCTTAAGCATCCCGACAAGACATCCATTTTACACATCTCGGCACTGGCCTTAACCATCACAATACATCCCATTGCCACAGGCCCACCAACACGAAGCCTTCTTGCCACTTGCCCGGTCCAAAACATTTCCCACCCCACTTTATATTTAAGCAACACATGCCGTTGTCCACATCAATTCCCGAATAGCACCGCATAGGTCACTATTCTAATTCCATCACATGACATTATTGCACTTTTACAAAAATGTGTTCCATACTTGTTTAGTTAGTATTGATGTGCTATTTAAAAGACATTCGGCGCATGTAGCAGGCTAAGCGACTAATCACGGTCTAGCCTCCGTGTTGGCATTAATGTAGCATCCAACATAGTTTAGCATTCTAGGGTGACAAGGTGTTCAGGGCATACAAAAGTATTAACAAGGTGTCGTAAGCAAGATAGGTACTTTAGCTACCATTCCCATATGAGCAACATCATTTTTACTTAACGTAGCATGCAATATTTGAATCAAAATATATTTGAGAATCTAGGGGCAACATGATCAAAGCATGACTTGCCTTCGAAGAGGAGGTGATTCTGGTCGAGGTTCTGCGACGGGTCTTCAAGTTCTCCATCGGCGAAACCCGGTGACTCGGAGTCTACGCGCACACAAGCAAGCATACAATAAACACTCAATATAGATAGCAAGATCATCACCAAAAATAAAATAAAAATCACCATTAAATAGTTCACATTTTTATAAATTTTTGGGCACTGGAATCACTCGATTCCGAGTTAAAACGCAGAAGTTATAGCCTTTACGATGATTACGAAAATTCATAAAAGAATAAACCGAATTATTCATCTATTTTCCACCGATTTTCGGCTATTTTCTCTCGGCTCGACACGTGTCGGCACGGAAGCGAGCCACGTCGCCCTCGGCCATTGGCAGTGGGTCCGGATGGCGTCCGCGGCGCCCGGCACCTGGCGGTCCTCCCAGCGACAAGTGGGCCGGTGGCGATGCGAGCCCACACGTCGGCGGCCGACACGCGTCGAGAAGCATCAAGCCCGCATACCATCTACTCTCGGCCGTAGGATTCGGATCGAGCGGTGCTCAAACTACGGCGGTTTACTATTTGCGGGACTACGTGGCATTACCTCGGGCGTCGGATGAAGATCTGGCGGTGAGATTACCGAGGAGTTGAGGAAGGAAGCGGCGGCCTGGTCGCCGGACTTGAAGAAGGCGACAGGCGGCGGCTTCCGAGCCTCTCCGATGGAATGAAGTGGCCCAGCGGTTCTGCGGCGACGCGAGAACTCGATGAGGGTCTCGGAGCGGCGAGGAGCGGCGGACGGCGGTGAACAATGAGGAAGAACCGAGCGGTGGAAGTACCAACCGGTGAGCTATTGAGAGGGCTCTGAAGTGCGAGCTAGCGGCGAGTAGGCAAAATGGGCGGAGTGAAGTCGCGGCGCACAATGGTCTATATCTCCGCTCGGACAAGCCTCGACACGCGTGCAAATCTCGACAAATCCTCGGCGACCAGGCGGCGGTCATGAAAGCGCCAAATCCCGAGGCAGCGCGACCAACGTCGGCCGTCCGATCAAGATCGGACGGCCAGCGGAGCAGCGGCGATTAGGGTTTTTCCCAGCGAGCACGGTGTTGGGCGGCCCAACAACGTAGCTAGCCATTTTAGGGTTTCTGAATAAAAATAAAGACAGAAATTCAAAGTAATTGTTTAGGGCACTAAAAATACCCGAAAAATTCTAGAAAAATTCTAGAAAATATTTCAGAGCATTTTGAGCCTAAATAAAATATTAGTTTTAATTTTTGATAATTATATTTTCTGATATTTAATTACTCAAGGAAAATGATATAAATAAATTCCAATTAAATCCAATAAATCCCAGAAAAATTAGATAAATTCAATTAAATGCAAATAAAGGTTGATTAATTCATAAAAATTCAAATAACTCCAAAATTTAAAATTTGGCCAAATTTCGGGATGTTACAAACCTACCTCCTTATGAGAATCTAGTCCCAGAGATTAGAGGCTTAACTATAGAATAGGTTTGGGAATTCCTTTTTGAGATCTTCTTCTCGTTCCCGGTGGCTTCACTTTACGTGTGATTGCTCCTTGAACTCTGCAAAAGCAGGTTGTCTTGTTTCTTGTTTTCCGATCCATTGTGTCCAGAATTTTTATCGGTTGCTCTTTGTAAGTCAAGTCTTCCTGTAGTTCCACTTCTTCTAGTGATGTTTGTTCTTCAGGCACTCGGAGACACTTCTTGAGTTGCGATACATGAAAAACATTGTGCACTCCTGCTAGTGACTGCGGTAACTCGAGTTGGTATGCGACTTCGCCCTTACGGCTTATGATCTTAAATGGTCCTACATATCTTGGCGCAAGTTTACCCTTCTTGTGAAACCTCTGGACTCCCTTAAGAGGCGTAACTCTGAGATACACATAATCTTCAGGTTCAAAGTTCAAATCCTTGCGGCGATTGTCTGCGTAACTCTTCTGTCTTGACTGCGCGATTTTTAACCTTTCCCTGATCAGTGCTATTTGCTCTTCGGCTTCTCGAAGTATGTCAGGTCCGAAGACACGACGTTCACCAGTCTCGTTACAATTTAACGGCGTCCTACAGGGTCGACCATACAATGCTTCAAAAGGTGACATCTGAAGACTTGCTTGATAGCTGTTGTTGTAACTAAACTCCGCATATGGCAAACATTTATCCCAAGTTGATGTATATGCTAACGCACAGGCTCTCAACATATCTTCTAATATCTGGTTGACTCTTTCTGTCTGTCCATCTGTTTGCGGGTGGTAAGCTGTACTGAAATTCAAGCGGGTGCCCATTGCAGTATGTAATTTATCCCAAAATCTTGAGGTAAATTGGGTACCTCTGTCCGATACTATCTTCCTTGGCACTCCATGCAAGCAAACGATCCTTGCCATGTATAGCTCGGCTAACTTATCTCCTGAATAGGTTGTCTTTACCGGTATGAAATGCGCGACCTTGGTTAAGCGATCTATTATGACCCATATGGAGTCATAACCTCCTTGCGTCCTTGGCAATCCGGTGATGAAATCCATTCTGATTTCTTCCCATTTCCACTCTGGTATTTTTAATGGCTGCAGCGATCCTCTTTGGTCTCTGATGCATAGCTTTGACTCGCTGGCATACATCACATAGTGCTACGTGTTCAGCAACCTCTCTCTTCATATTTGGCCACCAGAATCTCTCTTTTAAATCTTGATACATTTTTGCACTTCCTGGGTGAATCGAATACTTGGAGTCATGAGCTTCCTCCAATATTGCTTGCTTTAATTCCTTTTTATTAGGTACACAAATCGCTCTTTCATCCACAGCGTTCCATGTTAAATCGACTTAAAGTCTTTTGCTTGGCCTTCCTCCATCTTGGCCTTGATTAAGCGATCTTCTCATCATTCTTGACCTTCTCTAATCGATCTTCCAAGATAGGCTTCACTTCTAATGCGACTCTGAATCCTTGGGAACAACTTCGATTTCAACCTCTGAAGGTCCTTACATAGTTCTTCTGGCTTTCTTCCTCTTTCAAATTTAGGTAGTGGCTTTTTCCATTTCGGGGCATCGGCCACTACATTGGCCTTGCCGAGAATGATAATGGATTCCCATGTTGTAATCCTTGATCGGCTCTAACCATCTCCTTTGTCTCATGTTCAGTCGATTGGGTGAAAATGTATTTAAGGCTTTTATGGTGCATATACACCTCACATCTATTGCCGATAAGATAGTGGCGCCATATCTTGAGGCGTGCACTCATTGCTAATTCTAGATCGTGCGTTGGATAATTCCCTTCATGTGGCCTTAATTGCCTTGATGCATAGGCTACTACCTTTCCATTCTGCATTAACACGCATCCAAGTCCTTGGCGTGATGCATCACAGTAGATATCGAAACTCTGATTCACATCTGGCTGCACTAACACTGGTGCTGATGTCAGTCTTTTCTTCAATTCTTGGAAACTCTTCTCGCAATCCGGTGTCCAAACAAACTTCTTTTCTTTCTTTAGCAATTGCGTAATTGGCCTAGCAATTGCCGAAAATCCTTCTATAAATCGGCGGTAATAACCACCATTCCAAGAAACTCGAACTTCGAAAGCTGTCTGGCGACTCCCAATGTAGCACTGTCTCAACCTTGCTTGGGTCCACTGCGATTCCTTCGGCAGTCATGACATGCCCTAAGAAATCTACCTTACTTTTCCAGAAATCGCATTTACTAAACTTTGCATATAACCATTGCTCCCTTAGCTTTTCTAACACTAATCTCAAATGTTGGGCGTGCTCTTCATCCGTCCTTGAATAAACCAAAATATCATCGATGAACACGACCACAAATTTATCTAAGTACTCCATGAATACTTTGTTCATTAAGTTCATAAAGTATCTTTGAGGCGTTTGTCAATCAAGCGACATAACCGTGAACTCATAATGTCCATATCTTGAAGAAAATGCGGTCTTGGGTATGTCCTCTGTCTTGATTCTCAACTGGTGATATCCTGACCTAAGGTCGATCTTGGAGAATACTCCTGCTCCTCTTAGTTGATCGAAAAGATCATCTATTAGGAATGTAATTATTTATTCTTTATCGTCACTTAGTTAAGTCTTGCGATAGTCTATACACATCAAAAACTCCCATCCTTTTTCTTAACAAATGAGCCGGTGCTCCCCAAGGTGACGAGCTTGATCGATGAATCCTTTTTCCAATAACTCCTCAATTTGTTTCTTCATTTCGACCGGTTCTTGGTGGACATCCGATATGGTCTCTTTGCTATCGGTCTTTGTTCGGGCACTAAGTCAATTACAAACTCTATGTCTCTGTCTGGGGGCATTCCTGGTAACTCCTCGGGAAAAACATCTGGGTGTTCACTGGCCACTGGTACATCTCTTATACTGTCAGTCTCCAAATTGTTTACTAGCATTTGACCTCCTCGAACTGCCACTGCTTGAATCTCCACTTTTCTACCATCGGGGCTCTCGATAGACACAACTCTTCGTCCACAGTCTAATATAGCCTTATGCTTAGTCAACCAATCCATTCCCAGGATAACATCCAGGGTTTGAGTATCTAATATAATAAGGTTCACTAGGAACTCTACTCCCTTTATTAATAGCTTAACTCCAGAACATCCGACCTTAGAACGGAGTTCTGATCCAGGGGATTGAACTAGGAGTGTACTTTTAAGATTAACAATATCCAATTCATTTGTCACAGCAAAATCTCGAGAAACGAACAAATGTGAAGCTCCTGAGTCAAATATCATCATGGTGATCGAGTTGACTAGGAACTTACCGAACCTGACGTCCGTAGCACTCTGGACTTCGTCTGCGGAGATATGGTTGATTCTTCCTCGCGTGAATGCCTGTGGCGTAGCTCCAGCTTGAGCAGGTCCTCGGCTTCCTCCTTGGGTAGGGGTCTTAGCTGGGGTGCTCTCTAGGTTGAAGCGCACTGGGGTCACAACTCCTTTCTTGGGGCACATATTGGCGAAATGCGGTCTCATTGCAGTTATAGCGGCGTCTTCACGACATCTGGCGATTTCCTCCGCTCTGGTTAACAACCTTGACTGGGGTCTGAGGGGTTTGTCCAGCTGGTCTTGGCATTGGCGACGGTGTCCTGACACTGTTCCCTGGCTGGAATCTGGTGAATTGCTGGGGTACCATCCTTGTTTTCTGATGACCCTGACATCCTCCTTGCTGAGCCATGCGGCGTTTGCGATTGTCGTCAAGTTCTTTGTGCTTGTCTTCCAGTATGAGCGCCTTATTTACTAATTCTTGGAAATCAGGGAAAGTGTGGGTGATCAACCCCACCTGTAGACCGGTATTGAGCCCTTTCATAAAGCGAGATTGCCTTGCCTTGTCTGTTGCTACGTCATCCGGTGCATAACGTGCTAACTGAGTGAATTTATTGAGATAATCGACCCTTTGTCGGCCTCCTTGCTTCGGCCTTCGAATTCCTCCTTTTTCGGCTCCATAATACCCTCGGCACATGGTATTGACGAAAAGCTAGGGTGAATTCCTCCCAAGTAATCTCTGCGGGTTCTCTGCGATCTGTGATAGTTTTCCCACCATGGCCGTTCCTCTAGTGGTGAGAGGCATAGAGCACCTCTCGTGTCCTTCACCTTTGGGTTATGTGCAATTTCCTTCGATAGTTCTCAACCAATAAATGCGCCTCGAGTGGTGGCATTGCCGAGAATGTCGTGGCGCGTCCTCATAAACTTCGGACAACCTTGAATGGGGGCGTGGCCCATTGTTCATAACTTTGATTGTTGGCGCATTGCACGGTGGTTGATCTATTGTCTTTGTTGCCATCATAGTGCGCATCGGTTGAGTCTGTCTTTGCGAAATGCTCCTAAATTCTGCATATCCACCGGCGGTGCTGCCTGCGGTGGTGGCGTACCGTTCTGATTGCCTCCTGGGCGCGAACCACTGCCTCCTGCCCCGTTGTTGCGAGTGTTCACCATCTGCTGATTGCTTTGGGGGTTTAGGGATAAGGGGGAAAAGAATAGATGCGTAGAGGAACTTATGGGGGAAACAGGTGTAACTTAAATAGAACCATTAAACATTTAAGCATTAATAGTAATAGGTATGGTTGCTTACATAGTCTAGGGACTATGCAACCACAAAATCAGTCACAACATCACATCAATTGTTCATTACAACATCGCATACTAATGTTCGAAATAAAAGACGCGACTCAACGCAGGTGAGTCTCAACGCAAAAGCTGGCCACTGACATTCTGACAAGCATCACTCATCGAGCCAACCCGGCTCTGGCTCGCCGATCACGTGGCCGCGGGTGGTGGCATCGGGGCAATTGGTCCCCATGCCCTCCCTTGGCCTTGTTGGGGCACCAGGTGCTTGGTCCTCAGCGGCTGGCAGCTCCTGCTCCTCCGGCTCCTCCTCGTCGTCGTCGAGCTCCATGACGGCGTCAGGCTCCTCGTGGCCATAGAGAGCCTCCTCCAACTCAGCGATCCTCTGGACTGCGTGCATCCGGGTCTCTCGTAGAGCCACCTCGGTCTCCTCCAAGGTGCGGTAGACGGCCTGCAGCTCTGTAGTCGTGGCGTCCATGACCTCCTCTGTGCCGCATGGCGAACACGCCCAGTGCAGCGACGGCGTCGTCCTCCAACTCCAAGCGAGCTGCGAGGTCCACCGCGTCTTGAGTGCACCGGGAGCGGTATCCTGACTTCGTGGCCGTGGTCCTGCTGATCCGTCGCGGCGCAACCGGGCACACTCTGTATGCCCGCCTCGTGGTGGCTCGCTTCACCGCTTGGCGAAGCGGACGACTAGCACGCGTGCTCCCGGCGTACAAGGTCGAGTCGTCTCCCATCCGCGAGCAATCCGTTGACTATCTAGGTGCGGGACTTGTAGAGGGCGGTCGGCCTCCCAACACAGGAGCATCCTCGAGCTCATTGCATAGCCTCGTGGCCTTCGCCAAAGAGTGAACCATCGCATCTGCCAAAGCACAGCGTCGATTACTAAAATTTTAAAAGAGCATAAAAGTAGTAGCAGAATACAGCAGAGATATAAAGTAAGGAAGAAAGGGATAAGTCAAGATTTCTTTGGTTATTCTTGCCCAAATTTTATTCTTTAGAAATTAATTTGGACTCCTCTAAAACGGCCAGTCTAGCTAGGGTTAAGTCCTACAGTCAGTATGGCTCTGATACCATCCCTGTCGTGCCCCGAATTTTCACGGATTCGGACACTCTGTGTATCTTAGTACTAGTCGGGATCACGCTAGTACACACAGGATAAATAGGTTGAAGTACCACAATCATACACAGCGGAAATAAATAATAAAGTACTTCAAGCATAATATAGTCGAGTTACATGACCTTATGGTCGTCTTACAATAATTCACCACGCAGGGCAATAAATATCATCAGTACCAAGTTCATTCAGCGGAAGCAAAATACAATAGCGGAACCACTCCTAACCACAGGCTACTGAGTGCGGCTCAACCCTTAATCCTCCTGGCCTTCGACGAACTCTTCATTCCATGCTGGCATGCCTTCTTCTTCTTCTGAGGTTTTTGTCGATGCAAGGGTGAGTATACAACATACTCAACAAGTCATGCACAATGCAGATCTATTACTACATGCATGGCTTATTCCAAAGGAAAGGCTTAATTGGTTATTTTGCATAAAGCAGCATTTCTTTTAATAGGTAATCCTATTAGATTAAAAGCAGTAAAATCAATATTATTAATAATTAATTTCTCAATTCCTTTCCAGGGGTTTGGCACACAGCCCTAATTTGATTCTTTTGGCACACAACCACCCATTCCACATCTTTTATTTTTAAAAATCTAACCCTTGACTGTAATCACCGAGCAATGTCGATCTGCATGGACACGACTATTGAATAGATTCACACACACACTCTGCAGAGGTGTACACTTTACCCACGAGGATCTGATCGTTCACCACCTGGCGATTGATTAACAGAGTCTTTCGAGACTAACATTTAACCGTTGAACCCCTCGATACCTCCTTCTAACACTTCCCTCACTCAGAGCGAAGTTTAGGCGAGCAAATATCGTTGAATGGAGTACCAAGCCGTATACACAGTGCGCTTCCCCTCTGATTACCTTGGTGTGCCTTTGTCACCCCGAGTTTCAAAGGAAAGAGGTTAGAAACCTACTTAACTAGGTCCGTCCCATTCCGGACAAGTGGTTGTACACGGAACTCAGTTCAAAGGCTCGCAAGGTTAAGTCCTTAACTGTCCCGGGCAAGACATCCATTTTACACATCTCGGCACACAGCCTTAACCATCACAATACATCCCATTGCCACACAGGCCCACCCGGCACGAAGCCTTCTTGCCACTTGCCCCGGTCCAAAACATTTCCCACCCCACTTTATATTTAAGCAACACATGCCGTTGTCCACATCAATTCCCGAATAGCACCGCATAGGTCACTATTCTAATTCCATCACATGACATTATTGCACTTTTACAAAAATGCGTTCCATACTTGTTTAGTCAGTATTGATGTGCTATTTAAAAGACATTCGGCGCATGTAAGCAGGCTAAGCGACTAATCACGGTCTAGCCTCCCGTGTTGGCATTAATGTAGCATCCAACATAGTTTAGCATTCTAGGGTGACAAGGTGTTCAGGGCATACAAAAGTATTAACAAGGTGTCGTAAGCAAGATAGGTACTTTAGCTACCATTCCCATATGAGCAACATCATTTTTACTTAACATAGCATGCAATATTTGAATCAAAATATATTTGAGAATCTAGGGGCAACATGATCAAAGCATGACTTGCCTTCGAAGAGGAGCTGATTCTGGTCGAGGTTCTGCGACGGGTCTTCAAGTTCTCCATCGGCGAAACCCGGTGACTCGAAGTCTACGCGCACACAAGCAAGCATACAATAAACACTCAATACAGACAGCAAGATCATCACCAAAAATAAAATAAAAATCACCATTAAATAGTTCACATTTTTACAAATTTTTGGGCACTGGAATCACTCGATTCCGAGTTAAAACGCAGAAGTTATAGCCTTTACAGTATTCTGAAAATTCATAAAAGAATAAACCGAATTATTCATCTATTTTCCACCGATTTTCTGGCTATTTTCTCTCGACTCGACCGTGTTGGCACGAGCGAGCCACATCGCCCTCGCCAGCAGCAGTGGGTCCGGATGGCGTCATCGACGCCCGGCACCTGGCGGTCCTCCCAGCGACAAGTGGGCGGTGGTGAGTGCGAGCCCACACGTCGGCCGGCGACACGCGTCGAGGAAGCATCAAGCCACGCATACCATCTACTCTCGTAGTAGGATTTGGATCGAGCGGCGCTCAAACTACGGCGGTTTACTATTTGCGGGACTACGTGGCATTACCTCGGGCGTCGGATGAAGATCTGGCGGCTGAGATTGCACACGAGGAGTTGAGGAAGGAGCGGCGGCACTGGTCGCCGGACTTGAAGAAGACGACACGGGCGACGGCGTTTCCGAGCCTCTCCGGTGGAATGAAGTGGCCCAACGGTTGCGGCGTGACGCGAGGAACTCGATGAGGGTCTCAGGTGCGGCGGAGAACGGCGGACGGCGGTGAACAATGAGGAAGAACCGAGGCGGTGGAAGTACCAACCGGTGAGCTATTGAGAGACTCGGAGTGAGAGCTAGCGGCGAGTAGGCAAAATGGGCGGAGTGAAGTCACGGCGCACAATGGTCTATATCTCCGCTCGGACAAGCCTCGACCGCGCAAATCTCGACAAATCCTCGGCGACCAGCAGGCGGCATGTCATGACGAGGCGCCGTCCCGAGGCAAGCGCGACCAACGTCGGCCGTCCGGTCAAGATCGGACGGCCGAGATGAAGCGGCGATTAGGGTTTTTCCCAGCGAGCACGGTGTTGTTAGGCCCAACACTGTAGCTAGCCATTTTCCGGGTTTCTGAATAAAAATAAAGCCAGAAATTCAAAGTAATTGTTTAGGGCACTAAAAATACGAAAAATTCTAGAAAAATTCTAGAAAATATTTGAGCATTTTGAGCCTAAATAAAATATTAGTTTTAATTTTTGATAATTATATTTTCTGATATTTAATTACTCAAGGGAAAATGATATAAATAAATTCCAATTAAATCCAATAAATCCCAGAAAAATTAGATAAATTCAATTAAATGCAATTAAATGCAAATAAAGGTTGATTAATTCATAAAAATTCAAATAACTCCAAAATTTAAGATTTGGCCAAATTTCGGGATGTTACAAGGATAGAGTTGCCTTAACTTTTATTCCGCGCATGAGGGAGGTCGTGGCTGCCGGGCCCACCGCTTAGTCAACCGCCAGGGCGGCTGAGCCGATGGGCCTTCTGCCACCTCGGGGCGAGCATGGCCTGCCCAGGCCTTGCTTTGTTATTGTCGGCGTGGTCGTTCCGGCCCAGGGGCCGAAACCGAAGAGTCGCGCCGTGCTTGGCCCGAAGCGATGCCCTTCCGCCCCCTGTCGTCCCATCGCATTTTAATGCGTCGTAGGATTTTAATGCGCAGTGGCAGGAGTGGAGGGGACACGTCTTGCTCACAGGGCGAGAAGTTAATGCGCGTGCGGCACTCGTCCCGACGCGGCGCCCGCGTAGAGCGCTCCGCCCCGCCCCTATAAATGTGGCAAGGGGCAGCGAGGGCGACCACGTCTAACTACTTGCTCTTGCCCCTCGGCCTCTCTGCGTTCTTTCCATACTCCGGATGGCGAGCGGCGACGATGACCAGCGGGGAAGCGGGATGGGGGCGGGGCGAGGTCCGTCACCCAAGGGGTCGTCGGTGTTCGAAGCGATTAATCGCGCCGATGGTCTTCCATCAAGGTCCTCTGCTTGGTGCGAGATGGGTCCTCTGGTGTTGCTCGTGCGAAGCGTTGGTGTATTACGATCGCCTAGAGGGGGTGAATAGGCGATTTACAAAATTCGATGGTCTTCCCATCAACCCCTCGTGGGGTGAGTTCCTTTATGTGCTAAAATATGTGGTACACGAGATGGCCTTGATTATATCAAGAATGTAAATGCTTGAATGTCGTGGTGTTAGGAGACGTTGAGCTCTCCTAGTTTGCTTCTTTGCTCGGCTTCTCACCTGCTTCTCGGTTCCAAAGTGACAAGCCGCCGTGAACTTCCTGCTGCCGATGTGGTGAGGCAAGTGCAACACATGCACGCCAAGTGAGCCGCCTCAAATCACTTTCTAATTGCAACACATGCGTCTCACTCCTCGGGGCAACACATGCACACAACTTTGCCAAGCCCCGGAGAGTGATCTTGCCCGCCCATCCAGAAAACCACTCTCTTTGGAATAAAGCTCTGGTGACAACCCGAGTACCACTCTGAGAAGTTCAGATTTAACTCGAAAACAATTCTCCAAAAATCAACTTCATTCTTTGAGCCACAAAGATGATCAACACATGATCATACACGTGCAAAACACATTTGCACCAACTTAGCCATGCTCAAAGAATTTCAACCAAATTGCAAAAACACATTTCTTAATCAACTCAAAGTCTATTTGCGAGCGTATTAAGCAAATCAAACTCGAGTTTATGAGATTAATTCCCTAGCCATGTGAAGGTCAACACAAGACACGGTCAACTTGCCAACACCGTTTGCAAGCCCCACTCACATGCTCTCGAATTCGGCGTCATGCAAAGTCTAGCTCAAGCAACATCAAATCAAGATGCATGAACTCTCTAATTGCAACACATGTGGCGGATGGCAACACATGCGAACCAAAACATGAAGCTCAACTAATGCAACACATGCTGCGCCTCATCCATATGCAAAAACCAAATCAAATAAGATTTGAGCTTGAGTGAAGCGGAATGAGATCACCAACACATGATGAAGCTCAAGCAAAGGAGCGACCCTCTTAATAAGCGGCGATAAAACCTTAGACTCCGCATTGCAGCTCAAGCAATCCTTTGGGGTCTTTATGATCATCACTTTGATACTCCACAGGATCGTTACCCTTCTTTATCTTGGGATCCATTCTTGGCGCCCATCAACTCATGATGCCGTCCTTGTCCCGTTCTCATCATCTCATCCATCTTTGGACCTAACTCAATCACAACTCATACAAATAGTTAGTCCAAGATGCATGGTTATCTCAATTATCTCTTGCACTCTATTAACACATAATGGGCGTCATGAGCGATGGGTTGCTTAATTATACTTAGAACTATTCATTGTCATATTTTAACTTGACTCCAAAGTATGCAACTAATACTATAATGAATATGCAAACATACCTTGGGTTTTCCATTTTTAATGCGATGAGACTAAACAAAGATATTCTAAATAAACAAGTTAGTCTCGATATAACATTTGCATTAATAACAATATCGAGGGGATAAACTTAATATTGGATTTGTCATTAACATAAGATTAGATTTGTCATTAACACCAAAACCATAACTAATGAAGGTTGAACTTACTGGTGGGGAGGCGGGCCCGAGCCGCCTCCGCGTTCCCCAAGCGCCTTCGGAGGCGAGGCCGATCGCGTCAGCTTGGCGCGGATGGGCGCCTCCTGAGCCGAGCCACGAAGGAGGATCTATCCAAAATGCGTGAGGAGGTGGAGGTGCAGCGGGCCTTGGCCGATGCCGCTGGGGAAGAGCTCGCCAAGACGCGTGATGAGGTGTTGGCCTTAGCTGAGCCTGGCCGAGGCCGCCAGGATGAGCTCTCAAAGCAGCGATGATGGAGGCGGCGCAACCGGCGAGGCCACCGAGGAAGAGTTGGCCCAGATGCATCAGGAACGTTGTACCACGCGCGATGACCTCATGAACGTGCTCGGCCCGGTCTTCGAAAGCATGGCCAGGAGCTTAAGGCCGTGGGGTGGAACTACAGCGGCTGGAGCGTCTTGGCTGCGATCGCTTCGGCCTCTCCCGGGCGACCTAACTGGCCGACCTACCCGCGCCTGCCTGCGAGTGCTCCGTTCGCGGAAAGCTGCCGTCGACATGGCGATACGTGTTGGCTCTCTGCGCCCGACCGCGACGCCACCTTTGACCCGATCACGACCGTCGCGGGGTCGAAGGTGATCTGAGACCAAGTCTTGGGCGAGTGCGGCGTGGTGGAGATGGTGGCAGGGCTTGGCGTGGTCGGCGTGAGCAGCAACAGCTCTGAGGATGACGACGATTTCGCTAGATGAACCTACAGGCGCGCGCGTCTAACTTTTGCTTCTCGACAGTGTAATCCATGGACATCTGTGGATTTTAGGAACTTTGCCCGACATTTTGCACTTCCCTTTTTATGATAAGCACTCACCGAACGGCCGTAGCCCTCAGGAACCACCGGGGTTCTTAGAGCGTAGGCCGGAGCGCTAATACTTCGAGGGAAAAATGTAAAAATATCAAAGGACTTTGCATCCCAAAGACGTGTCCCGAATCGACCATAGATCGCCCGTATGGGTACTCCCTTCTCCCGCAAAGCACTACTTCGCAACCACGGCCGCTAGGGCGTAGGCCGTAGCACTTGGGTCGGAAGGGTCACCGCTCGCGAGGGATCCGACGGTATGTTGGGGCGTCGGCCTTAGTGAGTATGTGGGCAAGTAGCCCCCGGGTCATTCGTGGTGACCAGGATGTGGTCGGCACGCAGCACCTCGAGCCCGGGGGATTTAATGGGAACGCGCGGATAAAGATGGAATTAAGAGGTAGAACCTCTTAACTTCCCGATAGTCCGCGCGCTTGATAAGTCGCGGCCATCGGTGCCCCTAAACGTTGGGTGAACACGCACAGAGACAGCCGCCAATATTGGAGGACCGACCGAATCGGCGACCACGAGAGCGCCGCGACGTTTGCTGGCATTTGGGTGGACGTCAAGCAATAGCTGCTTCCCGTGGTCCTCCCGAATGCACTTCCGGAGGACTCCGGGGGGTTCCTCTTGTAGAGGTCGCCTCCGACTAGGACGAAAGGTTCCGCCCGCCGAGCGAGGCGCCGGGCCTCGGTTAGGTTGGCGGGGAGTGATCCATCAACCAGCCGATCAACGAAGAGCCTTCTCCAGTCAGAGTCGGCAACCGGCACGCCGCGATCTGACCCAGACGGCTCCACATCTGACCGTCTGGCGGTCGGAGTGGCCGCATCCGAAGAGTCGGTCGGCTGCTTGGTTGACGAACCCGATCGGACTGAAGGCTAGAAGAGGTCGGAGACTAGGACCCCTAGTGGGACCGGTCCCTGGTCAGAGGCGAGGTTGGCCAGCTAGTCGGCCCCGCCGCTCACGGTGTTGTGTTGCCACACGGGTGTCACGAGGCTCCGAGACCTTCATGACTTGGTTGACAGCAAGCCTAAAGTCGTCTTGTACGCAGGGTCGGCATGCGCCGAGGTCGGCAACGATCCAGAGATCGTTGACGAGCGCCTCGTGCTTCGCGACACTGTCGGTTGTGTCGAAGAACAGTCGGATGGTGTACTGGAGCTTGTTTCTAAGCAGGGAAACAAGGACGACCCCAGCACCCACTCCGCTTTTCGCACAGGACCCATCGGAGTACATTGTCCAGTACTCAGGGTCCTCGGGGCATCATAACGCCGCGATTGTTGTCCAGCGCGCGCGACGGCTGTGTGGCGTGGGGCGCTCAAGGAAGCGGCGTCCGCCGCCGGACCTCGCTAGTTTCCATGCGGCGACACGGTTTGGGTGGCTCGCGGAAGCCCCCGAGTGGTGGGAGCCGGTGCCTTGCATGCGACGCACGGCCACACGCTCCCCCAGCCCTCGGAGGTTCTGGTACTTGACCTTGGCCTCCGGGTCGTCGGGCTCGGGGTGCATGGAGGCGGATCATCGGCTGGGCGACGCTTGCAACAGGCACACGGGGAAGAAAGGAAGACCGTCAGACCCACCAACCAGCTGACGTCGGACCTGGCGCGCGCGAGCGGGAGCCAGGTACGTACGAGGGCTCAGGCTGGTTCCGCCCCGGGTCGGCCCGGAGCTTGTCCAGCTGGGCCTGTTGAGCCCTTAGCTATTCGTACAGCTGCTGAAGCTCAGGGCGGCGAGCCTGGAGGCTCTCGCCTAGTTCCTTTGCCTAGGCGTGCCGGGCAGCGGGGCCCGGACTTACAGGGGTCGCGGCCAGTTCGTCCACAGCCACCACGTCGCACTCACGAGAGTGCAACCCGTCCGCCGAGTGCTCCGCACTGGAGCTGGAGCCGTCGTTGGGGAAACCTCACGCAGTCCGTGGGCGGAGGCCGACACGCAGCTAGCCATCATCACGAGCCGTGAGCCTTCGAGGGACAGCGTCGCCACCGGAGCGATTCGGCGTCTTGCTTTTAGGGCCGTGACGACGGCGGACGAGCCACTCGTGACAAGGTCCGCGCAGGGGCCTCGATCCGGAGGTCGCCATTGGCACCGGCGACGGAGTCCGGGCTCCTGGCGGAGGCCTAGACCCGGAGAGTGGCGGGGATGAGAGAGAGCTCTCCCGCCGGAGCGGCGACGAAGTCGAGGGAGCCGACGCGGATCCAGCTCCCCGGTGCCAATGCGCCGTCGAGGGCAACGAAAACCATCAAGGAGGTGACTGGGAGTCCGGAGACGAAGACGATGACGCACGAAGGCCCCTACCTGGCGCGCCAACTGTCGGTATTTCGTATGACCGGCAAGTAAATTTGTAGGTGTAGGGGGCCGCGCGTTCCCTCTCCTTGAATGGTTGGACGCAAGGAGTCCAAGATGTATACTGGTTCGGGCCGAACGTCCCTACGTCCAGTTCGTGGTGGTGATTTGTATTGCTCGTGGAGTGGAGGTCTTCATGGGATTACAAGTGAGGACTCAGGATAGGCCCTGAGCGCTCATCCGAGTGAAGGAACTCGGGAGTGTTCGCCTAGACCAGATACTGAGTTGGGTCGGATGGCTTGGGTTGAATTGAGTGAGCCGCCCCCTCCCTGAGGGCCCTGCCCCTCCTTATATAAGCGGAGGGGGCGGGTTACACGGGAGTTTGGAGAGAAAAGGTAGGGGTATGCTATTCCCGGGAGTCCCGGTCTACGGTCCTGGCGCCCGACAGGCTCCTGCCCATCCCATGCTGGGTTGGTAGACACAACGGACAGTGCTCCATTGGGAAGGCCCGCACCTGCCCTCTGTCCTCCTGTCAGACGTTGACGTTGCTTACACTGTATTCAGACACCGCCTTGGGACGTAGGCGTCTCTCTACTGCGTATGGCGGGGCGAAGAGACCGGCGCTTGACTTCGTGGCCTCTTAACCGCCTTGGGAAGGGGTCACCTACCCCCGTGTGGGCGTCGTGTCCACAGGGCAAGTGACCAACTTGTGGCCGATCGATGACGTGGTCGGGGTCGCAGAGCCGAGAACGATGGTGCGCCCAACTGTGGCGGTCGAACTGTGAGGCGTCCGACCCGAGGCCAAGTCGGAGCCCGCGGGAGTGTCCGACCTGAAGCCAGGTCGGACCGTTCCAGAGGGGCATGGTCGTGGCTTGTCGAGGCCATTGCTCAGAGCCGGGTCCCGGACGACCCATTGGGAGCTCTGACCAATGTTCAATGATAATTCTATCTGTGAGGGACGGAGTCTTTGGTAATACCCCCTCCAGCATTCTGCATCGCTGCCAATCCCGCTGCCATATTCGTGTGACTGAGAGAGAAACGATCTTGAAATAGATGTGTACTTTGCTGTGGGGTACCCCTGGTACGGTTATTCGTCAACTACTAGCTACCCAACCTAACCAAACTCTACTACTAGCCTAGACCCTTTTAATAGTACTACCAAAGCAAAATAAAGATCTAATACTATGATGATCCATCCTCAACACCTTGAATCATGTATAAACGCAATGTCCATAATCTTCGTCAAATATTCATGCTTTTCCTTCAATTATACTTTTTTGGGGATCCATGATGTGGGGACCTAGAATTTGCATTCTAATCCCTATGTGTATATTATGCTAGTCCCATAATCAATAACTAGCACACACACATCCAATATTGACATATCATATCCATACATGAGAGGAATGACAGAGTAGCATATAATAGTAAATATCCAAAATTAAGTCATACATGACTATAAAGCAAAACAATGAGGCAACAACATCCAACTAGTATGCCTTAATCCATCCACAAGCAACTGATTGGGGTAGGAAATCGGCGTGATCAGCGCTGAAACCCACAGTGTAAAAGTAACCATGTGACCGGTCTTCTTTCTCATCCTCTGGATAAGTTCAACAAGCAACGATTGAGTATAAAAATCGTACTCCACAAGACTTCTACATAAATGTTATATAGTATGCAAGGCTATGTTGAAAGAATAGCTATCCTACCAAGTTTACCGTTTCGCACAAAAGCAAGCTTTCATTTGCAATATTAAATAGTAGATTGCAATCGAAAATTTGTAAGAACGTTTGATATTTGATAACAAGTAGTAATAAAGCATAAATAATCATAAATAAACAGATAGCTTGCTACCATAAACATTTAAAAGCTTAGCAAAGTCCTTTTTCAAGTCAATAGTGTATGGACTCTCTATCAACACACTTTCCAACCAATTTTTCCAAAAACATAAAGCTACTTATTGTGGGGTATAACCAAGCAATGTCCATGACCAAGGGCATGGTTATTCTAATAGAATTATACTCTACAGAGGTTATACATCTTTACCCACACAATATAAACATCCTATCATGTCAAATATGCCACGCGATACTAAAAGTATATGTTTGAGAGTTCATGACAAAGCCTTTACATTGCCGTTCTTAATGACAAACTATCCATTGATACCCTCTTTAGGATAAGGAGTACCCCTCCAACATCCCAAGAACTCAAACATTGTGTTGGTAGTCTGTCTCTACTAGCAAGGAGTACACCCTTTATGCTCGTACTAGCCTAATTTCATCTATCAGCTACCGTCTGCGGTTTTGTTACTAGTCTACTACAACTTATTTTGTTAAGGCCTTCCCATAAAGGCACATGTGGTTGTACAAAAAAATGTGGATCTTTTGCATAACAGATCAATCCTTAATAACCTAGGCAAAACCGCAAAAGTACCACATTCCCTGCATACACCTGCACCATTCCCAACAACCACTCGCAAAACATGTTTTCCAATTTCATTTATATTTAAAATATCATAGAGACATCCTCTGGACCATGGCACAAGTATTCCTTATTTGAATATTTTGATCATTATCCAAGCCAATTGTCTAATACCATTATAAGCATGGCTAAGCATCTAACAATCATTATTACTCTACAATTCCACTTTTAATATTCATAAAGAACCTAAATTCAAATATTTTTGTAGATTAAAAAAGGGAATAATTTTATAAAATTTATAAACTAGTTTCACTCATTTTGAAGTTTGTATACAAAAGATATAAGCATTTGAATTTAGCTTGACAGAAGAAATCTTAAAAAAGAAAAAGGAAGAGGGGGATGACATTGAAGGCATATTTTCTAGGATTATATCTTTCAATTGAGAAGACACATTTTCTTTAATGTTGAAAGCATATTTTACTTTTAAAGAAATGGATTTCTTGCTCGGAGAGACTACCAGATGGGGCCTATATGTCAGACGTTTGTTATTTTTTGCCAGGCTAACAGGTGGGGTCCACATGTCAATGACACATTCAAATAACGGTTTGAGTTATAAAATGGTTTACTTATCCTATTTGAGCCCACATGTCATCGACTCATTATACTTAACCGTGCTTAACTAACTTAATTAACATCACTAACACTAACTACTAGGCCCACTTGAGAGAGATTAAAGGAGTGAGCTAGGCTCTATGGCCGAGCTCATTCCCGAGCTTGCTAATTGTGAGGTAGTGGTGGAGGTTCGTGGTGAAGCCAATAATGGAATAAGGGCATCAAGGTGAAGCTCTAGGCAGCAACAATGGTCGAAATGGTGCATGGAGTCGACGACACAATGGCAAGAGGTGGGGGGGCTTTTCGGTTGAAGGGGAACTAAGTGAAAGAGAACAGCTCAGGTTGAACGGGTCATCACATTAGTTAGAGGGAATTGGGAAAAGCTACGGTAACATGCACGGGGACCAATGATCATCTGTGCAGTGGTGAAGGCTATGTCTACGGCGGTGCCATGGTTAGCAATGACAAAACTTCGGTATCGATGCTACTTTCTAAAATCTAATTAGTGCCTTAGCATCTAGGGACTACCAGTGTCGGGATCCAAATATGCAAATCCAGACCCTCTGTGTATATCGCACTAGTCCAGGATTACGCTAATACACATAGGCTCAACATAGATGAATATCACAACAATACACAGCGAAAACATAATAAAAGACTTCATATATTAAATATAAACCTGTTGACTAACTTTATGGCCGACTTACATGACTATGTCTCGCAAGGCTAAACTATGAATAACACATTAAATTGCAGTGGAATGAAAACGTAGATAATTATTGTTGGCAAGGGTGAGTATTCAAAGTACTCAATAAGTTGTGCACATAATGCAATTTTAACATAACTATATGCAAGGCTTATTCCAAATGAATGGTTGATATGGTTATTTTGCATTAAAACAGTATTTACAAATGAATACAATAAATAGATTGAAAAGACAGTAAAATAAATAACAATAAATAATAACTTTCAAGTATTTCTCAAGTAAACATGGCATCCAACCCTAAATCATATTCCAAACTTTCCAATGCCATCCTGCCTTCCCATCCAAATTTTCATTTTACAAAATCTAATCTTTGATTGTAATTCCTAAGTATTGTCCATAACCGCAGACATAGTTATCCAAATAGATTTACACTTTGCAAAGTTTATGCACTTTGCCTACACAACATGACCAATCTCTTGATACCAAGCTATTAACATACTTCCTTTGGTGTGTCGGTAGAGCGATCATGAAAAAACTTTTCAGAAAACCTTTATCCCAACACTGACCCTCCTGGTAAGCCATACACTATCCCTTCTCTCAGCGGACGTGAAGTTTAGGACCGACATACCGTTAGATTGAAGTGAGACCGAAGTACACCACATCCTCTACCATAACCACACTTACATGTAACTACACTTCCATGTGATTATCCATATGAGATATCATATGTCAAAGGTTTGCAAGGTTAAATCCTTAATTGATCGAGGCAAGACTTCCACAGTACCTCTGCCATTTTGGCCCACCTTGGCATATTGTCCCTTCCCACTTGCCCCAATCTAAATTATTTACCACTCCAATTGATTATTATGCACCACGTGCCATCAACAAGTCAACATCATTTTGTGACAAATGTCACTACAACTTAACATCATTGTGTGACAACACCTGACACACCTTCTCATAAACGTATTTCATATTCTATTACTCAAGATTGATTTTGATATACCAAAAGACATGAGTTAAACGTGGCATGCTAAGCAGAATATTCATGATCTAACCATCCCACATTGATATCTATTAGCAACTAACTAATAATGAACCATCCTAGGGTAATAAATAATTATGGCATACAAATGACAAGGTAGGTATATTCTAATTGGGTTGAATTGCTAGATTCCAAACTAATTTGAAATAATTCTAGACATAAAATAACATGCATAATTTAAAATAACATAACAATTTTGTAAAACTGGGTTCAGCATGATCAAAACATAACTTGCCTTAGAAAAGGTCTTACTCTTGTTCTAAACCTTGGTCTAATTTATTGCGTCACACTAACATTGGCAGGGAATTAAAATCCTAGCGCTGACACGTGTCGCATGGTCCATGGACTCGATCCACAACTCAACACATCTATGGTGGACTTGGTTCATGGCACATTGACCTACTGACATGCAGCCCCACATGACCACACAGCAGGTGCTGATGCAACCTCGTGACCAAGCACCACATAGGCTCCACGTCAATGCCCTAGCTGACGTTGCGCCCACCTAGCCACCACATGGCATCCATATGCCACTCGCCGGGTCTGCCACCTCGATCGATGGCGCACAAAGCCCAAAAGGTCACCAGTGACGGTGGATAAGGACACCATTCGACATATCTCACCCTCATGATTCTGATGACTCGCTTACCTCCTGCTTTGCTGCTCTACAATGACAATGGCGGCGGTCTTCTTCGGTGCTGGTTAGAGCTCCTCAGCGTTAGCTTCTTCCAGTGATCCCCCAACGAAACCAGGGCGCGCCCGAGGTGCCCCTCGACACTCTAAAGCTAAAGAAGCCAACGATGAGCCTTAATGTGCATAGACAACGACGAATTAAGTATTTTCCCTCGACGGTGATGCTCCTAAAAAACGATGAAAGCGCAATGGCGACCAAATCCTCGCAACTAAGTTAGGGTTTTGGTTTCTTGGTCCTTTGCACAACCGATGCTCCCTCTTTTATAGGGCTAGCCGATGGGGACTAGCACGACATGACATTGAATCCATGGCGGCCACGACTGCTTTGTTCCAAGTTCGCCACGAAGAAGAAGAGCGACAACCGAACATGTGTCTTGACTAGCGGCCCAGATTGGCTCGACCGCTCGAAAGCAAATAATCCCAGCCCACACGTGACCACAACCAGACAACCACCAACACTAGCATTACGTGTCTCCAGGACAGCCGTTCGATTCATATCCAAGGGTCTATCTACTAGGATTTGCGGGTATGGGCTGCGACGGACCGGACCGCACAGCGCATGGCAATTCAGCCCACACAAAAGAAACAACTGGACCCAAAGGACTACTGGCCCAACACTAATATAATGATTTTCCAGGATTTTTCCTTTTAAAATAATTTTAGAAAATAATTTAATCCAATTGAATTAGTAAAAATACCAAAAAAATCTAAAAAAAATCTAAAAATATTTTGAGATATTTAGAACTCAAATAAAATATTTTTAACAAAAGTTTATTTAAAATTTTGAAATTTTAAATACTTTTCATGATAAGCATAATTCAAAAATAATAAATCTAGAAAATTCAGAGAATGCATAAATAACATATTAAATATATTTTGAGCCAAAAAATTGTAATGTTACAACTAGGAGCTCACCGTGTGGTCTACTGTGACAGTGTAGCTCTAAAGGGGCCAGTCAACAATGAACAATGCTGGTGGCAAGGAGGAACACATCGATAGCAATCTTGATGGAAGAAGAAGGTGCAAGGAGATTGTGTAAGCTTGCATTAAGATGACTCAAATGCAAGGAATCGCTAAGGGGCTCATTGGAACAGCAGGAACCAGTGCTAATGGTGTCAGTGGCAAAAAATAGAGGAAACGCATGGTAACAAAGATTCACTATTGATCCTAGGAGATTAAGTGAGGGGTTAGCAAGAGTAGATGGTAGAACATGATGTGACACGAAAGCAAAGGGAGGGAGCTCACTAGAACGGCTAGTCACGATGGCTTGTCGCGGGCACGTCTATCGGAGATGAGGAAGATGATGGTTATGCGTCTTCTCTCGCTCCCTACTGTGACATTAAGCACATGACCGGTAAGGGTGGAGCTCAAGGAAGGATGATGAGGATGTTGAGTAAGGAAGCTCACCAGATCAGCAATGGTGTGGTGGCATGCTCACTGGTGTCAAAGACAACGCTCACGTTCCAGCAAAATCAGAGCACAAGGAGCTCAGGTGTTTGTGAAAATGGAATGAGTGACGAGCTAAGCAGATAGTGTCGTGATCACTGGAGCTTAAGTAGGGTGAGTAGCTCGACGAGAGCTTGTAGGCGCAGCGAGACAGAGCAACGGTGTGGAGCTTAGGTTATCTTCCTTGTTAGCGACATGCAGATGAGGACAAGTGAAGAGTCTAGGCCTCCAAATTCGTCTTTGGTTTTGGTAATTAATGATAATCGTGCTTAAAGAACTAACAATTTATTTTGAGATCATAAAAATAGGTTGGTCCGAGATATTGCACACAAAGAGGTGAAATCAATGAAGCACGAAGAAAATTGAAGTGTCAAACTCAATACCAAGGTATAAAAGTTTAAGGACCTTTTGTAGCTTTTGTCGATCTTGATGCTTGGAGAAAAGATTGGGTTGCTAGAATATGATAAAAAATTATAGCTCAAATCATACTCATACTTAGTCATGTGCATTCCTTTAAAATCTTCTAAAAAACTCTAAAAACATGTAAAACTAGCGCTACTGACCATGTAGGAGCGGTACTACCGAAGGTCCAGTAATACAGGCTCTAAGGGCGGTAGTTATTTTATAGAACGGTGCATTTTTGAGAAATCAGTGTGGCCGACACTACCGACCATCTAGGAGCGGTACTACCAGACTTTTAGTAGTACCGGCCCTTGAGGCCGGTAGTTATTTTCCAGAATAGTGTGTTTTTGGGGTTTTTGCCCCGATCGGCACTACTGCCCATGTAGGAGCGGTACCTAGGACTGATAGTTATTTTTCAAAGAAGACTCAATCTCAGCACTATAGCAATAGCTAGTAACTTTGCATTTGATGCACTGTTCCGACTATCGAGTTGGGGACCGATACTACCGGTCCTATATGGGCGGCAGTACCTGCTTTAATGAATTTTTAGAACTTTTGCCCTAGCGGCTAGATTAGTAGTTGAGGGATATAAATACCCCCTCACCTGCAGCAAAATGTATACTCTTGGTCATTCATTGCACATTGTGAGCCCTAGCAACTCTCTCATCATCAATTGTGCATTCATTCTTATTTGTGAGTTGGTGAGAGTAAAGTAAGTATGAGTGTTCTCGTTTGAGCCATTAAACACTTGATCAACCTTAAGGAAGCGCCAAAACTCTATTTTCTTAGAGGTTACCGCCTCCAAGACAACTTAGAGGTGTGAAAAAAGTGATCTCTTCAAAGGAGATTGTGAAGATACCTGGTATCAGTGTGAAGGTTGTAGCTCACCTACCAGGAGCAAGGAGGAGCAACCACTCGTGATCGAGAAAGGCTCAATTGTGTAAGGAGCCAGCTTGATTCGCTCAAGTTTTCTTAACATAGATTAGGGGAGACTGGCTAGTCTCCGATACCACGGAAAAAATCATCGCGTCCATCTTTTTGTGGATTGCTCTTTTATGATTCAAATTATGCAATTTACATTCATAGTGATTTTAGTTATTGATTATCTCTCTAGAATTGTTGCTCTTGCCTAGACTTAGGTTGATAGTGCATTTAGCAAATCCTAGCTCATTTAGGTTTTAATTGTTATAGAATTGATAATTATGTCATATTTGCTTAATTTTTGAATTAGAGCTAGAAGAATTTTAAAATCTTCTATTCAACCCTCTAGTCAGTTGTCCTTAACAATGAGAAAGGATGCTGCATGGTGATGGGAAGGGTCCTTAACAATGAGAAAGGATGCTGCATGGTGAATTGGTGATGGGAAGGGTCGGCAAGACCATACGCGAGGTTGACTGAGCGCTGCTTGTTGGTGTACAACAAGGAAGCACAGGGTGAACAACGAATGGACGCGGTGGCAAACCAAGGGCATCAACGTGACCAGCAGGACCTACCGAAAGGTCCCACGAGCTAGTGGCGAGGCAAAGAGGCAAGTTCGAGCTGCCTCATGCGGGCGAGCGTGACCATGGTGGCGAGCAGCGCGGGTGCGGGGTAGAAGATGAAGCCTGACAGATGGAAGACAAACCACATAGCAACAGTGGGAACTATAGATGCAGTACACAGTATATTGCGCTAATAGTATGTACATTGGTATAGACGGAAATTGTCTATAATACACCTACATATCATTTATAGACATAACTAAAGACAATTCATACAATATATTATCTAGACATAACTAAAGATAATTCGTACAATAGTCTCATACAATTAAAATTGTATATGATGATACACACAATATAAAACCGTCTGTTAAATAACAGACAATATCTCTCTCCCCTCCACATCATCTAAGATCCTACACGAGATAGGTTTACAGACAACTAACATGTACCATTGTACATATCTAACATAGCCAAGTGGCAACCACACAGTAACTGAAGACTACAGAACAAGAAGCAACATAACACATACATTCAGTTCGAGTTGTTTTCCTTACCCAATGAACACAACCTAGAGCCTAGATGTTTAGCGAGCCAGCAGTATTTGATGATCGCAAGACCCAACATACAGATTACAGTCAGTCACGAGCCATGTCAAGGGCACTAGTGTTTAGGGTTGCTGGTCCCCGGCTACGGAGTTCGTAACCAGAACGGGGAGGATACGCCAGGACCTCCTCCTGGTTGCGCAAGAGCAGGGGATGAGATTAAGAGAGAAAGAGGGAGATTAGAACTGGATTGTTATTGCTTGCCGTCAATGAGTGCTGGATACATCCATTAAATAGGCACTTGGCCTGCTACTTAAAAGGAAACCACTCCCTAAAATCCCTTGATTCTAGCTACTTAAAAGGAAACCAACTCCCTAAAATCCCTTGATTCTAGCTTTCCCTGCATGCTTATCTATTAAAAAGGAAACAAACTCTCTAAATCTAGCCTTCCTTGCATGTGGCGGCTGAGGTGGCGTCCCTGCAGTCTGCGGCAATGAGCTCTGGCGGCGTCGCGAGCAGGATCGCCTTTGGTAATGCCGCCCCACATGACATCTCTCCCCCTCGACGAAAGCGGCTCGTCCATGAAATGAAGGTTGGATAGCGGTCGATGAAGCTGTCGACGTCCTCCCAAGTAGCAGAGGCGTCGGGTTCGCCTTTCCAGTGGACGAGGACCTGACGGACCCCACGGGCGAGGCGGGAACGGTCCACCTTGGCTGGTTCAGGTACGGTGGCGCCATGGTGAATGGGCGGCAGAGCGGGCGGTGTCGCGGGAGGAGTGCCGATGAACTTCTTCAGAAGCCCCACATGGAAAACGTCGTGGAGGCGAGCGTGGTGCGGGAGCTCGAGGCGGTAGGCGACGTCATTGATGATGGCGGTGATGCGGAAAGGCCCGTAGAAACGTGGCTTGAGCTTGCCTGTCGTTGGAGCCCGGAGGGAGTTTGCGGTGCGCTGGCGAAGGCGAAGCCAAACCCAGTCACCCACCGCATAACGGACCTCACGGTGGTTCTTGTCGTAGTGGTGCTTGTAAATTGCCTGAGCCTGCTCAAGACGATAGCGGACGTCGGCGAGGAATTCATCCCTGTCCGCCATGTTTTTGGCCACGACTGCCACGCGCATCTCGCTGGTTCAGAGGAGCGGATGGACGGAGGGTCACGGCCAGAAACGACCGAGCAGCGTGTCCTTGAGGGCGATGCGAAAGCGGTGTTGTAGGTGTACTCCGCCCGCAGCGTGCAGACCATCGGGCGAGGCCGATCTCCGGTGAGGCATCGTAGGTACATGACGATGATCTTGTTGGCGGCCTCTGTCTGCCCGTCAGATTGTGGGTGGAAAGCCGACGTCATGTGCAGCTTGGTGCCGGTGAGGCGCATGAGCTCCCTCCAGAAGATGGAAGTGAAAACGGGGTCCCTGTCCGAGACAATGGACTGGGGAATGCCATGGAGGCGCACAATCTCGGTGAAGAATACCTGTGCCACTGATTCGGCCGAGTAGGGATGGGCGAGCGGAATGAAGTGGCAGTACTTACTGAAGCGGTCGACCACCGTGAGGATGACCGACTTCCCGCCAACGCGAGGCAGCGCCTCGATGAAGTCGAGCCCAATGTCAGTCCATACCGACGTGGAGTGCGGGGAGAAGGAGGAGCGACGGCGGGTGTAGGTGCTCGGATTTGTAGCGCTGGCGAGTGGCGCCGCGCGGATGTAGTCTCGACCACCGTGCGGAGGTTGGGGAGGGAATCGCGGCGCGGCGGTGGAAATGCTGTTGGGCGCCCTCATGACCGTCGTCGTGCACTGCAGTGAGCAGCTCCTGTAGGAGGGGTGATGCTGGCGGGATGTAGAGGCGACCGTCAAACGCCACGAGGCCGTCGATGAGAGACCACGGAGCCGAGCGATGGTTGGAGGCGAGCTCCTCCCTGAGCGCCACCAGAGCGGGATCCGAGTCATGTGCTTGGCGGAGACGGTCGATGAAGTCGAACCGAGGCCCGGAAATGGCGAGGCTTGCGGACTCCTCGTGTCGGCACGACGAGCATCGCCACCGTGTTGGTGCCGCCGCTTTGTATTCGACGGAGAAATCGGCCGAGGAGCTTGCCCACCCAAATGGTGTTGTGGGATCGTGTGCTGCCGGTCCAATAAGAATTTGAGATCGGCGATCCGTTCTTACCAGAAACCGGCGGCCCCAGAGATACGGCCTCCAGTGGCGGATTGCGAGGACGAGGCCGATCAGCTCCCGCTCGTATGCCGCGAGGATCGGTCGGGAGCGATCGGTCGGTGAAGAAGGCCACGGGTCTTGCCTCAGAACAGACGGCCCCGAACCCATAGGTGGACGCGTCGCATTCGACGATGAAGGACTGGGTGAAGTCGGGCAGGGTGAGGACTGGCGCAGTTGTGACGGCGGTCTTGAGAGACGCGAAAGCCACCCCAGCATCGTCCGTCCATGAGAATCCCTCCTTGCGGAGAAGAGCTGTGAGGGGCGCGGCGATCGTGCCGTAATCTTTGACGAATTTGCGGTAGTACCCGGCTAGGCCGAGAAGCCGCACCGCGCTGCTGCCGAAGTGGGTATGGCCGATCGGCTTGCACCTTACTTAGTCGGATCCATAGCCGCACGCCGTGGCGGAGATGATGTGGCCGAGGTAGGAGATGGAGTCGACGCCGAACGCGCACTTGGACCGCTTGACGAAGAGGCGGTGTTGGTGGAGGACGTGGAGGACAGTGCGGACATGGCGGAGATGATCTGCCCACGAAGTGCTGAAGATGAGGATGTCGTCGAAGAAGACGAGGACGAAGCGGCGCAGGAACGGTCGCAGCACGTCGTTCATGAGTGCTTGGAATGTGGCCGGGGCGTTGCACAGCCCGAACGGCATGACCAGGAACTCGTAGAGGCCGTCATGGGTACGGAAAGCGGTCTTGGCGACATCCGCGGCATTCATCCGTACCTGGTGGTAGCCGGAACGGAGATCGAGCTTGGTGAAGAAGCGAGCGCCGTGCAACTCATCGAGGAGCTCGTCCACCACTGGGATGGGGTAGGCGTCTTTGATGGTGATGGCGTTCGGTGGCGCAGAGTCGATCGCAAACGCCATGTGCGCGTCGGCCTTCTTGACCGTAAGAACCGTGAGAGAATGCCGATGCGGCTGCTTATTACCGATGATGCCCCGATCGAGCATGGTGGCGCATGGCGTTCGAAGTTCATCTTTGTGGGCGGCCGGGTAGCGGTAGGGCGACACCATCGGGCCGATCCAGGAGGAGGTTGATGCGGTGTTCCCTGGAGCGAGGTGGTGGCAAACCCGTCGGCTCGGCGAAGATGGTGGCGAACTCGTCCAGGACGGCCGTCATGAGATCTCCGCTGGTGCACGCCTTAAGGGAAGGGCTGGAGGGCCCCGCGATGCCCCGCCAACACACCTTGTGACCATGGCGCCAGAAGGACATGGTGAGAGCGCCAAATCCTGAGGATCGGTCCCGAGACGCCACCATCGTGTGCCCAAGACGGCGTCGTGAGCCGCCAAGGAAAGGCGAAGAAGTCGGTGATGAAGGCTTCGTCACCAATGGTGAACACCGTGGCACGGTACATACCTGGACAAGGTACGCGTTCGCCGTTGGCCACCGTGACCTGCATCTTGCCGCGAGGAAGGAGGTGGAGGTTGGTGCGGCCGGCTGCTTCCTCGGAGACGAAGTTATGGGTGGAACCGGAGTCGAGGAGCGCGAGGAGAGAGGCGCCGCCTAGGATGATGCGCATTTGCATGGTTTCGTTGGTGCGGACGCCGGCGATGGCGTGGAGCGAAATTAGTGGTTCGTCGGTCGCGGCTCCGTCCGGGTCGGGGTCGTCCTCGTCGTCCCCGGTCGCCAGATCAAGGAGGAAGATGCGCTGGCAGACGCGGTTGTGGCCACGCCCGAACTTCTCATTGCAGTTGAAACAGAGCCCAAGGCGGCGCCGTTCCTCCATCTCCGCCTGGGAGAGCCGCTGACCGGCCGTCGACGGTCACTGGTGGTGGAGGCGAGGCCGAGGCGGCTGGCGCAGGCATCGCCAAACACAGCGGAGGTGTCGGCAGAAGGCCCCGCTGGGGATGGCGATGCTGAGGTGGAGGTGGCGCTGCTTGCTGCAACTTCGATCGCGCAGCCTCCGGTTATTGGCGAGGCTCATGGCGACGGCGAGAGACTGCGGATTGTGGAGCTCGACGTCGAGGCTGAGGGGCGGTTGCAAACCGGATGTGAAGATCTGGACCTTCTGCATCTCCGTGAGGTGTCCCGCGCGAGGAAGGAGCGCCTCGAAGCGGTCCTGGTACTCGATGATGGGGCCCGTCCGCTTGCATGCCATCAGCTCGCCGAGGGGGTTGGAGCGCAGGGGTGGGCCAAAACAGAGGTGGAGGAGTTCAGTGAAGCGGCGCCACGAGGAGTGCCCTCGTCCTGCTGGACTTGGATGAACCACATCTGGGCGCCATCGTACAGATTGTAGGAGGCCATCCATACCTTCTCTTCCTCCGCGATCCGCTGTTGATGGAAATAGGACTCACAGCGATTGATGAATGCCAAGGGATCGGATTTGCCGTCATACTTAGGGAAATCCATCTTCTGGAAGCGCGGAGGTCGATCGTTGTGGTGCTCGCCGGTGATTGGAGCCTTGGAGCCCCATGCAGAGCCCGACGAGGAATGCTCTCGCGGAGGTGTCAACTTCGCCTGGAGACTGTTGACGGTGGTTGTCAACGTCCGGAGAAGCAGGGCAAGCTCGGCCAAAGTTGGCTCGGCCATGGCGGGGAGAATTGGTGGCGCGGTGGGGCTGGGGTGGGGTGAGGAGCGCCTGGAAGCTGATACCAGGTTGTCAAGGGCACTAGTGTTTAGGGTTGCTGGTCCCGCCACTGAGTTAAGTAACGAACGGAAGGATACGCCAGGACCTCCTCCTGGTTGCGCAAGAGCAGGGGATGAGATTAAGAGAGAAAGAGGGAGATTAGAACTGGATTGTTATTGCTTGCCGTCAATGAGTGCTGGATACATCCATTAAATAGGCACTTGGCCTGCTACTTAAAAGGAAACCACTCCCTAAAATCCCTTGATTCTAGCTACTTAAAAGGAAACCAACTCCCTAAAATCCCTTGATTCTAGCTTTCCCTGCATGCTTATCTATTAAAAAGGAAACAAACTCTCTAAATCTAGCCTTCCTTGCATGTGGCGGCTGAGGTGGCGTCCCCTGCAGGTGCGGCAGCCGAGCTCCTGGCGGCGTCGCGAGCACGGGATCGCCTTTGGTAATGCCGGCCCCACATGACAAGCCATAAGGTAAAGCATACATTTGGACCTAAGTGACATCGCCGTCCTTCTCGCTGCTTTCGTCATGTCTGGATAATGTTTATTTCAGACTTCTCCAAATACTAAGGGTGGCATTACATGCACAGTAATCACCAAGCATGTTAACTTAGATGAGGTTGGGGCTGTATAGACAATTAGGCCATAGCTGTACATCAAGCATGGATAGTAAATAGCACATGTTCAGCATCGGAAATGATGAGCACCAGTTACAAAATTACCATACCATGATAGCTGGAAATTACCAGTTAAGAGCCGGAAGACCCAACATCTTAGTTCTGTAGATCATTGGTCGACAACCTCCTGTTCACGCCACTACTAGCTGGACTCTTTGCGATGGTCAAATCCTCCTGCAGCTTTCTCTGACTCTCTTCCATTTCGATCATCTTCTTCCGCAGTGTGGCTGCCTCCTCTTCAGCCTTCCTTTTAGCCTCCATAGCCTGCCTCAGTGACACCTTGATAGCCGTCTTCCCACGCAGCTCACTGGTGCAGGGCACGAGTCCATAAGTGCGCTTGGTGTCCCTTGAGTCTGGACCCACGACTTTGGCAAAGACATCTTCCATAGAATCACTTCCTGAAACGTCCCTCTTCTTTTGAGCTTCTTCATGAAGGCGAGACTAGAAATTATATTATACATGCTAGGTGTCAGTGTCAGGTGATTCAAGGTGCCAAATACTAAAGAATGTGAAAGTAAATTTCTTGTGAGTTTTTGTCATTGACTCACAATTACATCAGCTGTTGCCTCATCCAAAGGTTTTCCTTTCCCATCTTTGGGTGTATGAGTCAATATGAATATATCCGTGCGGGTTGGCTCCTTATTTGGTCGTTTTTGCCTCTGTTTCATGGCAATAACATAATCAAGGCCATCCATAGATGAAAACAAAGGAGTTAACTAAACTTACCTCCTCCTCACGTATCCGTGCGAAGCTCTTCGACCCGGTTCTATGTCGACTAAGAGATTGGTGTGCTTGAGAAGCTCTACTTCGAGCAGTTGCAGCCTATAAAACAACAAAAATAAATTAAATGAACCAAACGTGTTGTCACAAATCAAATATTCATGAAACTTCAGATGGAATGTTCAGCACTACCTTTGCCTTTTCAGTACCCCAATGCGCCACAAGGAGTTGCCACTGTTCTGCTGGGACACGAGAATCTCGATCAGCAAGACGTTCCTCTTCTGTCTCATGGACATCATATCGCTCACGTTTTAAGACAGCTTTCCAATCCTTCCACTTTTTTGCCAAAGCCTTCATGGCCCAGACTTCACCGATTGGAGCAATGACGAATTTGAGCTGCAACAACCATCAGGGGGGTGTGAATACAAAAAATTTAAGACCCACGGGAGAGATGAAGCTTTTTGTGTGGGTGGTTGGGGGTAATCCATACATTAACAATATGCCACATTACGTCCTTGTTCTCCTCTGGAAAATGCTTCCAATTTGCATATGTTAGAGGTGCCAATGTTCCATCTCGTGCAAGTGTGCCCAGAAAACTACTCAAGGTGGCTGCTTCATTTCCAATAGGTTGACCAAGGTCATTCAAGGAAACTGGTATCCTTACACCCTCTGGCATGGTCCAGACTTTGAGGCAGAGTGTAGGACCACGACCACGTCTTTTGATTTCCTTGACATCTACCCCCCAAAAAAGAAAAAACATCAGAGCAGTGAACTGAACAACTGAGAAGTATCTATCTGAATCTACTCACATGTCAAAACCTAACTTTATCTGTCTCGGATAAAGACAAATTGCTCGCAATAACTGTTATTCAATATTTAATAAGAAATCTTCACTTCTGCGGTTGGCTCATCAACCATTAAGATAAAAATACACAATAACAGAAAACAACTGTATTACGCCTTACCAACATAAGAATTACTAGTAGGGTCCTGATTTATGAGACGTTCAAGCCATAAATTAGGATTCCTTTCAAGGGCCCTTCTAACCTCTGGAGGGTATAGCTTACTGTAATAACGGGCAAAGCGCTCAGGATCAGACATATCAGGAAGTGAAGAAGCAGACTGTGTGGTTACGTGAAGGTTGTCTGCCACATTAAAGCTTCTTTGAGGCATGTCATGCTGAGGCAATGAATACGAGGAAATATCATCGCTGACTTGATCAATGGCTGGAGAATCAGACAAACTTTGACTTGGAGAAGAAGCCTGATGATCTGTGGACTCACTTTTTGCAGATTCACAGTATCTAATGGCAGTCGATTGTTTGGCTAAACGTTTACTACTCCTATGCTGAAAACCTTCGTTTAAAGAAGACATCAAACCTCTCTCAACTTCATCCTGCTCTGTCTGAATCTTATCGTTGAGAGGATCTTGTTCCTGTTCAATAGGAATAAGCTGTTCAGGAGAAATTACCTGTCCCTGCCCCTTATAAACCAAGTGGGGTTCAACTCCGACTCTTGTTTTGTGCTTTCCACGCTCTATGATGAACTTATTGTGGCACTCTAAATATGGACTTGAAGCAGGTGATGTAGCTAATTGAATGTTTTCTGACTCAGTAGAGCGTAACTGAGGCATCTCGTGCTGAGGGGATGAACCAGGGCAGAGATTGGAAATGATCCCATCTATATCAGGAAGGTCAGATAGATTTTGATATGGAGAAGCAGCCTGCTGTTCTGGAGGCTCGAACTGTAAAGGTTCAGTGTCAATTACAGCAGCTGACTCATTAGCTAAGCGTTTACTACGCCTGAGTTGGAGCCCTTCATTTGAGGCCATCATCAATCCCTTCTTTTTCCTCTTTTGAGTTCGTCCAGGAGTCTGCTTCCTCGTATCAGTTTCGATATGTTCTGTCTGAGTCTCAACAACAGGAGGTTCTTGTGCCTGTTCTTCAGAAATAAGCTGCTCAGCGGGCATAATCCATTCTTGCCCATTACAAGATGAACTAGGTTCAGCCGCAGTTCCAATTTTTTTATTGCCATGCCATACAACACCGTCATTTTGAGGCTCAATATGCACCTGTGTTCTATGAAAAACATAATCTGATGGTTGTTCTTCTGCCTCCTGTATTACCTGCTTCAGAGGCTCTACGTATCTCTTTTCCACATTAATGCTTTTAGGGCCAATTAAGTGCCCATTTTGCTGCCTGCTATGCTTTGCAACAGTGCCATTTGTTCGCTGAAAGCATTCTTCTCTTCTATAACTTGCATGATGGATAGGTTCTAATTCTGCCTCTTCCACATGTATCACCTGATCTGAACAATCTGCCAGGGTATGTTCTGCACGAACCATGTTATTAAAATGCTGCTGCTTTGGTGCCTGCTTTGTGACCCTATTTGCAACTTCCATCTGTCTTTCCTTTGCACTGACAGCTTCGTGGCTAAATGAGCATCCAGTTTTGCAATTGCTATTGCTTGTAGTGATCTTATTGTTCAGCTGAACATGTGCATTGTACCTATGATTGACAGGCTCTATTTGAGCCTCTTGTACATCAATCTCCTGATCTGAATACGGTATCGCAGAATGCTCTGCACGAATAATGTTACGAGAAGGCTGTTTTTGTGCCTGCCGTGTTATCTGGTTCACAGTCTGGACCTGCCTCTTATCCACATTTACAGTTTTGGGGCCAACAAAGCAACCAGTTATCCGGTTGTTGCGCCTTGCAACAGTCTCATTGATCAGCTCAATATGCCCCACATCTCTATGAATTGCATGATTAAGGGGCCCATTTTGTGTCTCCTGAACATGAATGGCATGGTCTGGATGTTCTGTATGAAGTGAATAACTGGACTGCTGAGCATGCGCCTGATATGTGACATGATTTAGAGCATCCACCTGTCTCCTATTTGCACCAACAGTTCTAGCTCCAACTGAGAATCCACTCCTCTGGCCATGCATTGCATTGATACCATTTAACATTTCATCTTCTACTTCGTCTCTATCAATGTCAGGATCAGAATACTCCAGCATTGCATGTGGATTTCGACGCCCAACCTGTGACCGCTCTACATGAACCAGCCGGTTATTAGGATCCCCTCGGATCCGTCCAACACGAACTGTAGAATCAAGATATTCTTGTTGTACCTGCACCACAACAAAAGCAAACCAAAAGTAAGAAGTGCAGTGTCTCAAAAAAAAAAAAAGAGTAAGAAGTTCAGTACTAGCTAGACATAACAAAGGTAACATAGGATCATAAAGATTTTTCTTTTCTCTCAAGTGACTGAGAATTTCCTTAGGCTAGGAACATGGCCAGGGTAAAGCAAGTTCTCATGTTGGAAGAAAACCAGGTTGAAATTCAAGACTTCGAGCTTCGTATTCTGAACTGCAAGCTATTGATTCTCATGAGCCACCATGACCCAAACGGGAAGAGCCAATACTTGCAACAGGAGCTGCCATGTCACCGTTGAAAGCTTGATCACAAAATACCTTGCCTAAAGCTACAGCACCAAAAACAGCACCATCCTTTAGTACCACTAGCTTCCCCTACCACCTATAGTCGTCATTCAACAGGACATCAAAGCTTCGGTGCATTTAGTCATTTCTTTCTCCAATTTCTACAACGGACTAATCTGCAAGTGTTCCTAGATTTCCCAAACTCGGACTCGATTTCCACGGATTAGCATATAATTAAGGTTTTGGGGGCTAAAACCCACTTGGGGCACAATATTGCCGATTTTGAGAGCACAAGATAGACCTCCCGGGCCTGGAAAACGGGCGGGAGAGAGACGGGCACGAGCGGCGCGGCGGCGGTGGAGAGGAGGTACTGCCGTAGCCGCGCGGCGTCGACGGCGAGCTCGGCTCCGCAGACCGGGCAGCCGCAGCGCGCGAGCCCGGGCGGCACGCTCAGAAGCGCCCCGCACGCCCCGCACGGCAGCCTCGCGGAGCCCGAGGTGGGGGACCTAGACGGGATGGGGAGCGCTCGGCGGCGGCGCGGCGGCGGCGGCGGCATGAGCTCCGCCGGGAGCGCCTGCGCCGTGGAGCAGTCTGGGCAGATGAACTCCGTCAGCCCGCCCTCCACCTCCAGTATCTCCCCGCAGCCCGCGCAGCGCACCTCCAAGATATCCGCCTCCCCCTCCGCCCCAGCTGCCGGCGGCGCCATCGGCCTCGGGGTGCGAGCTAGGGTTTTTTTTGCGGCGGTTCGCGGGGAGGCGAAAGGTTTCGTCGCGAATGGTGTGTCAGTGCGGAGATGCCCACTTGCCGCTGTTACTAGGAGAATCCAGTCCGTTTGTTTGGAGCGGACGGACGAGATCGGCTGGTTCACCGGGCTCACACGTGTCGTGTGCGCTGCTCCGGATTCCGCCGTGAGACCCCGATTCCCAGAGCGAAGGCGCCACCTTATTGGCGGCATTTTTACGTTGTTTTTCCCGCCAGACGAAGAAAAACTAGATAAGTTTTCTCGAGGCTACTGCTCTTTAAAGGCACACTAAATTTAATATAAGTTTTTTTTATCTAATAGATTATAATAATTATTATTTATTTATATTTTCTTTGATAGTAGAGTAATAAGAATACCATCAATAAATAAATAAATAATTAGATCTGATTTCTACTATCTGCCATATACTAGTAGTACTAGCTATGTGCCTGTGCGTTGCAACGGAAACTCAATTTGCGATAAAAAGTTTATTTGCAAAAAGCACTAATAGTGACAAAGATGGGTAATTAAATAGCAGTGACAAAGGTGGGTAATAAAAGAACAGTGGCAAAGGTGGGTAATTTTGATGAAATAATGTGGGAAGAAACTCTTGTTTTATATAGTAGAGATATAATACTACATTTTAAAATTTCTCTGAGTTTATAGCATTTTCCCGTCTTTCTTTTCTTCAATAGGTAAACCCCTCTAACTCTCCCATCCTTAGGCCATTCTCAGTGCTAAGTTTCATTCTGTGGTTTCCAAGAGTGCCATGTCATCTAAAGAGGTATGGACTGATGAATAAAACAAGAACTCCCAGTGCATAATTTCATTTTCACAGTTTCATAAGCAATCAATAGCATTTACTGCTTGAATAGTGTTGTGAGTGAAAATGAAACGATTTTGCCCCTAGTGCAAGTTTCAAATCGTTTCATTCGCGTTGAAAACAGTGATCGACGTGTTTCATCTCTATAAAACTCTTTTTCTCTTTCTCCTCTTAATTAGCTTGCCAAGTCATCAGTTTTGCTGATGTGTCACAGTATTTAATAAGAATGAAACCCATTTGAAACCCCTACTGAGAATAGCCTTAGTGCAGTCGTTGCCACAGTGCGTGTTCTCAGCAAAGAACACGTGAAGACACACTTGGAAGTTGCAATGCATATCACTTGTCCTTTTTGCTCTTGATACATATGGCGAATTTGACATTGAAATTTTCTGTGCATAATGCTGCATATACTGCATATTTTGTAGCAATGAACCATGCGCTTTTTGCAAACAGGGACCAAGGCACCCATAGGCCATAGGGGCCAAGGTATTTTCCTTTTCGGAATTGCTTTTCTACTCTCTTATATTAGTGCATCTATTTCTTGCAAAGAGTTTGAACAGGAGTTTGCATGCTATCAGAACTGCTCCAAGTATATATACTCTCTGAACCCACTGCCAGCTTCTAGTCAGACCCCTCGCTGTCAGCCAATGTTTACAACAGTTTTAATTATTTGTACATGGAGAAACCCTAATTATGAAAAGGGGAAGCTCCCAATTCCTTCTGAGCTAATGGAAATTCGGCATAATTATTGCACCGTAGGAGCTGTACAAATTTGCAAAACCAGCTCCACATAACCTTCAGACTATCTGTATGGAGAAATATGTACTCCCAACTAAATACAAACAAAACAATGAAACCGAATGACACAATATATTTCCAAATTCCAGTATGTACATACATATATTTAAAAAAGATGCGGTGTGGACAAAATGAGAGAAGACTAGTTGCAAACAATAATTTCAGAGAGATACAACTCGAGCGCTCCTAATCACCAATATGATCTTCACCATCATATCTTGCAGATTGATATTTTCCTTCGTGAGCAGAATCAGAAGCATTCTGTAAAGCATTACATGTGAATTAGATCAATGTTCGCCTCCATTGAATAAAGAAGAAAGAAGAACCGACTTGTTGGATTAAACGTGCATCCAGCACCGATTGTACCAAAAAAAAAGTTTTGTTTAAGTCTCTGTTCAGCATTCGTCTCAGGATATATTTGGTGCGCAGAGATCACCAGAGGGGCAGATCAAGATAAGGATGAAAGCACAGAATTGGTGCCATATGTGTAGCAAAACTGTTCTTAAGCACAAGTATGCCGCACTAATGACTTGTGTTACGGTCTCTACTGCGAAGGTTGTAACTATGGGTGGGTTGCCGGCCTGGAGATCCCGAACGCCGCCGAGCAGGCGCCGTCGAGGGACTAGCAGGCGCAGCAAGAGCTGCGCAAAACAGAGGATATGAAGGCAGAGAGGTAATCTTCTCTCTTGATCTTTATTCCTTTCATTGACATGGCTTATATAGCCTTAATCCCATATGGAAATATCTTAACTACCAAAATATCTTAACTACTTATATGAGTCCTGGACGGTTACATAATCCGGACTCCTACTGCCAATCTAATCCTGTCCTAGTCCGGTGCGGTTCTGGCGACGAATGCCGCTGAACTCGACATCACCTCCTCCTCCAAAGCAGTTAAATCCATCGCGAATCGAATCCTGCATATTGCTGGAAAGCGCCCACCGTTCCTATGTGGCTCGCTTTCTGCGGAAGATCTTTCCAACGGATGAGGACTTGCCGCTCGCCACGAACAACACGCCCCTTGAGTGCTTCTGCCGGAACTGGGATGACTCGGCCGTGAACCATAGGAGGTAGAGGTGCTACCACTTGTGGAGGAACGCCATGAAACTTCTTAAGCAACCCAACATGGAACACATCATGTAGCCGGGTGCCTGGAGGAAGACGTAGACGATACGCAACCGTGCCAATACGTTGTAGTACTTGATATGGTCCGTAGAAACGCGGACTGAGCTTGCCGTGTGTCACGTCTTTAAAGAAGATCTGGCCGTGGGAGAGGCGGCCAAACCAGGTCATCTACCTCGAAGGTCACCTCCCGATGGGTGCGATTATAGTAGGATGCAGCCATAGCTTGAGCCTGTAAGAGCCTCTCACGAACTTCGGCCAAAAACTCGTCGCGGTCCAACATCTGAGCTTCGACAGCCGGTGTCCGAGCTTCCCCCTTGATGTAGGATCGCATGCTTGGCGGATCTCGGCCATACACAACCCTGAAAGGAGTCGTTTTCAGGGAGGATTGAAAAGAGGTGTTGTAACAGTATTCCGCCCACGGCAGCCAACGAACCCACTGTTTCTGGCGATCTCCCGCAAAACAACGCAGATACATAGCAATAATTTTGTTAGTCACCTCTGATTGACCATCCGATTGGGGGTGGTAGGCAGTACTCATGTGAAGGTGGCACTCGGCGAGGTGAAACAGCTCCTTCCAAAAGTGGCTTGTAAAAACCACATCGCGATCGGTCACAATCGAGGAGGAATACCATGTAGGCGCACAACGTAGTCAAGAAAGCCCGCCATCGAGAGGCTGTGTGTATGGATGAGCCAATGGAATAAAATGCGCCGCCTTGGAAAAACGATCCACCACAGTGAGAATAACGGTCTTTCCGCCAGATTTCGGCAGACCCTCTATGAAGTCCATAGCAATATCGGACCATACTGCATGAGGTACTTGGAGCGGTTGAAGAAGGCCTCCTGGGTGCAGGTGCTCCGTCTTATTGCGTTGACAAATCAGGCAATCTCGAATAAAAGACTGGAGCAACTGACGCGCCCGTGGGATGTGGAAATCGGCCTGGACTCTTGTGAGCGTCTTCTGTACTCCCTCATGGCCGGCTTCATGACAGAACGCAAAAATTTTGTTCACAAAGGAAGAAGACTGGGGAACAAAAATGCGACCTTTGTAGAGGATCAGTCCATCGCAGATAGTCCAGGGATGTAACAAGCGGCCTTCTTGAATGTCAAGCCGCAGAGCGCTCCAGTCCGCCTCTCCTGGAAGGTCTCGACGCAAGTCGTCAAAGAGAGTTAGCTGTGGACCTGTAATGGCCATGAGGTCTGCTGGAGAGGTCTCACCGTCGCGCCGAGATAGAGCATCGGCCACGGTATTAAGTCGACCCTGCCGGTATTCCACCGAGAAATCAAAACCCACCAATTTACTCACCCACTGGTGTTGGGGAATAGTAGACAACCTCTGATCCAATAGGAACTTCAGACTATAATGGTCGGTGCGGACAAGAAAAGAGCGTCCCCAGACATATGGCCGCCAATGACGGACAGCTTGGACGAGGCCGATTAACTCGCGCTCATACGCAGCGAGTTTCACATGACGGGCAGCAATCGGCCGACTGAAGAAAGCAATGGGCGCGGCACCCTGATGAAGGACGGCCCCAAATCCAGAACCGGACGCATCACACTCAATAATAAAAGGAAGACCAAAATCTGGTAATTGGAGAACCGGGGCGGATGCAAGGGCCTGTTTGAGTGAAGCGAATGCAGCTGCTGTGTCGGAAGTCCAAGAGAAAGCTTCCTTGCGT
This sequence comes from Guadua angustifolia, assembly GCA_036346375.1. Classification (NCBI taxonomy): domain Eukaryota; kingdom Viridiplantae; phylum Streptophyta; class Magnoliopsida; order Poales; family Poaceae; genus Guadua; species Guadua angustifolia. The sequence goes on along the minus strand of CM070514.1, from coordinate 3,224,696 downwards.
AGAAGGCGCGTGAGGGGCGCAGCAATCGTGCCATAGTTCTTGATGAAGCGCCGGTAATACCCAGCCAGCCCGAGAAAAGCACGAACAGCTCGAACGGTGGTAGGGGTCGGCCACTCCTCAATAGCGGCTACCTTCTGCCTATCCATGGTGACACCTTCAGCGGAGACGACATGTCCCAGATACGCGACAGATAGAGTACCAAAAGAGCACTTGGAACGTTTCAACACCAACCCGTTCTGAGATAACTCCTGTAACACAGTCCGAACGTGACAGAGGTGTTCGGCCCAAGACTGGCTAAAAATGAGGATATCATCAAAAAACACCAAGGCAAGCGGCGAAGAAAACGGCCCAAGACTTCATTCATGAGGGCCTGAAATGTGGCCGGGGCGTTCATCAAGCCAAACGGCATCACCAAAAACTCAAAGTGTCCATGATGAGTGCGAAACGCTGTTTTGTGAACATCATCCGGATGCATGCGCACTTGATGATAGCCAGATCGAAGATCCAGCTTAGTGAAGAAGCGCGCGCCCTTAAGCTCATCCAAGAGTTCCTCCACAATTGGAATTGGAAATTTATCCTTGACGGTCTTGTCGTTGAGGGCGCGATAATCAACGCAGAATCTCCATGAATTATCCTTTTTACGGACCAGCAATACCGGGGATGAAAATGCCGATGTACTGACACGTATAATCCCCTGCTACAGCATATCCCGACATTGAGTCTCCAATTCATCCTTTTGCAACTGCGGGTAACGATATGGACGCACGGCCACGGCGTCGGTACCAGCCTTCAAATGAATTCTATGATCATAAACCCGAGCCGGTGGAAGACCCTGGGGGGTAGTGAACACAGCAGAGTACTCGGCTAATAAGGCATCCATTAGCTCGGTCGGTGAAGTCACCATAGCCGCCAAAGAAGAATGCTGCGACGACACTCCCTGTAGTCGCACCTGCTGATTTCCCTTCCACAGCGTCATCGTGAGGCATTGGAAATCCCAAGTGATGGGCCCTAATGTTTGCAGCCACTGGACACCCAACACAATGTCCACCCCTGGAAGCGGCAGCACATAGAAATCAATGACAAAGCTGTGGCCGGTGATATCCAGAGAAACCTGACGGCATTCGCCATCGCTGCTGATCGCGCCGCCATTAGCTCTCGCGACTCGGAAGAACGGCTTGTGGTGGTTCTTGTAACACCCGCCGACCGCCGCTTTTTCGAGATGAAGTTATGGGTGGAGCCGAGTCCACGAGCGAAGAAGTGGTGATCCACGATCGCGACCGGTAGGCGATCGTCCGCCACCGTGATGCCGGCCAAAGCGAGAAGGAGATGGATGGCGGCTCGTTGTGTTTCGGCACCATCCCGGATCCCGCCATCGAGCACCACCTCCAAACCGAAAAGGCGCCGACAGAATGCCCGGATCAGATTTCTCATCACAATTGTAGCAGAGCCCCATACGGCGCCGTTCTTCCATCTGCGCTCGAGTCAGTTTCTTGATGAATTTGGCTCCGGAAGCACTGGTGTCGCCCCCCTTAGGTGCAGTCGCGATGGTGACTGCGTGTGAAGTCTGCGGCGGAGTTACCACTGTCCTCATGCCGCCACCCTTAGGAATCGTGCGCCTGCTGTCGTCGGACTCGGCTTGTTGCAAGCGCTCATGCGCTCGAGCCAAACTCATGGCCATAGCCAAAGATTGCGGGGCGGCCAGGTCCACGGCAATGGCGATCTTCTCTTTGAGGCCAGCGGTGAACATCTCAATCTTCTGGTCAGCCCGAAGGTTTGCGCGCGGAAGTAATGCTTCAAACTCTCCGACATTGGGACAGTTCTGTCTGCCGGTTGTTTGATCTCCGCGAGATGATTGCGTCGTGTCGGTGGCCCAAAGCGAGGTGGGCGAGCTCCTTGAAGTGCACCCATGGAAGGCGCCCATCTCTTCCTCCAAGAGCATGTACCATTCTTTGGGCGCCCTCGCGGTGATAAGCCGCCCGTCGACCTTCTCTGCTTCCGCCGTCGCGCCTGCGTGAAAAATAATTCGCATGAATTCAACCAAGGAAGGGATCCTCCGTGCCTTCATAAGTCGCAAAATCCCAGCCACAGGGCTTTGGAGGCCGTCCCTCGAGCATAGCAGGAAAATCCTCTTCCGTCCATGGAATCACAAGCGCCGCCCCGCCGCGCCCGAGGAGCCGCCTCCAAAGGGATTGTCAGTACCACCTCCTCCGTTCAGCTTGCCATTGCTTGTGCTGCTGAATTCGCCTCGCCGAGCCGAGGAAGGTAGATGGTTTCTCTGCGTTTTTCCTTTTCGCCCCTCGCCATGGCGCTCATCATGTCGTCCACCTTGACGATGCGCGCGTCATGGCGGTCGGCCGAGTGGTGAGGGTTGCAAATTATTTGTGTGACCGTCTGGACGGCGCCATATCTTCTAACTTCAACAATTTTATCAATCTTGTCTGCCAGCACGAACCTCATCGCCGCCATGATGCTTGGCGTTGATTGGCTCGATACCAAGTTGTTACGGCTCTCATCTGCGAAGGTTGTAACTATGGGTGGGTTGCCGGCTGGAGATCCCGAACGCCACCGAGCAAAGCGCCGTCGAGGACTAGCAGCGCAGCAAGAGCTGCGCAAAAGCGAGAGGATATGAAGGCGAGAGGTAATCTTTCTCTTGATCTTTATTCCTTTCATTGACATGGCTTATATAGCCTTAATCCCATATGGAAATATCTTAACTACCAAAATATCTTAACTACTTATATGAGTCCTGGACGGTTACATAATCCGGACTCCTACTGCCAATCTAATCCTGTCCTAGTCCGGTGCGGTTACGGCGGACGTAATGCTGGCCGAACCTGACAACTTGTCTATCGAGAAAAATCACACTTGGAAGCAAAAGCAGATGAAAATCTCAACCCTCATTTGGACAAGAGATCAAGTTGGATCTACCTGTGGAAGGTCTAATGAAGCCATGCCACGCATACTTTGTTCCAGAGACTGAAACCTCTTCTCCCAAGTTTTGTTTAACTGTTGCATGGCCTGATTAATCATCTCCTGCACCTGGTCCAGCGTGAACATTTGCTCCTGTGTCTTTCCACCTAAAGAACCTGGGGTGGACTTCGACAAGGCATCGATTCGAGCTTTGTCAATGATACCGTGGAGCCCATAGTACCTCCCTCGGTTACGGCCACCTACCTCCTCTGCCCATACAAGATGGGGGTCAAGTTCAGTATCACCTGCCTCCTCCAAACGACGCTTGAATCTCTCCTGAAAAATATGGTTGTATGCAAATTTCAAACACAGTTCATCCCAGGTGATATATGCATGTGATCAGTACGTACCACAGTTTTCTTAGCTCTCTCGGTAACAAACTCCCCATTACCACCGCCACGTTTATGAGTCTTATTGAACACTTCGATATCCGACACTGACTTCCCACCATTTTCCATGATCTATTTCAATCAATAAGAATCACAAGTCATTGGGAAATTGTATTTATATTATGCAAAAATGCCAGTCTTACCATAAGTTGCCGGTGCATCGCTATGCTCCGCGAGCCCGCCGTGTGCTGGGCAGCACCACCTGTATACCGGTTTTTCCTCTTCTGGGCAGAGACCTGCAAAACCTCTTCTGAAGCCCAATGCTCACATAGCATCTCCCACCACTTTGGCTGCATCCATTCAGGGGGGAACGGCTTCCACTGCAATGGGTCATCATCATCATGCCCCACTGTTGCTGGGTCTCTGCGCTGCTGCTTCAACTCTTCCCCAGCATCTTCATCATCAAAATTTGTCGGTCTATTGGACCTGGAAGCATCCAGAGATTCCTTCGCTTTCCTTGATGAAGCCAGCTCCACTCTAGCCCTTCGCTTCTCATCACACAGGAGTCCAGTGAATTGTCTGACTGTTTTGCGGTCGAATAGCTTCAGGCACTCTGCTTCCCGCCCAGGGGCCCACTTGTAGCGTTGCTGCAGTAATCAAATTAGAAAGGTGTTCATTCATACTTGATGATTCTACAAACACATTCTTGGATAAACTTACTTACAAGGAATTCAGCCATGATGGTAACCCTCGTATCTGAATGATACTGGTGAAAGTGGAGAATCAATTGTCCCTGGTGTGCTTCATTTTTGTGCCGATTAACCGACATATAGGTTGATCCTGGGTGCCATTGCTTCAGAAGTGTAGAGATGGTAGAGGCCACCTTGGGACAAGGAGGATGGACATCCCAGGTGCTGCTAGTAGTACAAGTTAATATGTCAAGTACATGAAGGTTATAAAGTACAAGTAGACCCCCAGCATCTGATGGAAATGCAAATAAATGAGAAGACTTACTCTACATTATTTGGAGTAAGCACAGGCCTGTCAGCTTCCCTACGTGGTTCGATGAGCTTTGTAGGGCCCCGACCCCTGCGCTTTTTGGATAATCTGTTTGTTGATCCTTCGCCAACAGCCTGTTCATCCAGCATGAGCTCAATCATGCAGTTACGTTAAATGAAGAATATTTGCAGACACTGAATCATGGTCTTTCAAATATAAATTTCATCAATAACATCGAGAAATTCACAGTCAGGAATTTGCAATCAAATTCATAAATTATATTGTTCTCTGTGGACACTGCGTCGCAGACAAAAAAATCGACCTTACGCCAAGACAAGAGAGAGGGATGTACCTGGAAATGGAGAGTGTCTGGTAGTTGGCAATGTGGCGGTGGTCGATGGACTGGTGGTCCTACAGGAGTGAGACCAAAACATACATCAGTGCTAGGCTTTCCTAAAAAATGGAGAGATATCTATAGAGTTGGGTAGGGACAAACTTGTGACAACAGAGGGCAAAGTGGTAACGGGCAAGGGGGTGGCAGTCAGCAGTGGTGACGAAGTGGTAGTGTTGCTAGCAAGGGTTGCCTGCTGTTGGGTACCAGTGTAGGACCAGTCCCCAATATAACCCCCCTCATTTGATGAATGTGTGAAGCCCTTTGCTGTATTCTTGTTATGCCCCACAATTTTGCTGCTGTGAGACTCAACTTGAACATGCTCTGAGTGACTGTCATCGCTGGAAGACTCATGTATCTGTTGCCCATGCATAACACCAAGTGACGTATTTCGCTGCACTTGTGCACCACTTTTATCATGAGGGTGCGTCCCATTAGAACTTTCCTGAGGCATCTCATGCTCCTGTGCTGAACTGAAGTTCTGGTTGGCAAGAGCATCTGTAGCCTCTGCTGGGTACTGACAGTGGCAGTGTGGAGAACCTTCAGCTTGAGATGTGCCATGATTTATATAGACAGGTGGCAAGGTTGCATCAATGCTGTCCAACTCATTTGATCTTACTTGAGGCACCTGCTTTTGAGGCAATGAACTAGGGCACAGATTGGCTATTATTCTGTCAATATCTGCAGGATCAAATTGATTTTCATTTGGAGAAGGAGCTGGCTGCTGGATAGGATCACTGTTTCTGATACCTTTTGGCTTCATGGCCAAACGCTTACGACTTGTAAGATGAGGCCCTTCCTTTGAAGAATTCAAGCCCCTATTTTTCCTCTTGCGACTCCCACCAATAGTCCTGGTCCTTTTCCTCTTCTGATTCCATCCAGTTGTGTTACCACACGACTCGACTTGCGCTTGTTCTGCACAAGCAGTTTGACTTGGAGGCTCCACTGTTTCCTGCTCCACAATACTAGAAACAGCAGCCTGCCTAGCTTTCTGGTTTCCGTGACTTCCAATAGTGTCACTCTGATGCTGTCTATGTGTCGCTTCTGTATGAACTGAAGAATTGGAAGGTCCTACTTGTGCTCGCAGTACATGTCTGACTTTACTAGGATGCTCCACTCGTACCTTCTCTACACAATTAGATCCGGGACCAACTGATTGTCTAGATTTCTTCCTAAAATCATGCCCAGCAAAAGTTTCATTGAGTAACCCAATGTGTGACTCCTCTCTATGAAATGATTGATTAACAGGTGCATTTTTTGCCCACCCCACATGAACTGCTGTCCTTGTGTTTGATCTGGGTGAACTGATTGAATCTGCTATATGAGCTGAATGAGCAGGAAACGGTCCTTGTGTCTGCTCTAAATGAATTGGCTTATTGTACCTTCCTATTTGCACCTGTCCTACATGAATTGATTGGGTTATGGGCTCTTCCTGCACCTAATTCACAACACATGGAAAAAAGAAGAGAATGTTACTAGATAGCATGCACTTGTACATATACATACATCATTTTTTAAAAAAAAAAAAAACCCTGCTTACTGAGGTTGGATGACCATGGAATCAGAATTTGATGATAAAACTACTGTCATATAATGAATGGTTAGGAATTTGAATAGCAAAGAATGGAAAACTGGTTCAAGGGCAAGATGCAACTTTCCGCGCAATTAGTCAATAAAAGCGATTCAACACTAATGCTTTTGAGGATCTCGGAACAGGGTAAAAAAGAAGGTACCAGGGGAATTGTATGAATCTGTACTTTTGAAACCTTTGTATGTCTCCTAGACATATATAGCACTCAACAATTCAGCACATAAGAACCAGATCACTATTATTCATAAAGCTGACACTTGGAAGATACAGACAGCTAATTAAGTTAAATTAATGACTGTACTCTTCAAGCCCAATGTAGTAGTTGATGGGTAATTGTTCTGGGAGAAAAACGAAAGACTATGGCATTCTGGGGTGCGCTGAAAGGCTTGAAGCAAGCAATAAGTACCGACCAAGCAGGCAAGGGTAAGTGCAGAACGAGCTCGGCATTTTCTGAATTTTGTTAGTAATTGCAAAAGAAATGACAGGACTCCTCACACCAAGCCCGCAAGTACAAAATAAAAATTTACCATTCAGTATCTTAGCAGAATCATATAATGGATAGGTTAGATCACAGATCAAGGATGAAACCACTGTGCTCCCATGCCAGGCCTCTCATGGTAACAGTTTAAAGTAATACCTAGACAACAAGCTAACAGGCTTCTCAAGGAAAACATGCAGACGTTAAATTCACTGCTCGGGTCCAACTTGAATCTCAATTTTTGAGAGGGATGACAATTTTTTGTTGCTATCCCGGTACAAATTACAGTTTTCTGTGAAGGCTTTTAGATGATAACGCTGGAATTGCACTTCTTCATTTCTCTAATCGGTAGCCCCTTGACTGCGACATGCGCACAGTGCAAAAGTTTCCAGTTACACACCTCCGGCCACCGCGAGGACAATGGCGCGAGAGCAGCAGCGCCTGATGGAGAAATGACTTGGACGCACCGGGAGCCAGCAACGTGCAGCCGGAGGCGGTCGCCGTCGACGGCGAGGTCGGCGTCGCAGACCGGGCAGGCGAGGCGCCGGAGGCCCGCCGGCACGGCCAGCACGGCGCCGCAGCCGCCGCACGGCATCCGCCCCCAGTTCCCGCGCCGCGGCCGTGCAGCGGCAGCGCGCGGCGTGGGCGTGGCGGCGGCGGCGTCGGCATGAGCTCCGGCGGGAGGGCCTGCGGCATGCAGCAGCCGGGGCAGGCGAACTCCGTCAGTCCGGGCTCCACCTCCAGCGTCTCGCCGCAACCCGCGCACCGCACCTCCAGGATCTCCGGCGCCGCCATGAGGAGGGAGGGAAGCGGCGGCTTAGGGTTTGATCTTTTTGCCCACTTTCCCTTTTTCCCCCCCTTTTTTTTGAGGGTATTGTTGGGGAAAGTGCGCGGGGAGCTGTGTGATGCGCGACAGGCGAGATGCGAAGTGGTAATTGACTAGTTCCGACAGTTACGCTGTCGGCGAAAGGGAATTTTCCCATTCGCGGTTTGGAAGAGCCGAAAAAGCTGTTGGCGCCAAATCATTTTGGCTTGCAGGGCGGGTTTAGTGATTTTGGAGTGAAAATGCTAACAACCAACATGTTTTTTCCAATGTGCAGTAGTTTTTTTTTTCTAAAAAGGTAAGCTATGCTACTGTCATCGAACTTATTCAGTTGATTCAAGTAGGTCAACTTTTAAACTGCATACATTGATCAGTAAGTTCGGATAAATGATTACTCAAGTTATTAGTATATCAGTCTACGTACGAGTAATGACATGGCATGTTAACTCGTGCCACCGTGGCATGGGGTGCCCATGAGTGGCACGCCATGGCAGGCATGGTCATTGTAAATTACACTTAACCACATGAAATTTTGTCATTTCATAAATTTCTTCCCATTTAAAACTCCTACAAGCTATAGCAACTAAAGTGATCGTGGGGATGGTGTCACGTGCCAATGTTCTACCCTGCGATGGCAATTGTTTCTAGGAGCTAGGAATTGAGGTTGGGCGAAGTAAATGGCGGTAAGTAGCGGAGCTAGAAAGTTTCAAAGAGAATGGCTTAAAAAAGAGACATTCAAAATCAACTACTACAGCTATCGACATATTGTAAAATAGTTAAAATTTAAATTGTATGTAATATAAGTATGTAACTACGAAATGAAAAAAAAACGTACCATTCATTGCTTCAAAAGAGTTGACAGTTGATATTTACAAGTTTTCATGTTCTGAAAACGTTATAAGATATCTTCCATGTCTATCTTTGTAAACACGTCTCGCTCAATGTAGCATACCATAAGATCATTCAACTAGTCATCACTTATCTTATTGTGCAAATCTATCTTAATAATCTTCATTGCCGAGAAAGCCCTTTCAACTGTAGCTGTCCCCACAGGTAAAATTAATGCCAATTCAATCAGTCTATAGACCAATAAATAAACCAGGTGCTTCTTTGCTTGAACCATCTTTACAGCGAAATTAGCAAGATTATCATTACTTTGAAATTCATCTATTGATTCTCTTCTCATGTCATCAACAAATAAGTGAAGTTGTTTTTCCAAAATAACACGGTCATATGCCGAAAAATCATCCGAATATATTTCTGAAAGTCGCATAAACTTAACATGATCAAAGTTTCCAAATGAATCTCTCGGATATAGACAAGCAATGCATCTCAAAAGCTCTGTAGAAGTTTCACTAAATCGACTCTCTAACTCTGTAGCAAGGGAATCAATCACAATAAGAAAAATATCAACATAATAATAATGATGATAAGTGACAAATTGCCTTTCACGTCTCATATGACCTCTAGTATACTTTCGATCTTCCATATTGGGCACTGAAATTTCTGAAAGCACTACAAAACTTCTTTACTTCTTCTAAAAGTGTTTCCCATCCGTTTTCTCTAAATTGTTGTAGACGGGCTTTCACACTAGAAAGAAGTACCATGATATTAACAATGTTTTGATCCTTTTGCTGCAAGAGACGTGACAAATCATTTTTCATACTTAATATTTTGATCATGAGGTTTCCATTGTTTCTATCAATCCATTTGCTCTCCCTCTTTGACTCATGTCAAATCTATCTTCATTAACATTCTTTAAAACTTCCAACACTGAATCCCACACCGTACTAAAACAAATTAGAGTTGTAAGATGTGAACTCCATCTAGTTTCACCTGGCCTTACTAGAGAAGTTTCTTGATTCTTGCCTTTTCCTGTAACTATCTTACATTTCTCCAATTTCTCAACCATGCGCTCATAATGATCCTGAAGTAATGCATTTTTTCTTTTGCAAGAAGCTCCAACAATGTTAACAATTATAATGACATAATTAAAAAAATCACTAACAACTCGACTGCTCTTTCCATTAAATTGAACTCACATGTTCGATGTACCATCATAGCCTTGTCCTCTGAGTTTAGATAGAGACAAACCAAACGAGCAAATAACAAGTCCAAAGCTGTTTTTAGTGAAGCAGAAGATGTATCTGTAACATGCTCAATAGCAATAAATCTTCCAATTACTTGACCTCGCTGGTTAACAAACCAATAGGAAAAAAATAAGAATGAAAATCTTATATACTTAACACTTAATAGTAATAAAACAACTAACATTATTGATAAATTAACCTCAAAATCATGGACATTTGTTCCTTAATTGATACATCTCGTGACTCATCAACCAATAGAGAGAAACAACTATCCCCAATTTCATCCATAATGACCTTTGTCACCTCATCAGCACATGATTTTACCAGGTCCTTTTGAATTGGTGGTGAAGTCATCAAATTATTTGCTGGAGCATTATCAATTGTATAGCAAACCTCTGTAACCTCAATTTTATACCATTCTAACAGTTCCTTAAAGTTACCTTTATTTGATGAACTAAATGATTCATCATGCTTACGAAAAGCAAGACCTTGTGACAAAAGAAACCGAACAACCTTTGTAACAACAGTTAAACGAGCTTTATATTGAACTCGCATACCATTCGTGCAAGTTTGTATCACTTGTTAAATACTTTCCTCTTGATTTTGGAAAGCCTCACATAAGCCTCTTGCGTTGTTGTGAGAACTTTTGACTCCACCAACATGTTTACGAAATAATTCTTTCACTTTCTTCCAATTGGAAAAACCATCCTTTGTGAACACATCATTTGCAAACAATCAAACCCCGATTGTTTGAAAAGATAACAGTAAAAGCAAAATGCCACATCTTTCTCTATGCTATACTCTAGCCAATCAAAATCATTAAACCATATCTTTTGAAAGCTTCTTGAAATATTTCCCTACTGTTTACTGAGAAAATTATGACCGACTGGTTGGCATGGACCCTTTAACAAGTATGACCTTCTCACATCATCTTTAATTTTGGATTTGTATTGTTCAATTGGCTTACGCAATTCTGGATCGGCAACAATGTCACTTGAGCTCAATTGAACATTAATACGAGCTTTCTTTTGTGTGGCAGAAGGATCTAAATCTCTAGGTTGAGATGGTGACTCCTCAGTCTCCTTTAATGGTTTTGATGTTGACAAAGGTTTAAAGAATCTCTTCATTGAAAGAATCCACTATTGTTTAGCCAATCAATTTATCAATCTGTTCATCAAGAATCCGCTACTGTTTAGCCAACTAGGGTTTAAATAAGAAAATAATTAATCTCCACATACAGATACAGTGAACATGAGTTGTTAACTAATACCTGCCTTTACGTGTCTATGTGGAAGCGTGGCTGCGGCGAGGCAAGGCCACCATGGCATGGCAAACATGAAACAACCTGCTATGACGTCTCTCCATATATATCCTCTCGTACACAGCTCACTGGTGGAAAGAGATGAGACATGCACGGCCGATGGAACGGAAGAACCGATCGGCATGCCACCGCCCGTCGCCGTAGTCACGAAGAGACGAAGACGCGGAAGACGAACTGACCTGCTTGCCTCTGTGCTACGCGAAAGTGATTGCCTCTGTGCTACGCGTATGGGCCATGGGGGTCTGGTCCCCGTGCTACAGTAGTACAAGCCAATGTGCAATGTCAGGCCCTGTTTGGAAGCAATGTATTTTCATAGTTTCTAGGCAATACCATGATTTCTAAGAATATCATGGTATTTTATACTACGAGGTGTTTGGTTACCATGCCAAAAGCTCAGTATTAAAAACCATGGTTTGGTAGATACCATGGTATTTTTGGATTATTTGAAACTCCACTCCAGCCCAAAGTTTTCATGATTTTGGCTAGCTTTTTGTCTATTTTCATTCAAATACCATGGTTTGTGATGTTGCATCCAAACAGTTGGTAGTTCCAAGAAATACTATGATTTTAAAGGAGTTTGGTAAAACACAGTATTCATGACAAACACAATTGCAAACCATAGTATATCAAAATCATAGGGCCTTAGTGGTATCTAAGCTGATGTACTAGAGGCTAGAGACACCCACTTCAACAGAGTTTAACAAAGTAGACAAACAATTTAAGTGCTATGTAACCTACTTGAACCATCCAAAAACGATCGGTGACCCACGTTACAATTTAGTGAACAAAGCACTTTCTTTCTAGCTAGCGAAAAATTCTTTAACTCGAAATTTGAACCTTCAACTTGAAACAACTTGAAGATCTAAACTTTCGACTTAGAAATTCGAATGTCTAACTTTTCACTCGGTAATACCGGAAAAAATAAATGTTCTGCGTTCACTTGATAGCATTCTAAAAAAAATGGTTCTGCCTTCTGCGGTCACTTGATAGCATCGTGAAAAAAAGGGGAAAAAAATCCAACACGGGCGAAGGAGTCTTAGGGTCACTCGGACTCGCTCCAGCCGTTCATCAGGCGCTTCGTTGGGCCATAACATTCGGGAACTGGCCGCAGGCCGAGGTGTATACTCCGGGCTCACAAACCCCACTCGCCAGACGAAACTCACAAAACCCTAGCCACGGGCTCCTCCTCCTCCGACCATGGCGGCGCTGGCGGTGGAGGTGCGGTGCGCGGGGTGCGACGAGACGCTGGAGGTGGACCATGGGACGACGGAGTTCGCCTGCCCCGGCTGCGCCACCGCGCAGCGCCTCCCGCCGGAGCTCATGCCGCCGCCGCCCCCGCGTCCCCGCCGCGCGATCCCGCTCTCCGCGGTCTCCGCGGCGCACGACCGCGTGCCGTGCGGCGGGTGCGGCGCGGTGCTGAGCGTGTCTCCGGGCCTCAAGAGCTTCGGTTGCCCGATCTGCGGCGCCGCCGGCCGCCTCCCCCAGGCCAGCAGCCGCTCAGATTGTCTCCCAGCGGCGCACCCGGCGCCTCCGGGGCAAGAGGTATGGTCGGGTGCTGTCTGTGTCTACTTGCTGCATTAACACTTCTTTGGGAGCCATCATTTTGAAATTGAACAGCACAGTTTGTCTTCTTGCTAGTTTGATGCAGAACCTAGAGATAAATTGTTTGTTATAACTGCTTTTCAGGTCCACCAAATCTTTTGCAGGTTAACTGATATTCTTGCAGCAATTTCAGTTTATAACAATATGCCAGTACATCGAGTTCAAAAGAATCATATCTGCATTTTGCAACTTTTAGCTGCCCCAGAAGCATTGCATGCATGTTATGGCATTATTGAATTCTATAAGCATTAGTTCACAGAATGATAAGAATCAAACAGACTGATTTTTGTGGACTTAGTGCCCCAGATCATGTATAAGGGAATTAATCAGCAAGTTGGTATACTGAATCTAAATAAATTCTTGATGACAGACATGACCAACTTAGTTTTTTTTTAAATATGCGACTATTTAAGCTAGCTGTAGTGTGCTCAATATTTTTTGTACGTATTAATGTTAAGTTTTTAGCATGCACTGTATGAATGTTACTATATAAATGTCGACAACAGTTCAATAGTTACAGTTGTTGCCAGTTATTTCAGTTATAATTGCATATTACTTTTATTTTTTTATCTCAGTATGATGTTAGAGTTTCGTTGCGTAACCTATGTCTCCCATTCGAGGGTGCTTATTTATAAATATGCCGAAATGGCATATTTATAAGCAAGCAGTCTTGAATTGTCCACGTTTTTTGGACAGTTCAAGGATATGTGGTTCGGGCAAGTTCCTGAGCTGTTGTACAACTCCAGAGTAGATTTTAGTGACATCTCTCTGGTGTTCTCCGGATACACACCCCTCTTGACCTGTTGTCGAGACGTATCCGGAGAACAATGGAGATGTCCGCCAAATTTTCTCTGGAGTTGTACAACGGATTAGGAATTTGCCCGAACCACATATCCTTGAATGGGATTAGGACCAAACCTATTTAGAAAATAGGAGTTATCGTTGGTTCGTATTTAGTTGGTCAAAGGATAGACTTTTCTTTAGCACCATCTACTAATCTGTTACTTTACTACAATATGCTATAACAATTAAATGCTATGAATTATCCATTCATCTGTTGCTTTACATGATTTATTGTCAAGTGCATATAACAACTACGAATTGTTTTCTCTCATGTCAAATATATGACCATGTTAGATAAAACTACTCAAAATGTCGCAAGTAGAGAGCATTGGCTCATCGCCAAACAGATTAGAAGGTGCTGTTGAGGGGCCGAGCATGGTTCCAAATGTTGAGGGGCCAAGTAAGGTGAGGAAAGGCCGAGGACCGAACAAAAGGGCTACAGGGAGAACGCCACAGGTTCTCCACTTTAATGCTACAGGGGTTTGCACGGGTCCTCCCAAGTACAAGGGCGAGCACCTGGCCATTCCTCTACCAATTTGAGGAGAGAGTGCCCATAACGGTTAATGATTGGAGAAAAGAAGTCACTGCCGATCAGAAGAATCGGTTGTGGGACGAGGTTAAGGACAAATGGATTATAAAAGAGGAAGATGAAATCAATGCGAGGCGGTATGCCTTGAAGAGGATGGGTGTGGCCTTGAGGAACTTCAGGGTTGTCATGCACAGTGAGTATGTGCTGAAAGGCCGTATTCCATTCAACAGGTATTCATTCATAACTCCTGATGTTTGGGAGGAATTCACAAGAATGAAGAGTACGCCCGAAGCGGAGGAGCTGCGAGAGAAGAACATCGCTATCCAGAGGCAGAACACGCACGCGCATCACCTCGGTTCAGGTGGCTATGAGGGGAAGAAGGCAGAATGGGCGCGACTAGCCGAGGAGTGCGCGAACTCTGGGACGGCGATGCCTTACTCCCACATATGTGAGGAGCGGGCACGTGCCTGGGTATTAGCGAGGACAAAGAAAACCGCCGACGGGCAGCTTGTAGTTGCAAACCCTGCCACCGCACACGTCGTCTCCACCATCGTAAGACATTTAACTTAGTACATTGTAGTTGACCCAACCTATTGTATTTTAGATCTAATTCGTATTCGCTTCTTGTAGGAAGAGGTAAGCCAGCAGAAAGAGCAGGGGACATTTCTCAGCCAAGGGTCGAAGGATATCCTGTCCTCCGCGATCGGGAAGCTCGACCATAAGGGCCGGGTGCTTGCCGCAGGGGCGGGGCATACGAAGAAGTCCTACTTCCAAGATGACGCCAGATCAAGATCATGGGAGACACGTGCGGAGCGCCTTAAGGACACACTCAGGGAGCAGCTGAGGGAGGAGATCAAGGAGGAGATGAGGGAGGAGATGATGGCACATGAGGAGCGCCTGAGGGCCGAGATGATGGCAATGATCTCCCAGAATCAGAGTCAGATGCCCTCGCCTCTCGTAGAGAAGCCTGTGTCTCGACCCAATAGTTGGTTCCAAAAATGATAAGACATGATGATTGTGGTCGGTGGCGCATACCTTTTCCCTAAGGTATATGTACATGCATAATAATACACTTAGTCTTTTACATACAAATTTTAAAACTTAAATTAGTTCACTCATTTCTATTTTGTAGAAGAAGATCAATATCACCTAGAAGAGCTTAGAGAGTAAAACACTCAACAATTTATGAGACCACTTATGTCAGTGGTGCTGGTTAGAAGTTATATCAGAAGATGGTTTAGAGATCTTGAAACCTCCTACTAATCCATGTGTAAACAATATTAATTATATATGTCAATGCGATATGTATGTGTACTGATTGTTAAGTATGTGTGTGTTGTCTATTGTGAACGAATGTGATATATGTGTTATAATGAAGTGTTTGTGTTCTGTGAATGTGATATGTGCATTCTGTATTCTGTACTGCAAATGTGATATATGTGCATGTTGTTAATATGTGATGTTTTTGAGATGATGCAAAAATGGCACACCCCTCATCACAATCGGTTCTTGGTAAAACCCGATTGCGATGAGCTTCGATTGTGATGACGGCTCTATCACGATCGGGCGAAAACTGTATCGTCATCAGAACCGAGTATAATGACAAAAAAGAACCGATTCTAATGTACATCCTTGTAGTAGTGGTGGCTGCTTCCTGCCATCGCCTTGCTGCCTCATTGCCATTGGTGACCACCACTTTGGCGCCTACTGGCGCCTTGCCTTCTGTACCTGAAGGTGACAATCTCGTTGCTGCTCTACAAACGATCAGTTGTTGTCCCTTCCCAGATACCCCTCTATGTGCTTTTTGCTTGACAAGTGGTCAAACATACCGTGTAGAGTTTAGTGTTCATGAAGCAACATGTCAAGTTATTTGGTAGTATACACGCCAAGAATCCTACCGACGCCATAATAGTCGGCTAGGATTAAATATCTAATTAGCGCTTGTATTACTTTCCATATGAGTTGGATTAGACTCCAAATCGTAATAGATTGGTATTAGAATCCGAGTAGGATTCCTATGTTTGCATTGGCTATATAAGTAGCCACCTATGAAGCAATAAGAATTAAGCAACAGGATACCGTTGCCTTCAGATCTTCAGATTGTCGCTTTCTCTTTTCCTCACTGCGGGCGGCGGTTGTAGATCGCCTCGCCTGCCTTGTCGGGCTCTCACCCACGGCCGAGGCAAGCGATCCGAAGTCGGCCACGGCCACTTCCTTCGGAGCGCGTTCATAGCAACTTGGTATCGAGCACATCATTGCCGGGCGCCATGACCACCAATGACTAAGACACGATCCGGCGACAACAAACTTCGTGAGATCTTACTTAAGCTCAAGAAATCTCAATGGTCCAGATTCGGCGCGGCGCAACTAGCTTCCATCACCACACGCCGACCGCCATGATAACCGGATTGCCAAGGTGGATGACCTCGCCGATTCGGGCGCTAGGATCGGCGACAAAGACAAGGACACCGATGACCATGTCTATATTCCGCCTGGCCGCCGTGAGGCGGCGGCAGCAAGTGGCGCACCATGACTACTACCAAGCGACTACCGCCCAAACCCCAGCCGATGAGAATTCGCCTCTACGACGGCACCAATGATCCATTGTCCCGCTTAACTCATGCGAAGTTATTTTTTCGGGCAAGACACTAAACAGAGAGGGTCAAGACAAATGCATATCACAAGGCGAGGCGCAACAATGGTATATTATACTTGAAGAAGATGGGGAACCGACATGGGCACGCTTCAAGGAGCTCGCCAACCTCCGCTGGACCACCCACCCGTCGTAATCATCTCATGGAAATTAAGCCCGCCAAATTGGGACGGTGGCCCAATATCGGCGAGTTCAAGCCCCGCTTCGAGCCAACCTACGCAAGATCGTAAGATTAATATGTTTACGGCTGGGTTGAAGGAAAAGATAGCCATCGCCGTTGATCTGGCCGCACCACAAACCCTCGCTCTTGCCATGAGTTTGGCCAGAGCTCACGAGCGACTGCAACAACCGGAGTCAGAGGATTCACGGGCGCCACTGAAGATGGCCGCCAGAGGAGGTGGCGGAGGAGGAAATAAAGCCGCGACGGCACAAATGCCAGGCTTTCAAGGAAGCAAAGAACGGACAACCGCCAAAGAACTCATCAAGCGACTCACAGCGCCAGATGGAAGAACGACGCCGCTTTGGATCAGGCTACACCAGACGAAAAGTATGTTCCCGAGCACGCTCGCAAAGAAATCTTCAATATGGAAGTGGTTCCAGACGCCATGCTTGCGAAGAGGTCAAACGTGGCAGAGGCACTATCCATCTCACTCTCGCCACAGCATCGCAGACACAAAGAAGACGATGCGCGTGCATGTTCACATTGGCGCACCCGCCACAAGATTGGTGGACTCGGCCACGCACAATTTCATCTTCGAGTCCGCCAGAGCACGAGCTAAGCTTGCGGTGATCCACTTCAGACGCCGGGTCTGACATATGGGATTTCCAAAGAACTCACAATGACCTTCGCATGGAAATTGCAAGCGCCTCATTCAGGCCTCATGGCATCTCAAATTTATCTCACGGCTACCGACAAACAAGAAGATCGACTTGATGAGGCGCTTAGTGGCCGAAAGCATCCAGAGATATTCGCCCACCCCGTGGCCTTCCTCCTCACACGCTTATGACCACAGATCCACTCGACGCAGGCAACCGGCGCGTAGCGCTGCCATATCGCTACCCCAGATTCAAAAGGACGAACTAGAAGCACAAGGCGCGGAGATGCTACAAAGAAGGTATCATTTGTATTTTCGCCCGGCCGCTTGTTCGCAAGAAGGATAATTCATGGCTATTTTGCGCCGCATCCTCAACGACAAGACACCAAAGACAAATTTCCGATCCGGCGGCGGAAGAGCTTTTGGATGAACTCAAGGGCGACGCCACTAAACCGATTGTATCATCAAATGCATCCGGATGACGCCCACAAGATGCCTTCCGCACCCACCATGGCCACTTCGAAGTTCTCGGTCATGCCTTTGCTTTCCAACGCTCGCTACATTCCAGCACTCATGAATGACGTCTTGGGACCGTTCTTACGCCAGTGCTCGTCTTCTTTGATGACATACTCATTTACAATCCTTCTTGGGCGAACATCTCGCCATGTGCGATCGGTCTTGCAGAACTCTCCACCACTACCGGTGTCAAGTTGCCCAAATGCTCTTTTGGGACCTCCTTCAGGCCTATCTAGGACATATCATCTCGGCAGAGTTGCTATGGACCGCGAAGGTGGAGGTTGTGGAAGATTGGCCAATTGCACAAAGACGCAGGCCCAAGCTTTCTTTGATTGGCGCTACTACCGCGCTTCATCCGTAACTACGAGCCATTGCGGCGCTCTTCACGCCTCTGCAGAAGCGAGGCATTCGCATGGAATGCCAACGCCACCACGCCTTCACGACGCTCAGCATTGGCATCCGCCTTGCTTCAACTTCCGGACGGCAGCCTTTCATTATTGAGTGCGACGCTCCTGCTCGGGTTTGGCGCGGTTCTTCACCAAGGCACTGGACCCATTGCCTTCTACAGTCGGCCGATCGCTGTTCGCCATGCCAAACTAGCAGCATACGAGCGCGAACTTATTGGTCTGGTCCTAGCTGTACGCCACTGGCGTCCCTATGTCTGGGGTCGACTCTTCATCGTCCGCACCGACCATTACAGCTTGAAGTTTCTTCTGGATCAGCGCTTATCCACTATTCCACAACACCAATGGGCAAGTAAGTTGGTCGGATTTTATTTTACGGTGGAATATTGCGCAGGACGCCTGAATACTGTCGCGGATGCATTATCTCGGCGCGCTGGTCCAGATCCGCCGGCTTTGCAGCAATCTCGCACCATCGCCGACTTTCTTCGATGACCTACGGCTGATTTGTCGATCCGTCTGGCGAACGGGCGGACACATTAGCCGCCATTCGTGAGGATGACTCTCCACACTTTGGTCATTTATGATGATTTAATTCTTTACAACGGCCGTATTTTCATTCCGCTTCTTCTCCTTTTGTGACCACAATCATAGCAAAGATGTCATACAACGGGCATGAAGGGTTGAAGACACTTCATCGCTGCGTTCACGCGGACTTTCATATCCTCGCTTCGCTTTTTATTCAAGAGTACATTCGCTTGCTGTCGACTTGTCACAAGAACAAGATTTCGAGCATCTTCATCCAAGGACTTCTCCAAACCACTTGACATCCCTCAAGTCGTTTGGTCGGATATTGCCATGGACTTCATTGAGGGTCTCCCAAAGTCGGGTGGCAAGACGGTTATTTTAACTGTGGTGGATCATTTCTCTAAAGCGGCACATTTTATCCCCTTGGCTCATCCATATACAGCAGCTTTAGTAAGCCGTGTATTCTTTGATAACGTGGTCCGCTTGCATGGTATTCCAGCTTCTATCGTCACTGACCGTGACGTGGTTTTCACCAGTGCCTTTTGGCAAGAGTTGTTTCACTTGGCTTGTTCGCCACACATGAGCTCGCCTACCACCCGCAATCGATTTTACCAATCTGAGGTTACCAACAAGATTATTGCCATGTATTTGCGTTGCTTTTGCGAGGATCGTCGAAGCTAATGGATCCGTTGGGTTCTATGGGCCAATATCGTTATAACACTTCCTTTCAATCATCCTTGAAGACAACGCCATTCGGTCGTTTACTGGCCGGGACCCGCCAGATCTCGCTCCCATGTCAAAGGCGGCACGACACCGCCGTGGAGTCCCAAATGCTTGAACGTGATGAATTTCGGCGAAGTTCGTGAGCGCTTTTCAAAGCCCAAGCAATCGCAAGTACCATTACAACCGCTCTCATCGGAGGTCACTTTTGACGTTGACGATCGGTTTGGCTCAGATTACTCGGCGACCTGCTTGCCCTACCAACTGCGGTCGGGCAAACTTCGGCCCGCTTTATGGGCCCTACCAGTGGATCAACGATTGGGTCGATCACCTATCGTTTTCGTTTTCCCCTGAGCACGATCCATGATGTGTTTCATGTGGGGATCATAAAGAAATTCCATGGCACACCTCCTCAAGCTCTCACCCATTGCCTCAACTTATCCATGGCCGAAGCCGCACTTTGTACTCGCTGCGGGCCATTCGGCGTGTTGTCTCGTGGTCAGCGCCAAGTTCTCATTCAATGGAAGGACCAACCGCATCGAAGCTACCCGGGAATATGTCCGTTTTTTCGACGCAATACTGGGTTCCACCGAGACGAAATGTTTTGAGGAGGAGGGAGATGTCGTTATTTGGCGCCAGGTATACACGCCAAGAATCGCCCGACGCCATAATAGCCGCTAGGATTAAATATCTAATTAGCAGTTTGTATTACTTTCCATATGAGTTGGATTAGACTCCAAATCAGAATAGGATTGGTATTAGAATCGAGTAGGATTCCTATGTTTGCATTGGCTATATAAGTAGCCACCTATGAAGCAATAAGAATTAAGCAAAGAGGATACCATTGCCTTCAGATCTTCAGATTGTCGCTTTCTTTTTCCTCACCATGCGGCGGCGTTGTAGATCGCCTCGCCGTCTCGCTGGGCTCACCAAATACGGTCGAGGCAAGCGATCCGAAAGCCGGCTCACGGCTACTTCCTTCGGAGCCGCGTTCATATCACAACAATATAAAGTGCTACATGCCTACATAAATTTGTGGGTTACAGAGCCTTTCTGTGAAAAGTTTATGTTCGTTCAGTTCAATTTTCTTCAATCACTAACTAACTGATTTGAGACTTGATTGGGTTTGTACTTCTGCATTAAATTCATTGGATTGAACAATGCCCTATATCATAAATCAAATTTGCGATGTTAGTACGAAATTTCACATGTTGGTTTAAATTTCTAGATGTGTTTAGCTATGGTTTGTGGATTGTTCTGATTTCTGTAATGGTATTCTTAAACTGCAACCAATAATCCCTTGTTCAATGGATTCTGAAGTTGAAATATTATTGATGGATTTTTTTGCCAAAAAAGAACACTATTTCCCATGCAAATGCATGATTTGAGTGCTGATGGTAACGTCACATTTATAATGATGTTATGCGGTTGCAGGATGCAGCACAACCTGATTTCCCGGCAGGATCTGCTCGCCAATTATCAAAGAAGCACAAGGTATGTGGTCAATCATCAAAAAGGTGTAAGGGACGTGGTCCTTCAAAATTCATTGAGCCTTGCAGAGAAGCTGACAGGTCAGTACTGACATTGATTAGTAAACACGGAGTATTTCTTTTGTTTGGCGTCTTCACATACCTGATGTACTGACTTAAGCTGCATGACTAACACAATATAACCTGCATAATCCCTGAGTCGCTGAACTGCTAAACCTTGGAGGGCCGGAGGGAGGGACTTACAGTTAGTAGATTAGCTTGGGAAAGTATACCTTCGAAATGGTAAAGTGAACAAGTGGCAAGTATTTGAGGACTCAGGGAGTAGTTTTTACTGATAGCTTAATCACAAACAGCATTGTTTTTAACATCCAGTATACAGTTAGTTTGATATGGTTCTTTCTATTGTACTTAACATTTAAAGCTGCTTATTTCGAATATATACTCCAAATTTTGAAGATAGTGATTGCCGGATGATGCTTTATATGTGCTCATAATGTTTTAAAAAATGTTGCTTATTGTTCCTTTCACCAGCAGCCATTTCGAATCAGTCAGTCCTACACAAAAGTTAGGGGGCCCTACTGAGCCGAGACATGAAGTGCCAAGTGTTGCGAATCCCAGGAACGAGAGCCAGTATGATGATGCTGAGAATGGAGGTGAGGGGGATGAGGAGATAGTGGAGGGGGATGAGGAGATAGTGAATGTTGCACGACGGGGTCCTCGTGCACTACAGGAAAACGTGGTTGATTCGTCGGCCAAACTTAATTTCGTCGGCCTTGAAGAAGCCGTCGAAAATATGTTTATAAATTCGTCGGCCAAATGAAGCCGTCGAAAATAGCTAGATAATTTCGCTTGGCCAACATACAGCCGTCGAAAATAAGATTTAATTTCGCTTACCAATTAGGCCGTCTGAATACGAAGTAAATTCGCCGCTTAATCAGAGGCCGTCGAAAATATTAATAAATTTGTCGGCTTTAGGAGGCCGTCGGAATAATACGAATTGCCGCCCAAGCGAGCCGTCGAAAATCATTGAGACCTAAAACCCGTACAACCAAAACCCTCACTGCAAAGACATCTCCCGCCCCGCCGCTTCAAGACGACGCCGCCGCCGCCGACGACGCCGCTTCGCCATCGCTTCACGCCGGTTGCCGCCGCCGATGCCGCCGATGTTGCTGCTTGGCTCGCTGCCGACGCCACAAGACGCCGCCTTTTGTTTAGGTTCGCGCCGCAGTATCATCCAAGTATTCGGTCATCATCGACATCGACATTATTCTTTCATTATAGTAGCAATTCAGACGGTTGAACTGTGGTGATTACTATTCTTTCATTATAGTAGCAATTCAGTCTTCCTGTCAGGCTTTCTGTGCTGGTGCTACAGGTTTTTTAATTCATATTGTCGCACATGGATTCCAGTGGGTGAGCTTGCGCTTTTGAGATACTGTACCAGTAGTCTAGTACCATTTTGTCATGGTACATTGTAAGTTGTAACAGCAATGTGCTAGAGATATTTAACTAGAAAATCAGGTATCGTCATAGATCATTTTCTCTGGGAAGCACAAGTCGGAGTCACAGTTTCTCATGAGACAATGTTGAGGTCAGAACCAATCAAGCTGGACGTATGGGTAAGCCATATGCTCCATACTGTCTAAAGCCTTAAAAAAAAGGGAGGTGCTTGCGTGGCTCAAGAATCTTAAATTTCCCGATAGTTACGCGTCAAACCTAAAGGGCGCGGTGAACATCATAAGTGGCAAGATAAATGGTTTGAAGAGCCATGACTACTATATTATTATGGAGAGGCTACTTCCTGTAATGTTTCGTGGATATCTAAAAGAAGAAGTTTGGATAATGTTAGCAGAGCTTTCTTATTTCTACAGGCAATTGTGCGCAAAGGAAATTAAGAAAACAACAATGAGGAAACTCGGTAAGGAAATACCAGTGTTGATATGTAAGATGGAGAAAGTGTTTTCACCAGGTTTTATGAACGTAATGCAACATCTGTTGGTGCATTTGCCTTATGAAGTAAAGGTTGGTGGGCCTGTGCAATATCGATGGATGTATCCTATAGAACGGAACTTAAAAAAGATTAGAGCAACTGTGGGTAACAAAGCACGAGTTGAATGATGCATCGTGTAAGCATTTTATCTGAAAGAAATATCATACTATACGAGCACATATTTTGCAGAAGAACACAACATCAATGCTCATATACCAAGATACCACACCTCTGATGATGCATCCTGTTAAAGAAATATCAATGCATTTTCCATTCTGATGTTGTTCAATTGTTTTAATCATACTCAGTAACTTGTAATTATTTTTTTAACAGGATGAAGTCATTTGCACATGCTTTTAGAGGAAAGAAGAAGGATGGCTCTTCATCTTCGAAGAGTCAAGGAAGTAAGAATGATGGCTCTTCATCGGTTGGTGGTTCACTTTTCAGGGGCAGTGTATCTCAACAGAGCCGACGAAGTGTATTTCAGAGGTGTCTTGATGAGGCTCAGCAGACCGTTGCTTCACCAGAGGAGACTCAACAGAGGAGGTACTTCTGCTCTCGTGTCGCCAGCAGGAGACAAGATCTTGATGGGGATGGGGATGGGGATGTGGAGGGGGATGGTGCTGAATCAGATGACAGTGGTGTTGATCCTGTGTTTAGGTAATTGTAAAAATTTTCATAAGTTTTGTGCAAACATTGGTGCTGAATTTTTTTTCACCATTTCGAGTTCAGATCTTCCAACTTAATCACCCCAAGAAGCTACAAACCCGGTGGCACGGAGATGATTAGGCCACATGGTGACTGGTAAGTATGAGAATGAGACAATCTGTTCAACCAATGTATGGATGGATGTATGGATAGAGATATGCTTAAACTGTCTTGTCTATGTGTGTGAATGGAGATGTGTGTGTATGGATGGATATATCTTTATTTGTCTTATCTATATATGTGTGTGTGGATGTAGAGACTTTATAGGGGACATGCTGCCAAAATTTTCAAGTTTCTATAGTGTTACTAATATTTTCATATTTTTACTTCACAGCAATGGGATGACATTTCTTGGGGAAAGAACCGCTTGAGGCCAGTGAACGCTACCTTGGGAACACTCTTTCAAGATCACTATCCCGAATGGTTATCAGAGATGGAGTTTCTCACCCGTGACGAGTTGGGCGACTACAAGATGGTATGACAGATGTCCAAACTGAACTGCTGTTGTTAAGATTTGGAATGACTTCGGGTAATACTTTGGAATTTTCGCTTTTATATACCCATATTTTTTGTTTTAATTTGTCTAACAGTGTTGATATTCCTAATTAGGAGAGGTATCGTTTACGAGGGAGGAGGAGGCGTTGGTACCAAGTCTCGATATGTCTTTGAGAAGGCCGCGACAAAGGTCGTAAAAGACATGATGTCCAATGCACGTATCCAAGCAGTGTGCATGTACTACAAAAAGATCAAAAAAGAGGACATGACCAAGAAGTTGGGTGCTTCAGAGATCTACCTTCGTGCCGATGAGTACCTCCAGGTGGACCTGCCTTGGGTAAGGAAGTGTATGGATGCTTGGCAAGCACTTTGTGTCCATCGGGCTTCACCAGCCTTTGTGGACAAGTCGAGGAGGAAGAGGGAAACCGCGAGGCAAGGAGCGAGGGTCACTCAATGATATGGGCTGATGGACATATTCGCTCTAGCGGCGGATGGTATGGTTGATATCTTTATTTCAGCTTATTTATATGCTTGTCAAATATATTGTGCTTGTTAACATAGATGAACATCGAATTGCGTGGGGCTACAAGTGGGGTTGCCCCAAGCTACATTGAGACTTATGTTGGGGCCATCATGAGCCGATCCTACACATCCCGAAAGACTTTGTAGTGATGTGGCGACACAAAACCCAGTTAGTAGTTATGTGTGAACTTGCTACAAGTCCGATTAGTGCCTAACACAAAAATCTCAGAATGACGAATAGATATGGGGAAATAATGGTCAAACGTCATGGGAAGAATATAACTCGAGGAAAGAAAAGTTGACCTTACTGACTTTGTACTCAACCGGGGTGGAAAGAAACATGGTAGATTTGCTATATTTGAATGGGGTAATTGATTCAAATGATGCACCGAGTGAGGCCAGTCATCTCACTCATCTCGAGTCGTCACAGACCTCTCGTGAGGCTAGGTCAAGGAGGAGTTGAGGAAGCAGCAAGAAGAGATGAGAAGAGCAGAAATTGGGCGAGTAGAGGCGATGAGATCACAGGAAGAGTGGGCAAGGCAACAACAAGAATATATGATTAATTGGCAGATACAACAACAACAATATCTGCAAGTAAGTTAATTAAAACTAGCTATGAATTGATGAATTGCCTACATTTTCATCTTTCATTCATGCAAACGTCAATTTAATTGATGATATGCGATTTATTTTATTTTTTCTTGTAATTTGATCTTCGTGAAATTCTATCTTCTCATTTGGGGACAACAATTAATTTTCCAAAGATTTCACCTCCTCCCCGCCTCCTCCTTTTTTCGCATCGCTATCCCCACATATGGTTAATTTTCCTAATCACAAATTCCATTGAACAAAATGTACATATATTGCTAATCACTTAATAATTTTCTTTAACATATAGGGTTCGATAACACCTCCAACGGCGGATCTCGTGCAAACTCGGATGCGGCCGGCAATGCTTCAGTACACCATCTGTTGGGCAGTACATACACTCAGGAGGTGATGACGGCAGCGGAAACAACGATACTCTAGGAAGTTGAATTCTTTCTCTTCCATGTGACCTTTTATGTATGAATGTCGACTTGGTTGAGTATGGAACCATTAGCTTGTTGATGATATGTATATGTATGAACATGTGTTCATGGTGGATGTTTGAGTGAACCACTTGTTAATAATTTGTATGGACCGGTAATTGTGATACTATGTGTATGCATCGTTTATTTTGATTGTGTTGATAGTGAAATGGGTAAGATATGGATATTTTGTGATATGATTGATGATCGTTACGCTTTGCATGTGATGATATCATTGCTGAAAATATAGATGAATTTTCTGTTATTTTCTAGGATTTTTTTGTGAATTTTCTAGGATTTTATATGATTTTTGTTTTTTTGTTTTAAATTAAAATATTATTTTTGTCGGCCATGTCGACAAAAATAACCAATTAGCCGACAAAATTAGGCGCCAAATTATTTTTGTCGGCCAGGCCGATGAAATTACTATAAAATTATTTTTGTTGGCAGGGCCGACGAAAATAACCCAAAAACCGACAAAAATAGATATACATGTCACGTCAACATCGGGCGCGGTTCCAGTGCATCGACTAGTAATTTCGACGGCTACGTAAGCCGTCGAAAATAATTTTATTTAAATCGAGTGGCATTTAAATCAATCAGATTATAGTTTTTGTTCCGTCGGCCAAAAGCCGACGAAACTATGGGAAAAGCAAGCCTATACTCACTCCGGTTGGGGACACATGAGTTCATCTGACTGAACTCCATCCTATTTGATATTTTACATCCTTATTGTGCATCTTATCACTGTACTTGCTTTTATTTGGTCTATATGTGCAGTATGTGGTTGGTGCATCCATTAGACAAGAATACCCGGCTACCCAATGGAGTCATCGGATGCATTGTACGAGACCGCTACCCAGGGATGGTCAAGTACTAGGGCACTGATCAGTATGATGAAAACTGGAAGCATTATGCAGTCGCTCCTGATCCCCTGGGAGAGAAAGAGAATCTATTGGAGCGGATCAATGCAGACTTTTGGGCAAGCACGCTACTTACTATTTCTGTTCCACCTCTATTTACACTTTACAGTGCACTAATAGCTTTGTATTTTGCAGGCACGGTATAGATGGAAGGATGGTGTTGAGGCACATGCTTAACGGGTTGTAAAAAATGTCATCAAGAAGGAGATTCAACAGTTGATATATGGTGCTGGCATTCGTGCTGTTTCAGACTATTTCAAGAAGTTTCGGGCCATGAAGTTAGGGGAACAGGAGGCCCGGATCAAGTATTTATGCCAGGAGTACATGCAGGTATTGTTCTCTGTTGATTTTCGTACAGAATTTTACTCTCTTTTTTTTTCAGCACATACAGAGTTTTACTTCATATCTGGTATTTTACATCGGATGTAATGATACAAATGCAGGTCATGCCCTCCTGGATGCAGACTTGCCCTGATGCGTGGGAGAGCCTTGCTCGGAAATGGTCGTCTGAGATCTGGAAGAAGAGGTCGATGGATTCGAGGAGAAGAAGAAATATGAACAGGCAGCTAGGCCACAGGCAGGGAAGCAGTTCTCTGCTTCGTCTGTGCCATAAAAAGGCAAATTTCCTAAACCTTCAGTGATATTTCATCTATTCAACCATACCATCCTCAACTTGACAAACACAGGGTGAGGAAGAAGGTTGGGATGTTACGCCTATTGAAGGATTTTTGTATGGTCACAGATATGGGGATTCAAGCAGCCCTACCGACCTCTGCAACGATCTTGCATTACAGAGACTGGTAAACATGCCAGCTCTTGTCAAGTATCTTTTACTTCATGAGTGCCCAACATGTAGCCTACGTTCCAGCTTCTCCATTTGCAGGAGGCCTACAAGGAAGCTGTGTTGCAGCAGCTATACAGTCGACTAACGAGTAGGCTGTCTTACCTTCAGGTTACTCGGAGAGCTGCTCGTATCTACTCCATTAAATTAACCATTTTTTTTGCCGTTTCTGACTCCTCGGCCCTCTCTGTTCTTGCAGAATTTGACCCAGCGGACCGGAGCCGACGTCTCTCTTCCGTCGCCACCGCCACCTTTCCCGGCTTTACGGCCCTCTTCTCAACCCGTACGAATCTCGCAACTGCTGTGTTGTTGGAGTTAGATCATCTGGTTAATGAAAGCACAAGTGTTTACAAGAGCTTTTCTTCCCCCCTGTCTTCTGTTAAGGGATACAATTGACTTTAGTGATGTTGTTTTGTATGTGCTTGTTGCATTGGAGTACTCGTCGACGCGGACATGTTTTTAGAATGGGAAATTTTTGCTTTACCCGTCACTTTGTTTTTTCAAAAGTAGCCTCTGTACGGCGTGAATTGCAAATTTGGTCTCGTTCGGGTGTGAAAGATTGGTCGGTTTTGTCCTTTCGCTCTGCCTGGTGCTCGGTCGGTGTGGACTTGATGTTTCTGCACGGTGTTTGCCCGTGGTTTCAGTTTAATACGAGGGCGAGGGCGAGCGGGGCACCGGGGTGGGTTAGAGCATCTCTAACAGTGCCTAAAATTCATTTCTAAAATCTGATTTTGAGCTTGATTGCAAAAAAAAGTACTACAACAGTTCCTCTTTCTAACTCCTCAAATTTTGGCACGCCTAAAAACAGCACCCCGACTCCTCATTTTTGTGCGCTCTGTCCG
Organism: Guadua angustifolia; assembly: GCA_036346375.1. Taxonomy (NCBI): domain Eukaryota; kingdom Viridiplantae; phylum Streptophyta; class Magnoliopsida; order Poales; family Poaceae; genus Guadua; species Guadua angustifolia. Next base: position 3,196,216 of record CM070514.1, on the reverse strand, counting down.
CGCTCCCAATCAACATTATTTCGCGCCTAGGATGGCCCACCGGACCAATTCAAAGGTGTTTTTAGGAGAAAATATAGGAACTGTTGGAGAACAAGATATTTTGTAGACCCAAAATTTTTTAGGAATGTCCCAATCTAAGAATATTAGGAGTCTAAATATTAGGAACTGTTGGAGATGCTCTTAGAGGGTTTTTTTTTGGGCAACAGAGCTGAGGTGGGAGGCGTAGGGGCGTGACGATCTCTTCTGCTATAAGGTAAGGATTATGTTGTCACCACCGTGGTATTTTGTTCGCTACAATAAACGTATGTTGCAAGCGTTTAAAAAAATTGTTGCAAGAGGCGTCTGATAGGATAAATAGTGATCGGACGTCCGAGCACTAGTATCTCTAAAAAGATATCAACTCGTACATTTCTTCTATAACCATTTGACGGGCCCACTGCCAAGTCAATAGTAACAGACAGGTCTATAATATGTGCCCAACTACTGAATTCTCCGTATCAAATAGTGGCCACCGTGTTTCACGATGCCAAGTAATCCAAGCTCACGATAAATTCCGAGGTACCAACAAAGAAAATAAAATGCATATTTCAAAATATGTCCAATAATGACAACAATAATAGGCAAGCATAATAGAAGCAACAACAAAACATTGGTAGAGGTGGGCGTCGTGCCGGGTCGAGCCAGCTCAGTACGGGTTCATCGTGCTTCATGTCTGAACCGTGCAGGGCTGCGATAGCCCGTCATGCCGTGTCGGCCTAGCTCGTCTTTGGCAAGCCCAGGCGCAGTTCATTTGCGCTTCGTGCCTATTTTGTGCTATATCAGTCCAGACCCGCCTATTTGCACTATCGCGACAAGAGGAAATAAGCCAAATGTGCATAGAGTTAAGGCAGTAGACACATATATTATAAAAAAGAAACTAAAATTTATTTATTCTTGAACATTTACAGAGAGCGAGGTGGATGCGTTGAACACGAACTAGAGGGGGTAATGGGCGAGAAAGAGAACGAGGAGACATACGAGAGAAATAGAAAGAGACGGGCAAGAGGGAGGGATTGAGAGAGACGGCAAGAGAGCAGCTTCTTGCACCGTCTCTCAATCTCTCAGCTCTCACTCCCCTCTTGTCCATTTCCCTCAGGTGTCGACGGCGAGGGGGGTGTCCATGCTGCTAGGTAAGTCTATGATGCTCATACTCTACAAGTTGGTGACTTTCATACTAGGCTTTTTCCTCATGCCCTGGGTCATCGAGCCGGCACGACTCCTACTACAGTGTCATGCTAGGTTCATGCCGGGTCGTACCGACCATCATGCTTCATTCTCGTGCTTGGCATGGCCCATGCTATAATATTAGGCCAGCATGGCACGGTCCACTTCGTGCAGAGCTAGACTATGCCCGTTGTGCCTCTGACCGGCTCAAAAAACCCAACCCAAGTGCCCACCTGTAAACGTTGTGATACAATTCTCGCTGAACTGATGAATAGGTGTTGGCTGCGTCAGGGAAATGGTGCTCAAGCATTTTTGCGCCTTCTGCGTCAGATGACCAGATGTTTGAGAGTAGGGGTGAAAACGGATCGGATACGGACGGATAATAGCTCTACCACATTTGTTTTCGTATTTTTTCTCGGATGCGGATACAGATACGGATAGTCCGGATACGAATACGGATACGGATCGAATACGAATCAGATCGGATACGGTTTCGAATATTTATCGGAACATGATAACCCCTTAAATTGTACATAAAAAATCAACAAAAACACATAACTAATTGATTTGATCAAAATATTATTGAAAATTGAACAAATGTAAGCATTTTCATTCACTTAGACAATAGTTAGATACTATATCGCAAACAAAATTATATAAGGTTTAGTTTATCACACACATACGATTAGTTCATCATACACATAGATTAAAATACAAAATAAAGGTAATCTTTGCTCAGAGATACAAATAGAAGCAAACACAGAACATACTAAAAGTTTGATAATACTTAAATATCATATCTCTAGGAAAAGTATATAACAATTATATGTAATGACTCAAGATTTATAATCTTAGTTGAATTATGTTTAAAATAACAAATTATGTATTTATGAGTTTTATGCATTTTTAGCTACTTATTTAATATATTTTCCTATCAAGAATAGGAGTTTTTGAATTTTTGAGAAAAAAATAAAATCTGATAAAATCTTGAAAATAATTTTTAATATGTTATATTGTTACTAGAACTTTCTCAAAAAAATTCATAATTTTTAGAGTTGGTTTGCTAATTTTAATAATTAAAACTTACTTTAGAGATTAACTAAATTAGAAAACAATTCTGAAATTAAGAAACCTTTTTGGGCCAAAAGAGTAGTCTTGGCCCAGCCTATATGCTATCCGGATATCCGACCCACTATTATCCGGATTATCCGAATCCGTATCTGTATCTGACGGATAATGAGCTACCAAATCCGTATCCGTATCCGACAAAAAAATATCCGTATCCATATCCGATCCGATACTATCCGAAAAATATCCGATCCGACAGAATCCGTATTCGAAAATACCCGAATCGATCGGAAAATATCCAAACCATTTTCAACCCTACTTGCGAGTGCAGAATTCACTAACGCCTTCTGCTTTCCCAAGGGAGTCCAAGCAGCCTATAGTAAAAGGCAACATATCCGGTGCAACCCCCTCTGTGAAACACGGTGCAACTGAACTAAAAAAGTTTCAAAAATTCTGAAAAAATCATGGATGTACATCTCAACACCCACCTACATATAAAATTTCATGATCAAATTCATCCTATACTAGCGGCTACAAAAAACAAGCAGCAAAATGAATAGTGATGAACAGTAAAAATCACTGTTCATGCCAAATTTGTCTTTTTTTAACTACTAGTATAAGATGAATTTGATCATGAAATTTTATATGTAGGTGGGGTAAGTTGAGATGTACATCCATGAAGGAGTCCAAGCAGCCTATAGTAAAAACCACATGTCATCCTCAAAGTTGTCTGGAGCACTCCCTAATCCGTATGATCTGCCAGATAATTTCAGAAGAATATGTCATATCTACTACATAAAGTGAGAGTTTCTTTCCACGTGACCTCATCAAAATTACCCACTTTTACCACTGCTCTTTAATTACCCACCTTTGCCCACGTCACTTCATCAAAATTACCCACATTTGCCACTGCTTTTTAATTACCCACCTTTACCACTGTTAGTGCTCTTTGCAAATAAACTTTTTATCGTAAATTAAGTTTTCGTTGTAACGCACGAACACATAGCTAGTGAGACATTAAACACCAGTATGGCCATGGGCTTACACTCCTACAGAGAATATCAGAACAACTATAGAGAACAATTGAACATCAACATATTAAATAGATGAAGAAATTGTAAACTCTGAAAGATAAATAGGCAGTGGGTTAATATCCTCTCTCTCTCTCTGCTTGGAATCGACTGACTGTTGCATAGCTTGTGAGAGTGGAGAGAATGCAATGGTAATATGGTACCAGGATAGCCCCAACTAATGAACTATAGTAAAAGCGGCGAAGCTCCTATCAGTGCCATCGATCGGCTGAGACGCCTGCGCGTACTGGTATTGCTGCCTGAAGGTTGATTTCCTCTTGTCCGAGAAGATGACCTCGCCACCGTCCATCTTGTTATAAAGCGCAAGGCAAAAGTGGATGGTTAAAAAGAGCAGAGATACGGATTTTGATGTAAATAAAACCTTTGCGGCAAAAATCGTGGATGCACAAATATGAAATATCACTATGGCCCTATTTGGAAGAGCTCCAGATCCCAACTCCAGCTCAGAGCTGAAACTTATAGACTAAAATAAAGTAAATTAAGTTTATATTTTTAGTCTAAAATGTAAACAAGATGATCTACCTAAACACTTTTAATGTACTACAGCTCCAACTCCATAAATTTCTGAGCTAGAAATACCCTCGCTCCACCAACTCCACATATTTTAGTAGAAATTTGAAATTGCCCCAAACACCCCCTATATGAGGAGAGATTATAAGCACGATGAACTTTGGAGTATCTCAACCGTACGACAACAAGTCTGTATGTATATAGGATAAAGAACATAGTCCTGAACGGATAAGCAAATTGAATTGGAGTTGGATACACTATTCATTGCCATTATGACACAACTTGGCGCATGCACCACTCGGCACCATGTCTGACGCAGTGCCCGGTACAGACATGATGATGAATTCGGATCACACTGTAACAAATTTCACCTTGAGACCAATTTGCTCTTGTAGCCGAAATATCAAATCTCCTTAAAGTAAATTTTCATCACCAGACCTTGTTCCTCAAAATTCCAAAGGACTAATATATATTATATATAAAAGCCCCAAGGAATGCCGGATGGGGAGGGCGTCCATGTATCGCGACCCCCGGCGAGACCCTTCGGAAATCCGGAAATTGCGTTTAGGTTCTTTCAGAAAAATCAAAAATTGCATTTCGATCATTTCGGTCGTTTTTTAAGTAAAATAGACCCGAAAAATATCAAAATTACGTTTAGGTCCCTACACACGGTTTATAGCTGAATTAAAAATTGCGTTTAGGTCCTTTTGTCGATTTTTTTGTAGACTGGACCCGAAAAAATTCGAAATAACATTTAGGTCCATCCACATAATTTTCTAAAAAAACGGTATTTAAAAAAAACACAGATTCGTCGAGGGTTTATAGCTGAATTGGAAATCGCGTTTAGGTTCTTTCGTCAATTTTTTTATTTAAAAAAATTGAAATCGTAAATAGATCCTTCCACCGGTTATTTTGAAAAAAAGAGACCCGTGGTTCCGCAAATTCGATTTGCAAAAAACTCGTGCTAGATTTTTTTCTTCGCGGCGTGGCATCGCACGCAACTCAACCTAGTACCAATTATTAATACTAGAAGAGCCTTATTCCCAACGATTCACATAAAGCAAAATTGAGTAAACCACTAGCATATCCAAACACATAGCTATCAATAAAGTAGACAAAGAAATATAGATCTTTAATGGTTCATAACTCTAGCAAAGTTTGTGTCTATACAAGTGACCTTTCGATCTAAAACTCAATATCAAACAATGTAAGCCAAAACGTCATCTATGGCTCTGGATAGAAAGTGAAAAACTCATCTTATCAAATCTTGGCATTCTCCACCTAAAACACAAAAATCGGTAAACAACACTCGTTGAAGAGCAACTTACAGATGTGATGTAATGCCCTAAGTTTTGATGGAATTTTAAATTTGAAATTTAATTTGAATTCAAATTTAAAGTTTAAACCTAAGTTTAAAATCCATAGCTTAGTTTGAGAATCCGAGATCATATATGCGAGGGGCTCGTCAAGATGGTTGATATCGACTATTTATTTGATTAATTTTGAGCTCGGAGCGAGAAGTTGTGGGGACTAGAAATTGATGATCAAGATTATTATGAAAAAACAAAACAATAATAATAATGATTATTAGGAGGTGGGAGGGCTCGTTGGGCCAGCCATCTAGAGCCTCATGTATCAAAAGTGAAGGGACTCAATTTTCCTAGGATTTCATATTTTAGGAGGTCGAAGAGCCTATTGGGCTAGCCTAGTAGAGCCTCGTGTACCAAAAGTGGAGGGACTCAATTTTCCCTAGGATTGCATCTTTTCTCCCAAGGTAGCCACCTCCTTTCCTCGGATCACTCATCTCCTAGATTTCATCCTCTTTTCCCTATGGCAACACCATGGCTTCCTAAGAGGTATAGCAGATAGCAAAGGAAAGAGTGAGAAAGAAGAGAAGAGTTCCCATGTTTTTTTATTGGAACTTCACCAATGCGTGGATAACCCTCCACTACCCTTAACTTTCTACGTTTATAAACTTTTATATGGATTAGTTGGGTAATTATGGTGTACTTAGCCTCTTAGATTATGCAAATTCTCGTTTAGGGTTGTTGTGGTTTTTCTGGCTTTGCATATTTTAGATCTAATTAATTTTCAAGAGCTTTAGATGAAGAAACGAAAAATGTGGTGTACTAAAAAGTTGTAGACAACTTTATTATCGTTCAACTAAGATAAAAATCACTAAAAATCCAGTGGATACAATGTAAGTTATGGCCGTTTGAAGTTTGTTGTTCCACGGATCGTCACCACTCAGGTGTGTCGCAATTTTAGATTTTTTAGACCTTGAATATGATCGAATTAGGTTTTTACAATAACTAGGGATTTATAAATAATTTTATTATCTTTCAACCAAGTACTTAAACACTTAATTTAGCCAAAATCAAAATATATGAGATTTATAAGCTCATTGTCTTGTGAACCATCGTGATTGAGTAATGTCGCATTAATTTAAAGATTAAATATAGTACAAAAACATTTAATTTGGTTAAGCATTTAAAATGTTATGGCTTGTAGAAGGCTGAAATCGGTCGTTGTTGAGTGCAGTTTTGTTAATTTGCTTATTAGAGCTGATGAAGTCTAAATTAAATTATGTCCATAACTATAGACACCTAGATATATAATTTCTTATAGGTTCCAGAGATGTTTTAGTTTGCTACATTTGGTTCCATATAAAAAATAGATACGAAATTATAAAGCCTACTGTCTAGTAAAGTAACAAAGCAGTCTTTATAGAACAATCTTCGAGACTAGAAATGAAGGAATGAATTAATTAATTTGAATATTTGGTCAACTATAGAATTATAGGTAATCTTATGTAGTTTTCAAAACATATTTGTTTTCCTTTGTTTGGGCTTCTGAGTTAGGATTTATAGCGTCCGACCGCCTAGACAACAAAGAGGAAACTGTCTAGTGATGGAAGGGTTAGGTCTAGGACCGTGCGTAGGAGCGATTTGTTATGCTTGATGTTGTTTATTATTATGTCATGTGGTTGCGTTGGTATTAAATACTATGGAGATGTGACTTCAGGTTTGGTTTCATCCGCTCAACAATTCATCTAATGAGGTTATATAGCAAGTGCATGGTAAATGGTAGACGGTTAGTGAAATTATTGTTTAATAATTATGGATGAATTATGATGTTAATTTATGAGTACTTTCATGATGTTGATTTATTATTGATGATTCCCATGAAAACTGAATGTCACACCATGATAATGATGATTAATACACTGAAAGATAATTATGGCATCACACGTATCATGAGATGCAGACAGATAATCTAAGTGATATATATAGCATATAGGCAGGTAATCTTATGGGAGTAGAAAAGAAAATAACTATTAGAGTAGACACCAGTTTTCACAAAACCGGTGAAAACCGCAGTTTTCGAGCGTACTGCTGCGGTTCAAGATTAAAAACTGCTCGGTAAATTGGTTTAATTAAAAAAATTTGAAAAAATTTATGTGTTGAAAACTGTTGAAAAACCGCGGTTTTTATTGAAACCGCTCAAAAACCGTTCTCTAAGAACATTCAATTGGCTCGTTGTTTTCTAGTGAAAAACCGAACGGTTTTTGAATTTTTAAATTTTTTATTTCTTAACCCTTCGATTTCTGACGGTTTTCGAGCATTTTTGTGGTTTTCAAATTTCGTTTAGTTTTTTAAAATTCGTTTTTTTTAACCCAACTCTACGGAGTAGAGGTTAGACCACCTAAGAAAAATTGATCACTTATAGGCAGAAGATACCACGCGCCGCGTCGGCTGCACATCCACCACGCGGCTTAGCTGTGGCCCCGCGCGCCGCGCGCCACGAGCGTTCCTTCCGCCGTCCTATCCGACGGTGCGGGAAACACACCGCACGGCTGTGTTCCACGTGAGCCACGAACCACGACTCACCCGGGAACCCAAGCCAACGCACAGGCGCGGCGGCGCCTTGGCGCCACCTCCCTGTCACTTCGCCCCACCCGCCTCCTCCTCCTCTATAAATATCGCCACGCGGCCTCACCTCCTCCCCCATCCTCCCGAGCAAGGCTTCGTCGCACGGACAGCTCCATCCATGGCACCCAAGGGCTCCTCGCAGGGCGGCCACGAGGCTGGCAGGGGCGGCGGATGCTGGGGCGAGGAGCCGAGGCTCCGCGGCGTGCGGAAGCGGCCGTGGGGGCGGTACGCGGCGGAGATCCGCGACCCGGCCAGGAAGTCGCGCGTCTGGCTGGGCACCTTCGACACGGCCGAGCAGGCCGCGCGGGCCTATGACGCCGCCGCGCGCCGCCTCCGCGGGCCCACTGCCAGGACCAACTTCCCCGCTGGCGGCGCCGTGCAGGCGCTGCCGCCAAAATGGCTCCGGCGGAGAGCGTGAGTGGCAGCAGCGCCGTGGAGTCTGTTGGAGTTTCTCCTGCAGGCGAACTCGTAACGCACACAAGAACACAAGATGACACAGATGGTTTTGGTGCTGCTCAAAACTCGACAGCTTTTCGATGTATTTCTCGCTTTAAGTAAAAACGAAAACAGACTAAACAGGAAGTAAATACTAAACATGGCAGCGATTTTGCCCACCATTACGTAGAAATAAATAGGCAACTAGAAAACAAACTAGGCAACTAAATTATCACATACGCCATTTACATGACGCACAATCAAGATCGAGATCATGGATTATATTCAACATTTCTCCCCTAATCTTTGATCCGATCACTGTGATGTTGACGACGCCGATTTTTGTGCGCAGCCTCAAAGCGCACACGCCCAAGCGCCTTGGTGAGGATGTCGGCGATTTGTTTCTCTGCTGAAATGTGCTCGATGATAATCTTTCCCGCCGATGCACTCCGGATATAATGAAATCGAGTATCGATGTGTTTAGACCGGTCATGAAACACGGGTTTTTATCGAGAGCGATGGCGACATGTTGTCCACCTTGAGCTCCGGCGCTCGGACTCGATCCGATGAGATCCTTCAAGAGTCGAGCTAGCCGACGCTTTGACAAGCGGTAGCGCGCTGCGATGTATTCTCGCCTCGCAGAGGACAAGGCCACCACCTTCGCTGGATGATTGCCTGTGATGGGGTTGTCGCCAAGAAAGAAGATGACACCACTTGTGCTTTTCCGTGTCGATGTCCCCGCCATGTCAAGCATCATCAACCGGTCAGGATTAATTTCCCATCCTTCTTCTTGACATAGTGAAGACCATAGTCGCGTGTTCCAAAGAACATACCTCAATACACGCTTCATCGGCAAGATGTTCTTCGCGGCTTCTCCATGAATCGGCTCAGAACCCCACCGAGAAAGCAAGGTCCGGCCGGTGTGCACCAAGTAACGCAGCCCACCAATGATGCGCCAGATTCGATGGCATCCACCGTAGGTGTAGTGCTCTCCGACTCAACTTGAGTCTCTCGCTCCATGGGCGCCGCACGGATTACACCTTTCATCCTACTCCGCTCCAAAAGCTTGTCGGCATAGGCGGTTTGGCGCAACAGAATGCCGGTTGGTCCTTGATTGACCTCGATGCCGAGGTAATAGGACAACAAGCCAAGGTCACTCATGCGGAAAACTTCCTTCATTTCCGACTTGAATGCTCGGACATCATTGCCGCCAGAGCGGTGATTACTAAGTCGTCGACGTAAACACCGACGATGAGCCTTGACTTGCCTCTCGTGCGGTGTATACTCCATGTTCGAAGTCGCCCTCGAACCCAAGTTTCATCATGGCAGAGTCAAACTTGGCATTCCAGGCCCTGGGAGCCTGCTTCAGGCCATACAATGCCTTGCGCAGCCGCAAGACTTTTCTCTCGGCACCGTCGACGATGAAACCAGGAGGCTGGGCGACGTAGACCTCCTCCTTGATCTCGCCGTTGAGAAACGCGCTCTTGACGTCCATATGATGGACTTCCCAGCCTTCGTGTGCCGCTAGTGCAAGCATGGTGCGCACTGATTCCATCCGCGCCACCGGAGCGAAGACTTCGTCGTAGTCGATGCCGGCGCGCTGGACGTAGCCCTTTGCCACTAGACGCGCCTTGTGCCGGACGACGCGTTGCTTTTAAATCGCTTTACTTTGAAAACCCATTTGAGTCCAATCGCCCGGTGTCCAGGTGGGAGTTCAACAAGGTCCCAAGTGGAGTTGTCGGTGATGGACTTCATCTCCTCGATCATTGCCCTCCAAAGACGCCTCCCGCTCGGCTTCTCCGAACGAGGTGGCTCTCACCGTGGTAAAATGGAGCTCGTCGTCGAGACCCGTGGCACCACCCTGTGGCGCCGCAGTTCGATGATGGAGTCGATGGCGCGAATCGAAGTGGTGCGCCGTCGTGGTCGGCGCCCAAATCGCCTTTCGTGGTCCAGGTGGAGACACAAACTCCACTTGTGGAGTTTGAGCATCGCAGCGTCGGACGCCGAGGCCGCTTCGCAGATGGGCGCCCTTAAATGACATTGGCGAGGGAGCTTGTGGCGATGCAGTATCCTGATCTGCCACATCTTCTTGAGGGGTCACGGGTATGTATGTCGTAGCATACTCAATAATGAACGGTTCTGCGTCCGGGTTGTTGTCGTCACCATGTTCTCCCCACTCCCATTGGGTCGTCTCATCGAAGACGACATCTCGAGAGACAGTGACGCGTCTGGTGTTGGGGTCGAAGAAGCGGTAAGCCTTGGAGCCGCCAGAGCCAACGAAGATCATCCGAAAAGCCGCGATCATCAAGCTTCTTCGATGTGGCCGAGTGTTCTTGACATACCCGATGCACCCGAAAGTGCGCAGGTAGTGGACCGACGGTCGCTCGCCGTGCCAAGCCTCGTAGGGGGTCTTTCCGTCGAGCGCACGAGTTGGGGCTCGATTCAATATGTGAACTGCGGTATTCTGGCCTACCGCCCCGAAGTATCCAGAAGCTTTTTGCCTTGAGCATGCAACGTGCCATGGCGACCACGCTCTGATTACGACGCTCGACCACCCCATTTTGCTGTGGCGAATAGGGGGCGGTAAGCTGTCGTTGCATACCGCGTTCGGCGCAATATCTTCCAAACTCCACGGAGGTGAACTCCCCCCCACGATCGGTGCGGAGAACCTTCAGCTTGCGTCCCGTCTCCACTTCGACTGAAGTTTTGAAATTCTTGATAGCTGACGCCGCCTGGTCCTTGCTGGGGAGGAGAGTGAGCCACATATAGCGACTCAAGTCGTCGACCAGCAGCAAGAAATACTGGTTTCCACTGGGAGTTGTAGGCGAGATGGGGCCGCAGAGATCTCCATGGACGAGGTCAAGGACGTGCGCCGCTCGTCGCCGTGCTTGCTCGGGGAAGGATGCGCGTCTCTGCTTGCCGACAAGGCAAGCATCGCACACCTGGTCGACTTGATCCAGCGGTGGTAGCCCACGTACCATTCCATGGTGCGCGAGTCTGCGCAAAGTCCGGAAGCTGAGGTGCCCGAAGCGGGCATGCCAACGCCAAGCCACCTCGGAACTTCTTGCCGACAAGCGCATGTGGCGGCGATGTTCCTTCGGAGGTAGAGACGAGTCGCCGAAGCGTTGCACGCGAGCCGCCACTTGCCCTCTTGCTCGTAGATCCTCGTAATACCATTGTTGAGGTCGATCTTGAGCCCGCCTCGCCCAATTGGCCGAGACCGATGATGTTCGCCGTTAGACGGGAATGAAATACACTCCGCCGCTGCACGGTGTTCCCGCCCTGCGCTTGAAGATGATGGTGCCGCAGCCTCGATCTCCACCACAGCACCCGCCCCCAAACCGGACGGTCCCGCAGATGTCGGGCGCCGAGCTCGCTGGCGCTTCTCACTCCGGTCATGTGGTTCGTCGCTCCAGTGTCGAGAACCCAGAGGTTGGGATCCCGATCTTCTTGGGATCCGAGGTGAGCGAAGGCACTCCCCTCTAGGAGCTCGAGATGACATGGTGGCGGCGCAGCTTTGGGGTGGCACTCCTCCAAGACCTCAATACGGCGAGGCGGCGGCGGCGTTGTTTTGGAGGTGGAATCGGCTTCTGTTGGCTGAGAGGAGATGAATACTTCAGCTTGGGCCATCATTAGTGTCTCATCCTCCTCACCTTGAGCCACATGGGCTTGGGCCTTCCTGGGCTTGCTACGGCAGTCCTTTGCCCAGTGGCCAGCCTTACCACAATTCCGGCAGGAGTTATCGTTTCCCGCTTGTGTCGATGAGTTTTGCTTACCACCTCCTCGCCCACGCCGTGGCTTTCCTCGACGCTTGCTGCTGTTGGAGCCGCTGCTTCCATCATCGTTGTCACGCAGACTTCAGCGTGCCGACCACTCTTCTTCACCGAGAAGGAGCCGCCTTGCTTGTCGACGGCGCCGTCGTCGGCGCAAAGGTGTTCTTCACCGTTCCTCGACTTCAAGTCGCCCGACCGCTTCTTCGATCGTGAGGGTATCACAATCGAGAAATGTTTCGATAGCGATGGCGATTTGCGCGGTGATTGGGAACCACCGCAAAGATTTTCTTGACGATCTCGGCGTCGTTACATCGTTGTCGAGGACACGATGTTGTTGGCGAGCCCAACAATACGGAGGGCGGTCGCCGACGGACTCCCTTCCTTGAAGGTGATCTCACCGAACTCCTTGCGCACCGCTGCAGTGGCCTCGCAAGACGCTACCGAACGCCGACTCGGACGGTCTTCACCGCTTCCCAGCCGAACGCGCTGCGGCGCTTCGGTACAACGACCCGAGCATCTCGGCGGGATAAGACGCAAGATCGCCGCTAACGCGATATCCTCGCGGTACTCGACGATTTTTCCTCCTCTGCTCGACGGCTTGCGAGGCCTTGCGCCGCATGTTCACACGCATCAACAACGACCATTCCTCGTAATTGGCGCGCGTGAGCATGGGTATCGAATCTGCGCCACCCGTCTCCTTCACGACGCCGACGAAGACTTCTCCACCGCGGCGCCTCGGCGTGGTGCGGAGAATGCGAGACACGGCGTCGTGGTGGTGGTGAAGGCGCAGCGCACTATGTTGGGGCGCAGATGAAGTAGACATGGTCCTTGGTACCGTGAGAAGCTCGATACCAAATGTTGGAGTTTCTCCCGCAAGTTTAACCTCGAACGCACACAAGAACACAAGATGACACAGATGGTTTTGGTGCTGCTCAAAACTGGACAGCTTTTTCGATGTATTTCTGCTTTAAGTAGAAAATGAAAACAGACTAGGGAAGTAAACAGCTAAACATGGCAAGCGATTTTGCCCACCATTACAGGAAATAAACTAGGCAACTAGAAAACAAACTAGGCAACTAAATTATCACATACGCCATTTACATGACGCACAATCAGTATCAGATCATGGATTATATTCAACAGAGTCGTCGCTGTCGTCCCGGGACTCGCCGTTGGGGACAGCCGCGGTGGTGGGAGAGGAATTCATGGCGCCTGTGCCGCTGGATTTGAGGCTGGGGATGCCGGCGGTGGTGGCCACGCAGCCGTACCTGTCCCCGGACCTGAGGCTGGCGGTCACGGTTGCCGTGCCGGCGCCAGCACCGTTCGTGACGACGACCAATCGGCACGAGGCTGCCGTGACGTCCAAGAAGGCGGCGGCGAGGGACGACGTGCAGAGCGACTACACTGGTTCGTCGTTGTCATCGTCGTTGGTGGATGCGACGCGGCCGGTGGGCGTGAGGTTCGACCTCAACCTGCCGCCGTCGGCTGAGATAGTGATGTAGCCAGTAGCCACCGCCCACCCAAGAGATTAACAATCACTTGGGTAATTAATTACTCGATTAAAAGTACTCCAGTAGTCGTGTAAATAGGCAGCTATGCAATTAGTATCTGCAACTTCCTCGCTCCATTGTTTGCACTGAGAGGTAGTGACATGGAATTGCAGTGCAATTGCATTATTGCAAGAAATGGTTTCCATCGTTCCATGAATGAACGAATCTGCCTTTCGATGTAAGTAATGAGAAGATCGTGCTCTGCAGTGTTGCTACGGTGATAAATGCTCTCCAGCAAAGTGAAGCGTTTAATTCTTGAGATGGAGATCTCTTTTAGGACAGTCAAATCAGCTCCTGTTGCCTACTTAATTTACACCATGCAAGCATCACCAGCGCTTGCCTTTGTAGGCGGTATGCCTTTTGTTCCCCTTCCAATGGAGTTACGGTTGCCGGAGCCCTTCCAGGAAGCCGTCGTCGAGAATCTCCCTTTGCTTCCCTGCTTCTCAGACGAATTTCTCCACATCCATGGCATCTACTTCGAGCTTTCCCTGTATCTGACCATCTCAAGGCCTGTGCATCAAGATTTGAGCGCAGCTTCAAATAGCCAATAGGTCCTTACCGGCCACCATCTACCACCAGCAAAAATCCTACAAGCAGGTTGCCGCCGTTCGCTCACCATTTTTTCGGCCCTTCATCGAGCAGGTCTCCACCGCCGGCCGTCGTCTACAACGCCGGCATGAAGTTTGCAGAAACGGCCTCGCCTCGCCTCGCCTACACCAGGCGGCAGCAAGTTGGTGCCGCCGGCCGAGCTCGCGTCCCCGCGGGCTACAGCTAAGCTGCCTACAGATTTGCACCGTTCGTGGGCTCACTGGAACAGTCGGGGTGTGCAGTGAAGTTTCGTTCCTCTCGTGTTACGAAAACCAGGCAAAAAAATATAAGATTAAAAGATTAAGAGATAGAAATTTAACGTGAAAAATTTTTGTAAAAAAAATCACCAACACGTAAAGACTATTTCATTTTATGAGGAGATGTTTACAATAAGGTTTTACTTTTTTTATAAACTATAAGAATATATTTGTAGTGGAATATAACAGACCTCATGTAGCCATAGATTTGAGTAACAATAGAAAACAAATTTATATCAAGCTCAACTTCAACAACCTCCGCCCAAGACAAATTCTTCTTATAGGCAAAATATAATGTAATTCTCTTTGAAACAAATCATTATAAACATATTGTAAACTCGTGGTTTTTTCAAAAGAGTTTTTTTCTGTAAAATTCATGTTTTGTTTCTTTAATCCTATGTTTTTATAGTACATTTTGTAACATCTCAATGTGGCATGGTGTTCCGAACATAGATCAAAGTCCTTCTAAAATTTTAGAAATTTTGTCTGAGATTTCGGATTTCGGTTGAGGACAAGATTCAAAATCCTAACTGGATAATTTTTTTTAAAAAAAAACTAATTGCTATAGTATTGCAGAATTTCAGCAAATTTTATCGAAATCTCTAGTATTTTGATAGGTTTTTTATTTTTGAGGACCGGATTTGACTAAATTTGGGTCAATAACTCTTACTGTCATCTTCCATAAAAATTTTGTTAAAAAAACGAATTTTTAAGACGTTTTATAAAAATAGCAGAAATACTCTCAGATTTTTATAAAATTGTACAGCTTATCATGCTCTGTAAAATTTATGATACCATCTTTCATAGTCTAGGATCATACAAAAAAATTTCAAAAGGAATTGAATTTCATTTGCTATATTTAAAAATTCAAAAATAGAATGAACAAAATTGAGGCAGTAAAAGTGTCAGAATTTTATAAATTTGCTCGAGTGTCATCATGATCCAAAATTCTTAGGAGAGCTTAAGAATTGCCTCATCACCCTTATGTAAAAGATTCAAAAATTATAAATTTATTTTCGTTGCTCAATCAAATCTATAGAAACAATACACGTAGCATCGTAAGGCTTTTATAAGAACAATGCCACTGTCACAATTTTTAAAAATTTCTCAAGCTTGATAATTATATGAAAAATTTATGAAAACATTAGTGATGAGTCAGGATTATTCAAAAAAAATCAAAATTTTTTAATGTGGTTTGAACTATTTTAAATTTGGTTGAAATTTACTGATCAATCTTTAGTAGCACTCTTTGAATTTTTGAAAATTTCTTAGGTTTGATTACCATCTAAAAATTTTATAAGAATATTATTGATGTGCCAGAACCATCCACAAAATTTTTTAGAATTTTCTAACCTTGTTTGCACTATTTTTCATTCTGTTGAAATTTACTGCTCAGCCTTTTATTAGAACAGTAGCACTTTTAGAATTTTTAAAAATTTCTCAGGCTTGGTCATCACCTGAAATTTTTATGGAAACATTACTAATATATCAAGACCATCATAAAAAAAATTTAACATCATTTCTACTATTTTTCACTCGGTTGAATTTTGTCAAGATTTTGATAATTTTGGCTAAAATTTTGCTAATTTCGACCAAAATTTCAGGAATTTCATTTCAATAATTTCTGATTTTAAATTTTGACTGAATGTGTACTTATTATTATAGTGGAGAGGATTGCTGAGCCCAGAGCCGCGCTACATCACCGTCTTCGCGAGGAGTTTCTTCGAAAAATTCAAAATCGTGTTTAGGTCCTCCGGTCGATTTTTAACAAAAAGAACCTGAAAAAATGAAATTATGTTTAGATCCTTCCACGATTTAGTTCATGTTTTCCCGTCGATTTTTAGTAGAATGCACCCAAAAAAATTTGCATTTAGGTCCTAAGGAATCGGTTTTTAGCATATTGATTCCTCTGTGGTTTTCTCTAAAAAAATAAAAAACAACATATTCGCCGAACTGAGTCCTCTGTGGTTTTCTCCTTAAAAAAACCAACATATTCGCCGATAGTTTATAGCAATCCACAGATTTGCCGGTCAGTCCTGGTAACCCATTTTTCTAAAAAAAACAAGAAAACCGAAATACGCAAAAAAAAAAAAAAAAGGAAAAAAGTTTGTTCTCCCAAAAACAAAAAAACACAGTTTTACTGACGATTTATAGCAATCTACCGATTTGCCAACGGCTCCTACCGGAATTACGTGACAAATAGCCTATTTAAAAAAAACCAAGAAAACCGAGATTTCATAATTTTTTCAGAAATATCCATTGAACTAAATTTTACACGACGATGCTCAAACGAAATTTCAAAATTTCATAAGATTTCGTCCGCCTCCTAAGGGTCTATTTGGTAGAACTCCAGATCCTAGCTTCACCTGAGATCTGAAACTTGTAGGCTAAAATAAAGTGAATTAATTTTATATTTTTATTCTAAAATATAAATAAGATGATCCATCTAAACACTTTTAATATACTCACAGTTTCAATTCTACAAATCTATAAAATTAAAAATACCTAATTTCGCTAAATTTACAAATTTAATAAAACTAGAGTTCTGCCAAACACATTCTAATCATCGAAAACGAAATTTCCAACTCTCCTTAGGAAATCGAAACGCCACGCACAGCACGGCACAGTGCGTCAAAGTCCACATCTGACAGTCAGTGGCGTGTAGCAAGCAGCATGCCGAGATTCCGAGGTCATGTCAGTAGCTTTCACCGTCGTACGTGCACCGCCCACATCTGACAGTGGTACCGTGGGCTCTGGGCTGGTCCGCACACGGATGCTCCTAGAAACCGATGCCTCGCTCCCGCTTTTGTTTCAATGCCGGATTGGTGATGTTAAAACGCACTAAGCGGAGGGGGCGGCGGCGATGGCCGCAACCGTGCCGACCGACGGCGACACGCGGGCAGCAGCCAACCCATAGCCACCCTTCTCTGAATAAACAAACAAAAGAAAAGCAGAGAGTATGCGCGCCACGCCGACAGCTACCACGCGACGTGCACAGCTACCGTGCAGCGGCGCAGGCGCCACTTGTATATTCCGCCGGCCTGATCGGCGCTGGTCCTGTGGGCCAGTCCTAACCAGGTGAGAGGCCGGCCTTTCCCGAAAATCGCGTGACCGCGTTTCGCGTGTACGCTTGGTGCTGCGGTTGAATCTATCCTCCTATTAAACCATCCTCCTATTAAACCTTGCAAAGTTCCTGAGACCAGGCCGCTCCACGTCACCTCCCTAGGCCATTTTGCGAGAACCCCCCTCCGTTTCTTTAAATTACGGATAGGTCCCTATAAATTACGAATAGATCCTTCGTAATTTTTTGTGAGGGAAAATTTTTCTTTTATTAATCGCGTTTGGGTCCCTCGTGCGCCGTTTTACAGAAAAAACCTTCCGTTAAATTCAAATCGCGAACAAGTCATTTTCTAATTTTTCAGGATAGCGGATAGGTCCAAAAACGTAACATTCAGGTCCTTACTCTTTACGTTTAGGTCCTTTCTCCGTTTTTCTCAGGAAAAAATGTTTTCGTCACCAGAAAAATATGCCGTTTTTCTCGGGAAAAAATGTTTTCGCCACCGTAAAAATATGTTCACTCTATCTCTAGACTTTTTCCTCCGCTCTTTTCGGAAAAAATATTTTCGTGCTCGTTTTTCCTCGCTTTTCCGGAAAGAATGTTTTCGTGGTCCGTTTTCCCAAAAAAATTCGTGGTCGTTTTTCTCGAGAAAACACAAATTTGTTTTTCGTTCACGCGCTGACGTGCGTCGCGCTTAGTCCTTTCTCCATTTTTTGCGAAAAAGATATTTTCGTCTCGCGTTTTCCGGAAAAAATGTTTTCGTGGTCCGTTTTTCCTCTGAGAAAAACACAAATTTGTTTTTCGTTCACGCACGCGGTAAAATTTGTTTTCATGATCTATTTTTCTCCGAAAAAACATAATTTTGTTTTCCATTCACGGGCGCGGCGTGCCGCCGCGCTTCCTTATCTAGTGTATTCCATGGTGTTGGAAAATGATAGATCAGTAGTGGGAACATGTCAAAGCGTTCCTAGAAGACTCCACGCCGCCGCTTGCTATTGCTTTCCGACACCATGAATGAGACGAAAAAAAATTGAATCGATAGTAAATACTGAGGGAGTTCGATGTGGTGTCAACGGGTCGTGGCGAGGCGTTTTCGCCGGATTGCGATGTACGTGAGACATCGGTGAGCCAGGAGCCAACCAGCCAGCTTTTACCGCGCTCGGCTTTGATGCAGGTGTTGGCCGGCAGTTGCACGCACTTAAACTGTTGAGTACGATAACTTGTATTAGTCTTTTAAAACGCAGAAAGATGTGCTATAAGAAGTCAAGGATTAGGATTTCTATATTTTTTCATAGTAGAATTCCTACTTCCTGTTGGAAGAAGACTGACTATATAAAACCGGGTGTTTATAGAGAACGAAAGGCATAAACCAACTTAGAGGTTAGATTATTTAACACTAGACTATTGTATAGGGCAAAGATGTGAGGATCCTAAAATGTTCGAGAGTGTTGTGAGAGAGGATCAATCCCTTGTACTGCTTTGAGGTTGTAATTAAATAATTTTCGATCGGCTTTGCTAAATCTGTCTCACTCATCGTGGCTACTTCAGTGTCGTTACTTCAATTCTCTCTATGAGATTAAACCACTTCATTCTTGAGAACATGCACGCTTGTGTCGTATATCACAAAACTCTAATTTGATCTGAGGGCTGCTACATATAAGAAGAGGCATCAGAGTGTAATAAGTTGTATCAAAGCCAATGACAAACTAATCAGATTTGTTAGAATGTCGACAAAGCATCAGGTAGCACAAAATCAAAATCAATATCGACTATATGGAATCAAGTATAAAAATTTGAGGGTAAAGAAAATTTCAGCGTGCAACAATGTGTAGTGAAGGATGTCTTTATCCAACAAGAGTTAATCATTGTATTTAAGGGGACAACTGAAAAAAACCATCTGAAGAAGGCTAGAAGGTGATGAAGCATAAGGTTGTCAATATAATCCGCTATGTATCTCTGATGAGATAAAGTACTCGGTAATCAAAGCCAATTCACTGAATAAATTATGGAAGGACTTATAAGAATTGTATATAGCAAAGCCACTGAAAACCGGTGGGTGTTGAAGCAATACATATATAGGGTGCGCATAGAAGAAGGTACATGGTTTATTGACTATCTCAATACCTTCAACAAGCACATCATAGAATTGACTTGTGTGGATTAGAAAACTGAGGAGAACAACTTGGTCATCATACTAGCATTAGCTCTACTACTATCTTGGGAACAATTGATGATTTATATTCTCATCGAAAAAATCACTCTCAACTTTAACGAGACAGTTGCATATGTTGAAAGCGAAATCCTGAAAAAAGCCAACAAAATCTTTATCATCGAGTGATTAGCATTGGCTGCCATAGATGTTGCAAACAAAGGTAAAAGTCTTAGGAAGAAGGGTAATAGAAAGAGCACATGTGTATATTACATATGTGACTAGGAAGATCATATAATAAAGGATTGTCTGAGTTTGAAGAACATGAAAGGTGCATACCCAGTAACGATAGCAAAAGATGATTCAGAGGCACTTATCACTAGTTAATCAGGTATTTTACATGCATGGTTATTAGATTTAGGTCATTGCTTTCACATATGTTCACATGCATGGATGGGTATTAGATTCAAAGGCACTTTATGAAGGATCTCTACGCCGGTATGTGAAACTGTTTACTTGGCAGATTGTAAGGAGTATACAATTATTAAGGTAGAAACAATTACATTGAAGATGTATGACGGATCACATAACATATTTGGAGGAGTTTAGTATGTACTTGACTTAAAGAAGGATTTAATATCCCTGAGGTAGCTTGAACTCGAAGGTTGTGAGATATCACTTTGAGGTGGAGTCTTGCGAGTTACTTACAAAGGGAAAGTGATAATAAAGTGTATTTGGAACAATAAAGGATAATGTTTGATAAGTAAACCTAAAGAAAGATAAACCAATAGGAGGTTAGATAAAAATCCTGTTCAGGAGAAGGAAACCGCGTAGTCAATGGTAGTTACTCAGATCTTAACTACAATTTTGTGCAGAATTGCAAAGGCGGTTACAAAATCTACCAGGCGTAATAAGAAGATGCGAGTTGTTGGAAGAAGGAAGACATGGCAAGACCAACCACATGGTACTAACAAGCAAGCAAAACTTGAAGGTGGTACAAACATAGTACTATATTCTTGTATAAGGCAGGGATTCAATGATCCTAAAAGGTTCGAGAGCATTATAAGAGTGCAACAATCCATTTTACTCTTTTGAGGTTGTGTTTAAAGAATTTACGATCGACTTTGTTAAATCTTTTTCTCTCATCGTGGTTAGCGTTGTATTTCGGTTCTCTATGAGATTAAACCACTTTGTTCTTGAAGCCATACACGTTTATGTCATATCTCACAAAACTCTGATTTGATCCAGAGACTAATACACATAAGAAGAGGTATTAGAGTATTAACATGGATTTTTTTAAGACGAAGTAGACTGTAGGGTGGCTCACGGATAATGGCACAAATAAAAAGCTAGAAATTTAACTATAATCCCATGAAACATTTGAAAGAGGTACACTATTCGTTCATGAATACATGTTATTATAGCTTTCACATTTTGTTTGTAAATACATGTCATTATATAATTTCAAGGTGATTTTTTACCCTTTCTTTCCTTATATACCTCTCTGTTTTAGCTATTTTCAATATTATTTACTACCAAGTGCTGGGACAAGACATACTATCTAAAGAAAAATAAGTGATCTAATAAATAGAGGCTATACATTATTTTATAGATGTATCTTAGTAGAAGTGCAGTATATTATAATGATACTAGTTCAATGCCCGTACGTTGCTACGAAAAATATAATTAGTAACAAAACATAAAGGTCAAATAATAAAAGAAAATTGTGCAACAAGATTAAACATCTATATTGTATATCTATATCTCTACAAGAGGTGGGTAATTAAAGAGCAGTGGCAAAGGTGGGTAATTAAAGAGCAGTGGTAAAAGTAGGTAATTATGATAAAGTGATGTTGGAAGAAACTCTTGCTTTGTAGTAGTAGAGATTTGTTAAAGAACGGAGAGAGTAATAGCATTCATGTAATGGTATTTCCCAATCAACCGGTCTAGAGTATAGTTATCAATACTATACCAGTACCTCTTAATATACACCAATAGCCATGTATACATACTGATAAAATTGATAACATCGTCTATTAAACTATATATTATATTTTATAGTACTACATTATATATTTAGAGCAATATTATAAGCGCAATTTGTATACATATAATTAAATATTACACTTATAGATATGTGATTATATTGAACCACGCGGCCGCATCACTTGTGAGCCACGAGTCAGCGCACGCAGCAGACGCGCACGGAGCGTGCGCCCCACCAAGGAGACCGACTCGAAGAGCCGCCCAAACGCGGAGGCGGCGACCCACTATCCTACCCAGTCAAAAGTCGAACAGCCTCCCCACCGCCACGGGCCCACCACGCCTTCCCGCCCCCTCCATATTTATCGGCGGCGGCGCGCGCCTCACTTCCATCCATCCATCCTCCCAAAGCAGCAGGGCTTGAGCACGACCTGAGAACCCAGCACTCAGCAGCCAAACACACTCGTGCCTCGTCGCACACGACACGCACACATCGATGGCGCCCAAGAGCTCGTCGACGGCAGTCGTCGGCTGCCCGGCGAAGCCGAGGCTCCGCGGCGTGCGGAGGCGGCCGTGGGGCCGGTACGCGGCGGAGATCCGCGATCCGGCCAGGAAGGCGCGCGTGTGGCTGGGGACGTTCGACACGGCCGAGGAGGCCGCGCGGGCCTACGACGACGCCGCGCGCAGGCTCCATGGGCCCGCCGCCAGGACCAACTTCCCCGCCGACCAGGCCGGCGCCGTGCCGCCACCGAAGGAGGAGGCGGCGCGGCGGCGGCGAGCGTGAGTTGCAGCAGCACGGTGGAGTCGTCGTCTTCGTCCCGGGAGACGCCGGAGTCGCTGGATTTGAGGCTGAGAATGCCAGCGACGGTGGGCGCGCAGCCATACCTATTCCTGGACCCCAGGCTGGCGGTCACCGTGGCCGTCCCGGCGCCAGCACCGTTCGTGACAGCCAAGGCGGCGTGGGATGACGTTCTGAGCGACACCGTTTCGTCCTCGTCGTCGGTGGTGGACGCGGCGCCGGCGGTGGGCGTGGGGTTCGACCTCAACCTGCCGCCGCCGGCCGAGCTGGTGATGTAATGGCCTGCCCAGCCAATGCCAACCGAAGGGATTAATCAATTAGTTAATAGGTTAATTAATTACTCGTTTAGCTGCACTCCAGTAATCCTTTGTAGCGTGTAAGTAGGCAGCTATGTACTCACAGTGTGTGCAACTTTTCTTATTTGCACTGGGATGGAATTGCAATTCAATAATCACGAATGCTGACTAGTATCATGAGAATACGTCGCCGCCTACTGCGATACTACATCACTAAATATTACAAAGAAAATGGCTCGAACCTGGCAACGAAGCCGCCTGTCGAATCACGTCCTCCTATACACAAATCATCCTCACCGTCGTGTGCTGTGGGGGCCGCGGGGCCCACCTCTCAAGTCCCAACCAGGATTTGAAATCTCGAAGTTTTCAGTTCTAGTTTTCGTTGACGTCTTAGGATGGGTAAAATCTATAAAATTTCATTGAGATTTCGGAATTTTGAATAAATTCTAGATAATATACAAAACTAAAAATTTAAATCCAGTTTTTTTTTCAAACAAGATTTTATCGAGAAATACTGAAATCTCATCGAGATTACCTGAGATTTCGATAAAATTGAATCGAGCGAAAAATAATGCAAAACACGTTGAATTTTTTTATTTTTGTGTGGATGGTATTGATATATCACTAATGTTTCCATAAAAATTTAGATGATGATCAAGTATAAGGAATTTTTAAAAATTCTAAAAGTGGTACTATCCTGATAAAAGACTGATCGATAAATTTGAACCGAATGAAAAGGAACAAACCATGTTATAAAACTTTGAATATTTTTGTGGATTGTCCTTTTGCATAAATAGTATTTTCATAAAATTTTCAAATCATGATCAAGCATCATGAAGTTTAAAACATTCTAGTAGTACTACTGTCTTGATAAAATCTTACAAGTAAACTTCAATTGAATGAAAAATTGCACAAACCACATTAAAAACTTTTGAAAATTTTCATGGATGGTCCTTAAGTATCACTAATATTCCCATAAAATTTTCATATGGTGATCAAGCTTGAGGAATTTAGAAACATTGTGATAGTACTACTGTCTTAATAAAAGCCTTATAATCAATAGATAGATTTGATTAAGTAATCAAAAAAGGACTTTTTAAGAATGGTTTTGACGAAAATATTCATCCTTGATAAAAATTTTGGATCAAGATCACACTCCAACAAATTTATAAAATTCTTGTAGTGGTACTGTACCATTTATGTTCCTTGCTTTTTTTTTATTTTTGAAAGACAACAAATGAAGTTTAATTCATCAACAGATTTGATTGAGCAAAAAAAAGTTTAAATTTTTTAACAATTTTAGAGAAGGTTTTTGAGGCAATTCTTAAGCTCTCATAAAAATTTGAATCATGATCACACTTAAGTAAATTTATAAAAATCTGAAAATGTTCATGTCTCAATTATGTTCATTTTGTTTTTAATGTTTTTAAAGATAGCAAATGAAGTTAAATTCTTTTGATTTTTTTGAATGACCATACACTTCTAAATATATTATAATAAATTTTTTAGAGCATGATCGAGCTGATACAATTTTATAAAAATCAAAAAGTGTTTCTGTCAAAATTTAAAAACGTAAAAAAAAATCTAGTTTTATGACAAATTTCCATGGAAGATGACTTTCTTATGCGTTATTGGGCCAAATACAATAAAAAATTCAAATTTGGTCAAAACTCAAGATTTCAGCAAGATTTGGCGAAATCTCGCCAAATTTTCTTGAAATTTCTGTAGCAATTTAAATTTTCTTGTCCTCCCTAGATTTTGAATCTCGACCTAATGAAAATCCGAGATCTCTCTGAGATTTTTGAAATATCGCCGGTTTTTGAATCCTTGGTCCCAACCGTGTGTGCTTAGCTCAACTGACGGTGACCAACCGACCAAGCGGTAGCTGCTTCAGGCGATGTGTTGATGTGGGACCCACTATTATAGACATTGGCGGTCAATGATGTGGTCAAATGTGGGAGCTGCCCCACGCTCTTAGAAATTTCTCTCCAGCAGGTTTGAAATTTTATTTTTGATTCTTGTCTCGACGACGGATGAAATTAGAAATTTCGGTGAAATCTCACAATTTTAAATTAAATCTAGTCAAAATTCAAAAAGAAAATTTGAAATCTTAAATCTTTGAACCAAAATTTAGACCAAAATTGCGAAATCTCAGCAAAATTCAACTGAGTGAAAAATGGTCGAAACGATGTTATTTTTTTTAATTTTTTGGATGGTCCTGATATATCACTAATGTTCTCGTAAAAATTTCATATGATGATCAAGTCCGAGGAATTTTAAAAAATTATGATAGCGCTATTGTCTTGATAAATGGCTGACCGGCAAATTTCAATCAAATTGAGAACTTTGAAAACCATGTTAAAAAATTTTGAAAATTTTTTGGATGGTACTAACACATCAATAATGTTTCCATAAAATTTTTGGATTATGATGAAGCTTGAAGTGTTTTCCAAAATTCGGATAATGCTACTGAAGGTTGACTAGTAAATTTCAACCGTCTAAAAATGGTTCAAAACACACTAGAAAATTTTGAATTTTTTTGAACGGTCCTGACACACCACTAGTATTCTCATAAAATTTTCAAATGATGATCAAGCTTGAAGAATTTTCAAAAATTGTGATAGTGCTACTGTCCTTCCTAATAAAAGCCTTACGGTAGATACTACGTGTATTGCTTCTATAAGTTTGATTGAGCAACAAAAATAAGTTTAAATTTTTTGAAACTTTTATACATAGGTGTTGTGGCAATGCTTAAACACTCAAAAAAAATTTGGATCATGATCACACTCGAGCGAATTTATAAAATTCTGACACGGTTATTGTCTCAGTTAGGTTCGTTCTATTTTTGAATTTTTAAATATAACAAATGAAGTTCAATTCTTTTGAAAATTTTGATGTATGATTATAGACTACTAAAGAAGGTAACATAAATTTTTATAAAATTTTGTCTTGGCATATTATTTTAGTAAAATTATTAAAAAATACATTATTTTTTTAAAAAAATCAGTCAGAGATGGCAGACACACGAATCGTAATTGCATCAAAAGGTTAGAAGTTCCACTTATATAAAAAAAATGATGAATTTCTAGCAATTCCATAAAAAGATTAACCTGGTTGGTAAGTTTTGATCTCACACAATAGCCTGAACTCTGAACTTTCTTCCGGTTCAATTACCTGTGAGCAACATACTTATTTTTGTTCCCTTCCGCTTAGCATGGACGTGTGATCAGTTAGGACGTGCTCGGTTGCTGCACTTCAGATTTTAGACTGAAGGTCACGCGCGCTTCGCCGCGTCGTCAAACCCGTCGACCATAGAAACAATCCAATGGTGACAACGAACAACGATCAAAATCTGGTGTTTCATTTATCCAGTCGAACATGGGCGACCTTCTTTGCACTGTGTAATGGCCTTATACACTACGGATATGAACAGCCAAATCTGACAACAGGAAGATGGGAGACGAAGGGCAGTCACACAACAATTTTTATGCAGCAACTTTCAAACAAACATACTTATAGCACCACCTCGACGACATTGATTTGTAGAGAAAATGTCTTCACACTCGATAAAATGAGACTTAAGAAGAACATGAAACAGACATAACACATCATTGTCATCTTACTGCAATCTTCTTGACAGAGGCGTCCATCAGCGTGCTTTGGAATATGGGACCTTGATGAAATACATGGGCCCTGTTTGGCAGAGCTCTAAATTCTAACTCCACCATAGATTTGGAGCTTGTAGGCTAAAATAAAGTAAATTAAGTTTATATTCTGAGTCTAAAATGTATCCACCTAAATACTTTTAATGTACCCGCAACTCTAGCTCTATAAATTTTTGGAGCTAAGAATACTCTGCTCCATCAACTCCATGAATTTTAGTGGAGCTAGAGCAGTACAAAACACCCCGATCGTGTCCCTCCTCTTTCTGCAATGAAGACTAGCGGTCCATTGAAATCTTTTTCTCT
Organism: Guadua angustifolia; assembly: GCA_036346375.1. NCBI lineage: Eukaryota > Viridiplantae > Streptophyta > Magnoliopsida > Poales > Poaceae > Guadua > Guadua angustifolia. The sequence goes on along the minus strand of CM070514.1, from coordinate 3,169,556 downwards.
CATCGTTGTTGCTTTAGCGTTGTTATTTTGGTTCTCTCTATGAGATTAAACCACCTTGTTTTTGAGACCATACACACATGTGTCGTATCTCACAAAACTTTGATTCGATCTAGGAGCTACTGCACAAAAGAAGAGGTATCAAAGTATTAACACGGATTTTTTAAAGACGAAGTAGGTGGTAGGGTGACTCACAGATAATGGCATAAATAAAAAGCTAAATTTAACTATGATCCAATGAAACATTTGAAAGAGGTACACCATCCTTTTCTGAATATATGTCATTATAGCTTTCAAATACATTATAAAATTTCAAGGTGATTTCTTACCCATTTTTCCTTGTATACTGCTTGTTTAGCTATTTCAGTATTATTTACTATCATGGGCTAGAGTAAGACATACTATCTAAAGAACAGTAAGTGATGTAATAAAGGGAGGCAATACATTATTTTATATATGTACCTCAGCAGAAATGCAATATCCTATAATAACATTTGTTAAAGAACGGAGAGAGTAGTAGCATTCATGTACAAAATAGCCTTATATACCATATCGACCTCGGTACTGGTCAATACCAGTTGTACTGTCTTTGACACCGAACAATGCCAGCCATACCGACTTCAATATCGAATAATACCGACCATACTTACTTCGATACCGTATAATACCAGTCATTCTGGTAAAATTGATAACATCGTCCATTAAACTATACGTTATATTTAATAATACTCTATGTATTTAGAGTAATATTATAAGTGAAATTTAGTGCATATACAATTTAATATTACATTTATCGATATATTATTATATTAAATCTAAAATAGTACCCTGTATAAATTGGTTCGGGAATCCCGAAGCGTACTGTATTAGCGAGCACGGTCTACAGAGAACCCACGCGGCCGCATCACCAGTGAGCCACGAGTCAGCGAGTCACAGTGGCCAGCCACCCCTCAAAAGTTGAAACCTTGCAGATACCGACGAGCACGTCGCGCTGACGCGCCCAGGCCCCACAAGGAAACCGACTCAAAGAGCCGCCCGAACGCGGAGGCGGCGCCGCGCCCTGGCCCCACCTTCCTCCTCCCCAGTCGAAAGTCGAACAACCTACCCACCACCGCGGGCCCACCACGCCTGCCCGCCCCGCCGTCTCCCCTCTATATTTATCGGCTCGCGGAGCGCGCCACAACTCCATCCATCCTCCCAAAGCAGCGAAGCTCGATCACGACCTGAGAACCCAGCTGCCAAACACACTCGTGCCTCGTCGCACACGACACGCATACGTCGATGGCGCCCAAGAGCTCGTCGACGGCAGGCGGCGGCTGCGCGGCGGAGCCGAGGCTCCGCGGCGTGCGGAGGCGGCCGTGGGGCCGGTACGCGGCGGAGATCCGCGACCCGGCCAGGAAGGCGCGCGTGTGGCTGGGGACGTTCGACACGGCCGAGGAGGCAGCGCGGGCCTACGACACCGCCGCGCGTCGGCTCCGCGGGCCCGCCGCTAGGACCAATTTCCCCGCCGACCAGGCCGGCGCCGTGCCGCCATCGAAGGAGGAGGCGGCGGTGAGCGTGAGTAGCGGCAGCACGGTGGAGTCGTCGTCGTCGTCCCGGGACACGCCGGTGGTGACGCCGGAGTCGCTGGATTTGCGGCTGGGGATGCCAGCGATGGTGGGCGCGCAGGCATACCTATTCCTGGACCCCAGGCTGGCGGTCACCGTGGCCTTCCCGGCGCTAGCACCGTTCGTGACGGCCAAGGCGGCGTGGGATGACGTGCAGAGCGACACGGTTTCGTCCTCGTCGTCGGTGGTGGACGCGGCGCCGGCGGTGGGCGTGGGGTTCGACCTCAACCTGCCGCCGCCGGCCGAGCTGGTGATGTAGGGGCCTGCCCAGCCAGTGCCAACCGAAGGGTTAATCACTTAGTTAATAGGTTAATTAATTACTCGATTAGCTGCACTCCAGTAATCCTTTGTAGCGTGTAAGTAGGCAGCTATGTACTCCCGGTGTGTGCAACTTTTCTTATTTGCACAGGGATGGAATTGCAATGCAATAAAATGGTTTCGATGTAGCCGCAACAACTTCCATATGATCGAAGAGTGAATTTGTGATCGCAAGAAAGTACTTAATTTCCATCACCCAAAGAAAAGCATAATTGCTCGAATCACGAATGCTAAATAATATCATGAGAATACGTCGCCACCTACTGCGATACAACATCTTTAAATATTACAAAGAAAATGGCCAGAACGCGTTTGATTTGACGCCTTCGTGGCAACGATGCCGTCTGTCGAAATCACGTCCTGGGTGAACGAAATCCGATTTTGTTAAAAGAATCTATTGAGTTGGATTCTCATGATAAGCTGAGTATCATTGAAATCCATTCATTCCAGAAGCTAGTATTTGTCCCATCTCCCACTTCTTTCTTACAGAAGACATAAAACATTTTTTAAGCCTCCATCGAACCCTGCCAAAGACTATGAATCACCTGGCTTGGTATCAGTAGCCAGAAATTTCTAAAGGGTGAAACCTAAAAATGAAGTGAATCTCTACTAATAATTGATATTCAAAGTTTAATATATAGTAATTACAATATATAACAATTATAATTTGCCAGAAATTTTAAAGTTATATATCTATATATAACACTTTGTATGGGCCGCGGGGCCCACCCCCCGCCACTGCTTGGTATTCATCAGTAATTACAATATATAACAATTATACCTGGCTTGGTATCAGTAGCGGAGCCAGAAATTTCTAAAAGGTGGAACCTAAAAATAAAGTGAATCTCTACTAATAATTGATATTCAAAGTTTAATATATAGTAATTACAATATGTAACAATTATAACTTGCGAGAAATTTTAAAGTTATATATCTATATATAACACTTTGTAGGTATTCATCAGTTGGGACAGGATTTGCTTACTTAAATATTTCTTCTTCAAGACTTCTTGCCACAGCCCAGATTCAGTTTTCATTTTCTTTAGCCACTCACCAATAAGGCTAATGTTCACAATATTCAGATCAAGAACGCCTAGACCTCCTTGGTCCTTAATTCCTTTGGCATGCAAGCCAATTGACCGGGTGATACTTTTTTTATCCCCTGATCCTGTTGCCGAAGCAATATTTCTCCGCAGAAATATAATATCTTAAAGAGGCATGCTACTTGAATTTACCAAGATCTACCTCCAATAGATGCAGTATACTTTTGACCCAAAATAAAATCACCCTGAAGCTCACTTTGGCCTAATCAGTACCAAAGAACAATGATTTACTTTACATCCGGTGCTACATTTTCATTCGACCAAGGGAATGATCCAATGCTGACATGCTAATTATGAATAAAAACTAATAAATCACATTGTTTAGATCACTTTTTTTTGTTCTTTAGCGAAAATCCAAGAACGGAAAGGGAAAAAAAATACTAAGTGTCAATTGCATTGCGATCGAATATAAAACTGTCAATCGGCAGATTCAACATTCATCATTTGCAATATATAGGTCATCTGCACATTTTTTTAGATAACAGGAAGATTATATCTCCCGCCCTTTACATTGTAAGATGCACACAGCCAGGTCCTCTGGACATGACTGGTTAAAACAACCACCTCGCATTCTCCTATGTAAATCATTGATATCATTCGAAAGTACTGTGTACCATTATGCACAAGCTATTAGTCGATCATTTATATGGACAAAATCAATTTTAGTTCAAGTGTATCACTATGCAAATGCTATTAGTCAATGAAGGAAAGACCATCAAGACCTTACCCTGTACCCAATTAATAAGTTTGAGAGAGTGAAGGAATTTCACGATCTCAGCTACCTTAAGATATTTGCCAAGCCTCCCAGCCAATGAAAGAAGAAATGTGGTCTTCCCTGATCATGGCGGGCCTAGCAGCAGAGTCATTCTGCACAACAACAGAGCAAATTGAGAAATAAAAAAAAGCCGGAAAATACACTGAAATCATAAAGCACACATCCACTCAGGAAATTATACCTGCAGGGCTTGATGATGCCACCGATGTCATGGAGAATTGGCATCGTCTGCTTCCTGCTTGGGAATACGTAGGGACGGATCTAACAGTATAGTAGGTTGGGCTACTGTCCCACTTACAATTTATAAGGTTTTTTATACCCAGATGTGTATATACTGTATAGCCTAACAAATTTGGCCCATAGGTAGAGCATAATCCAACAAATTTATACCCAGGTGTGTATATACTTCAAGCTTACCCTACCTGTAATTTCTTCCTGGATCTACCAATAGGAATACGTGCAATGCATTTCCAGCTCTAACACAAGTAGAAATAAAGAGCACTGACAAAAAAAACTCCTAGAGGGCAAGCCTTGCCCTCACAATCGGATTTTGGAATCTTTGAAACATAGGTGCAGTCTTTAGCCATTCATTTTTTTTCACTCTTTTTTCCTTTTGAAAGAAAAGTTAAAGGACATGCACAAAATTCTGGAAGTAACCATTGTCCATGAATAGTGATCTTTCGCCAGCAAACCGAGGAAATTAAGAGCCAAGTGGAGGAGTTACGTTAGCTGTAACAACAAAACTCTGGAACATATGACAGTCGTATGAAATTTTCAACCGATACAGGCAAGGCAACAATTTCCCCTTTTTTTACTGGAACATATGACAACTATTCCTAGAAGTCTTAAAACTGCCACTAATATGATAAGTCAAAGAGAAATTTTACAGTGGATAACATAGATAGTAAGTAGTAATAGTAGAAATCAAATTTAACCATCTATTCTTTAAGGGTATTTTAGACTTTTCCTATCCATTCATCAGGGGTATTTTAGACTTTTTTTAATTCGTTCACTGTTTTGGATTCACCGAATACCTGGTGATCTTTAGAAGCCTCTTATCTATTCATCCGTCATTCATCAGGATCACAGGATGTGTTTTACCGTAGAGAACAAATAGTATGACAGAATTTTTTACCCTTTTACCCATCTCTGAATTTTACTATTAATACTACACGTGGTAGTATAATTAGACCTAAATTGATTTCAACCATTAGATTCAAAGGAATGGACATCTTATATTGATTTTAATCCACTGTAAAAGAGCTCTAGTCAAAACATAAAAAATACTTGCAAACAATAGGGAAACATTACAATAAGAAGTAACTTCTAGACAGCAAAAAATATAGGGCAAGATCGGAATGGCATGTCCGGGGCAAAAATATATATATAGAGAGAGAGAGCAAGATCATAATGAATCAAGCATTGTTGCATGCATTATCTAAACTTTGGAAGAAGCTTCACTCGTTGTTTGACAAATGGGCATGTAGTTGTTACTTCTGCATGATTGATTCAGAGAAGGTAATTAAAATTAGTATTAACTTCTGCAATTTTCTTATGTCTCCATGATCAAAACAGAATAATCCCAATGCTGAAACTCCAGATATTGCACACCAAACAGCTAGAACTTAAATGCAATAGTTTTTACTCAAGTGTGACAGCATGCTAAATTTGTCTAGACTGGGTGCAACAGCTTTTGTAAGGAGGTGAAGAGACTAGAGAGGACCTATCCTACAGTACGGTAGACCTGAACCCAGCTACGCCACCAGATTTCAATGATCATGGAGCAACGAAATTGTCAGTTTTTCACTTCCAACTCGTGCTAGTCGATCCAAAGCTTAATGTGTACAGTTGTAGTGCACTAATGGTACTTCATTTTGTCACTTAAGAGAGAGGAGCCCCACTGATACACTCTTCGGAAAGTAATGGCAAATACAGTAAAATACTAAAATTAAGTCATATATAGCTTAACTATAGAAATTTTATGATGCATTATACCGGTAGCATATAGTAGGTAGTAGAAATCAGATCTAACCGTTGATGTATTAAGGATATTTCTACTACTCTACTACCAGATGTATAAATAAATTCTAGCTAATATGATATATTGGATAAAAAAAATAACCCGTTCATATTAAATATAGTGCACCATAAAAGGTCTCAGCTATAACTTTCAATGAGAGCCTTTCTCTCTTTCTCTTCTGAGATCCTGAAGAGAGCCTTTTAACGAATTTGTGTCACACAATAGATGGCGCCGTTGGCTCACACATAGAAGATCTGTGTGACTTGAAAGTTGATCTAGTTCATGCCAAAATACTGACCGGCGCCGATTCCAGATTTCCTATTTGTTGATTCTGGATGATTTGAAGGAATTGCCATTGTTGTCATTTGTGAAAACTAAAACCTCATCATTAACTTCATCATAGTATGTGGGGGAAACCCAAAAATAATTAATTTTTTTACCACATTTTCTTATTGGGATTGGGTTTTCCAACATGAGAGACCTTGTGGGTTATGCACTGTTCTGTTTTCTTCAGAGAATGAGTTTGTGGACTGTTGATTCAATTTCAATCTACCTTTGAAATCCTTCCTGTATATCCTCGTTTTTTAGGTAGCATGGATGATGCACATCATTTGTGAAAGTTCCAGGCCGTGGGTAGCGTATGAGTTTCATTAGAGTACATGTTTGGCTGGTGCAAGTATCCAAAGGAGCAATCCAATCACATGGTGATATTGCTCCAATTTTCAGTGAAATAACCTTATATTTTCTTTCTCACTTGAACATAGCTATACGTTATCGCTTCTAACACGTGTACAAAATCATACACATTGTTCCTACATATTTTGTCAAGGGCTCAGGTGCAACCTGAAGTATTTAGAAAGTATCTCTGACTTCGATATTATGTCATTGTAGTTAATCCTGGCCTAATCCTATTTCCATTCAAACATAAACAGAAATAAAAATGCCTTAAAAATTAGTTAACAAAGAATTGCTTTATTAAGCATTTCTTTATAAAACAAGAACCACTTGTACTGCATCTCATCTGATGATACCAGATGTGAAATCCCTATGCGCTTGTCTAGATTGTTTGATCACTTGCGATCAAATGTCAGCTGCAGCATGGCTCATGAGAATAATTTGAAGCTTACAAATATATGCATTTCCGAGACTATGGTTACTACCCATAAATCCATCATAGTTTAGAAATGCTTGCTTGTATCTCCTCCTATATCTCAGTGTTATTGTGAATTGAGAAGAACTGCCATCCTCACATTGACAAAATCTCTCCTCTTTTTAAAACAAGCGATTTGTAATGTTTGGTTGCTATTTAATGGGCAGCCTATGTTTGGTCTCTCACACAATTAGGACCGCTGGCTCACACAAAATTCTTCCGTCAACTATTTCTGTGTGATAGTACTTGTAACAAAACTGTTTTTGTATGACGGGCACCTTGAGATAAGACTGGTGGTAACAAATGTAGGGCATAAGCATATCTGCATATTTTTATTTTGGTTGTCCTCCTTTTAAAGATGGATCATTTACCTCCATGTAGGGGTGGCACGGTCGGATCTGGTAGGGTAGTAGGTTATCCCATATCCTACCCTAATATTTTTTCTCGGATCACGGGGCAGTGCAGGTAATGAAAATCTGAGGCGGATCTGAATGCGGATCACGGATATTCTGAGCAGGTAAACAACTTGCACGGGTATTAACGAGGGTAAAAAATGAGTATCGGATATTTTGTCGGATAGTACTGCGAAATAGGTAGAATAAGAAATTTCTTGGGCTTTAGAACTACCGGATACAACATTCTCCCACTTGTCCCCAATGCTACAACTTAAAATATCATGACTCATGCAAATATCATTAGCTAGTCCTCTTGTATACGAGGAAGGCTTCAGTATCATCATATCCTCCACTCATCTTAGTTGGGGACACAGGGTTTCACTCTGTCTTTCCAGCGTTGGGGAATGGGGATGGGGCAAGGGTTTCAGGAGAGTCGAGGACCGAAGCGCGTTAGGGAGTAGGGACCGGAGAAGGAGTTAGGGTTATTGCCTATTGGTAGGGCCTCTTCTTTGACTTTTCGTTACGGGTAATCGGTGCGAAAATGCAAAAAGATCGGTGCCGTGCAGGCCGTTTTATCTCGGGTAGTCTGGGATCTTGCTCATCTCGTATCCTACCCGTACCCGCATGCATCTGATCGGGTACGGGTATGGATACTACCCGTTTATTTTCGGTACGGGTACTACCCATATGTTTCGGATAGTTTTCTTTCGGATACGGATACGGCTCGGGAATTACCCGACCCGTTTTCACCCCTACCTCCATGCAATCGTAGGAATTGGGGGCAGAAATATTTCCATTTGGTTGAAAACGTAATCTAGCTGGCGCCGAACCTACTTCAAAATTCATTCTTGTTTCTCTTTAAGAAACTAACCAAGCGCAAGTAATTTCATTTTTCATGTTTCCCTATCACATTTTATTATACCAATGGCATTTTATCACATTTTAGGAAAACTATCGCCGCATTTTTTTTCCCAGTTGCTGCGTTTTGCTCTGTAATCTGTATGGCCTATTCTGGCTGGTAACAAAACGAGCCTCGTCAAAGTCTCAAAGAGTAGTTTTCCAGTATAACCAAACCAATACAAAGGCAACACAATCAAAGTAACTTCGATCTTGTTCTGTCATCTCACGCCCAACAGTTTGCAGTTGTGACAAAAATTCTGAGCATTTTGAAAACAGCGAAGTAACTGATAAAGGAAATGATTTAACAAAATACAACTGGAGTTACCGGACTAATCCAGAGATTCACATGATGTGTCAGGCAGTTCAAAGGCTGTGATCAGGGCATCTAAAAAGATAGTACAGGGCATCCCAATTGATCGCAGAAAATGATAAATTCAAAGATAATGAAACTAAATCATACAATGCGCTCCAGCTCTCTCGCGTAGCTGAGAGTCTGGTTAATAAGCGGCACAGATGGTATCTCCTTGCATGGCTGGGACTCTTTGGCCTTCTGGAAGAAGACCGACCCATTCTTGATCTCCCACTCAGGGTGTTCCTGTTATCAATATAAGAAATAATTAGAATCTATGGTGAGTACCATGTAATTCACAAAGAAACATAAAAAATGAAAGGAAGGGCAATTTACCTCTGTGATGTACTGGTGCAGTTCTTGGTCAGAGCTGAACATCAGCATTTGTTTCGCGTCACTCATTGACAAGTAATCATATCCCTTCTCGCTGCATCCAGCTATCTCATCTCTGCAACAGCAGAGCAAAGTCAACGTGAGGAAGTGCATAAAGAGTAAATCAATAAATCAAATTGGGAGCAGCAGCAGTAACGGAAAACTCCACTTACCTAACTGTTTTGGCAAGAAGGTCCATAAAGTATGCATATGTCTCGTGGGGCACAGCCTGTCGAGCAGTCAACACTCGATTGTAGGCGCCCTCCATAAAGGACTGCTCAAGCTCCACCGCATGCTTGATGCAGGGATGCTCTAGTGCTTTAACAGGCAAAAGCTCCAGCTCGGTGTGGAACTCCGCAATTCTATTCTGGACCAAAAGCCTCAGAAGATTAAGTCCCAAAATTGGGTACTCCTCTGGTGACGGGGGGATTATGCCACTGCATGAACAATACGATTCAGTACGACATAACATGACGTATGCAAAATAACAATTCCAAAATGCTCCCAGAAAGAATACCCACGTGGACATGTGCAATTAAATTTTATAAACAGGTTTTGGGGCCTGATAAGGCAAACATCTGACAACTAATACAATGTAAAAACAACTCTACTAAGATAGGGAAACATAAATATTCACCAGTCTGGCAAGGATATCACAGCTCACTAGTAGGCCAGGTAATGGAGATTTCGATGGAAACCCAATCTACGCTTAACCTAACTCACAAATATAACTTCCCAACCAAGCCCCTGTAGCATATTCGACTACCCAAGTGAACCAACCAGAGGTAAAACTATATAACCCATGCAAGCCTAACCCAATACACTGTTTTGGGCTTAACTCATTTGGCAACTTACACCCGAAGAAAGCCAATAATACTTCTTTCATTTGTACTTACTGATTGGTACATGCATTGAAATGACAGCCTGTACAATGCATAGACAGCAAACAGAACTGACTAAGTGGTAAAAAGGAACTTACCATGTATCCATGTAATAAGGCTTGAGCTGGCAGAAGTCCCTTTCAAATGCATCTTGATCTTCAATTTTCACACTCAAAACAACCGCATGTTCGTAAATGTCCCCTGAAAAGGTTTCAATATCACATTGACTTTAGCACTTGCTCTGTTAATGATAATCGGAAGGTTTACAAATAGATTTACTCCCCAAAGTACTTGCTGAAAGTTCAATTGCTAAACAGCTGGATCACAATGACAATATACACAATTTCCACCAAATAATCGCATAGGTAACACCAATTAGCAAAACTGTATTGTGTGCAGTTCTCCTAGGAGGCCGCCTAGGCTCTCGGCGCTAGCCTGCCGCTGCGATTTACCCCTAATCGGTAGGCTGGGCGGAAGAGCCACCTAGGTGGTCCAAGGCGGAGCTGGACGGCTTTAAGGTGGTCTAAGGTGGCGTTGAGGCTAGCTGGATGGATGTCACCACCGGCCGAATCGACACGCCGCCACTGATTCTACCGCCGAATCCACCGCACCACCACCAGATCTGTCTTCCCTACCGTCCCCTCCCACCATTGATTTGTCCTCTCCTCAGCAGTAGCGCTCCCTCGTCGCCGGCCTCCCGCACAGCAGGACACTAGGTAACTCGCCGTCACCATCCCTCACCTTGCCGATCTATACTCCACTGCTCGTGATCTGATTTGTTGCTCTGTACTTGTGCTCTGCGAGAGAGAGAGGGACAGAGGGCGGCGTTGTGTGAGATGAAGAGCGGCCACAGGGGTGCCTTAGGGCAGTCACCAGCTCCTTCTACCTATACCGCAGTTGAAGCACCTAAAGGTGGAGAAAAAAACCATTCCAGCACGAAGATAGGCTACACTAAAAAAGCGTAGGCCCTAGGTGCTGTGGTAAGTTACCTGAGAAAAACCCTTAATAAAAAAACAACCCGGGTTGTGAGAAGGAAGGGAAGAAAGCCCCCTGCTCTTGAGGAAGGCCGGGGTGAACAAGAATTGGGGATTGGATGCGGACAAAATTCACGCTGGCTGGGCAGCCTCTGCTCCCTCTCCCCTTCCCTCCCTCACCTTCTCTCTCCCCTGTGCCATCACCTCCCCCTCCCCCCTCCCCTGTTTTCAGTCGGTCGCCTAGGCGCCTTGGGCAACCATGATCGTGTGTGCCAACATGTGAACTAACATGTCAACGATACAGAATGTACAATACGACCTATAAGATTGCGTGCAAAAGGAGCAATAATATCTTATCCAAGGGTTTCACATTATGAACCACCAATGAGTGAGAATACATATTCTGCAGATACTACACGCGACCGCGAGGACAGTAATTAACCCAAAAGCAGGCAGTGAGAGCTATCTTACTCGCGGTTTTGAGCTCCTCCACAGCGTTGGGAGTCTGCTGAAACGACGGTGGAAGGCTAGGGAACTTGGTGAGTAGGACCTGCAAGAAAAACACATATCAATACAAGGGAATTGCAATTAAAATTCGTAAAATTTCCACCCCTAACTCGCGCCGAACCACAGGGGCAATCCAATTATGTTCCCAAACCTAGTATAAATCGAGCTTTTCTGCCACAAATCGTACTAGAACTGGACAGAGAGTCACTGAATTACTGACTAGATCTATACACCCGGATCTACTAATAAAGTATCAAAAAGGAACAAAACATCACCAAAAACTCCATAAAAATGTGGCTTTTTTGCCGGCCAACCGCTGGAAACCAGCCACACGCCAACTACCTCCACGGAAGAAACCCCAGAATCAAATCGAAACCGATCCAAGCACCGCAGACCCATCGCACACACGTCTCCGGAGCAAACGCCAATTAAGGGGGAAAAAAACAGCCATCGAAATCAGCCAGAAACCACTAAAAACCGCGTCTCTCACGCCGGGAAGGCCAGCGCCGCGGATGGGATCCAGGCCCGTAGGGGCGCACCTTGAGCTGCGAGAGGAGGTTGACGCAGGCGTCGAAGTCGTTCCTGGCGTAGGCCGCCTTGAAGCGGGAGAAGAGCTGCGACACCTCCGTCAGCTTCGGATCCATGGGCGGCGGCGGCGGCGGCGGCGTTCGCTCGAGGAGCTCTCGGTTTTGCCTCTCTTTTCCGTCCCCCTGTTCCGTTCGCTTCGCCCTCTCTCGCGGAGTCGATTAGAGGCTTTGCCTGCAGGTTGGGTTTGCTTTTCCTCTTATCATAGCGGAGCCTTCTTTGGTTTGGCCTATTCGAACTCGGAGTCGAGCTAGGTTGGATTGTCACGGCTGAGGCTATGTTTTATTTGGGCTTTTTTTTAACCTTAAAAGTTAAAAACTAAAACTTAAATAAATTGTGGTTTTTCAACCGGATTTTTTTAAAACCATGAACCTACACAGAACTAAAAGTAAATAAATTAGTGCTTTCTAGTTTGTTGAAGGTTGGTTTTAAACCAATATTATTGGAGCCAGAATAAAATTATCCATCTCTAACACATATAAAAGTGGACTGTATTTAAGGTGTTTTAAGAAAAAAGACTAGCCTAAATAAAATTGTTCATAGTTCAATTATGAACCACTAGGGGTGAAAATAGGTTTAGTAGGGACAGGTATTGTTTTTTCATATCTTGTATTTTTACCCTATATTTAGAATCAGATATGGATATCCTGGACATGGATATAGATTTTTCAAGATACAGGCACAGGGTGGATAGGGATTGATTCAAACCAGTCACAGATAATTTGAAGGATACCACGAACAAAAGAAAAGATGGAACTTTTGCAGCAAAAATGTCAAATTATAATTATAATATATATATATATATTAGAGAATTATTTATCCTACTTAACAACATAAATATAATTAAATGTAAATTCATATTATAATTAGTCAATGACTAAAAACCATAGAGGATATTAAAAGATTTTGATGTTTTATCATATGGCTATTTTGTTTATTTCTTAGATATCTTTCGGATATGTACGTACCAAATATAGATAAGGAGCAGATGTTGCTTTTCTCATATCTTAACCCGTATTCCTCTAGATTCGGATACGAATAATATGAGATACGAATCAACACTAAAAATGACATTTCATGCTGATTTTTTCATATATAACATCGAATCAGAAATTTTGGCTCCTTTTCGACCCTAGCCCCTAGGAATCGCTCAACCTGCTGAATTAACCCAAAAAACTCACCTTTCCAGTTTGTGTACATATCAGGTTGGGTTCTGTATAAACCTTGAAACCTGTCTCCTAGAAAGATTGAAATCTCGTTAATATTTCGTGATATCTCACCAAAATCTCGCTTTCTGGATGTGGATGAGTTTTGAAATGCCGATCGGAGAAAAAAATAAAAAAAATTGAAATAGTAAAGTAATCTAGCTATTTCTTGGCGAGATCTCACTTATTACCATTGAAATCTCGGGTTTCTATCTTGAATTTTGAGATTTGATGACCAGATTTGACCAGAAATTGATCAATAACCCATAATGATGTCATTTTGAATAAAAATTTGTTGAAAAACCAAATTTTTGAGAGATTTTCAAAAACTATAGAAACACTATTGAAATTTTATAAAATGGTACAAGTTTTATCATGCTATGAAAAAATAATGATACCATCTTAAGAAGTCTAGTATCATACAACACAAATTTCAAAGTATTTTAAATTAATTTGTTATCTTTTAAAAATAAAAATAGATTGAATATAATTGAGACACTAACATTTTTAGAATTTTTTAAATTTTCTCAAGTGTGATCATGATCTAAAATTTTTAGGAGGCATTATAAATTTCCATAGAAAGCTTATCAAAAAGTTTCAAAAAATTTAAACATGTTTTGATTGCTCAATCAAAAATTACAAACTGTAGAAGCATGCACTCTAAAGTCTGAGAATTTCGATGTAGCACTGTCACAATTTTTGAAAATTCGTTAGATTTTATCATGATGTAAAAAATTTATGAGAATATTAGGGATACTTCACAACTAACTAAAAAAAATTCAAAATTTTTGCATGCTCAGAACAATGCCAAAAAACTTGCACAAAAATTGTTGTTCTTGTGACTTGAACCCAGGACATATAAGTTCGCAGTCAGAGAATTATACTAGCTGGATGGCTCATTACGAACATTAGAAGTGTGCCTACCTACCGCGGGACATGACCCGAAAAGAATACAAGCAATTGCACGAGAAGAGGAATCACTAGGCTAGTGTCGATAACGAGGAGGTGAAGTTTGCACCATAGTCATACTACTACTCGTAGGTACATGAACTGGATTTGAAATTTTGTTTTTGTGTTTTCATCCAAAATTTGTCTGAAATTTTGAGATCTTGTCAAAATTTCATTCTCTGACCAACTCCGAGATTTTGAGCGAAAATGAGATTTCAATCCTTGCCTCCTAGCATCCGCACCTCATGAGGATGAACACAGCAGGGGCCTGTTTGGGGGATTGTGGCTGGACTGAAAAGCTACTTTTAGCTTGGTGGGCTGTAAAGTAGCTGTAGCCGACGACTGTGGCTTTTCTTAAGATGCCATTTGGCAAACTGGCTGTTGTATCTGTAGCTTTTGGGGTGAAGACGACGAGGCGGGGTTGCGGAGATGGTGAGGAGATAGTGGCTGACCGGGATAGGCGACGAGACTGGGTGAGAAGGGAGGCGGTTGAGCGAAGCACAATTGAAAATCCCCTCCCCAATGGTTGCAACTTTTAGGGGTACCTTTATTGTGGTTTAGCTTTCCAACTGCTTTGCAGTTATACTGTTTGAGGGTACTTTTGACCTAAAACTGAGGTACAGCCCCCAAACAACCCCTAAGGCAATAGGATAAAAAGGGCAAGACCAGGGATTCAAATTTCGTTGAAAACCACTTGGATTTTGTGAATTTCACATGTACTACACCAGTTCAAAAAAGTATACCGTTCAGTTTACCACTCAAGTTCAAATTCAAATTGAATTAAAAAAATTGGGAAATTTAAAAAAATTATCCAAAAGTTCCCTAAAATTAGTATTAATAGCTTTATAACATCTAGTGTGATTTTTTTTAAAAAACAAAGTTTGGATAAAAGTTCCCTAAAAGAATTTTTAACATTTTTTCTAGTGTTTTGACCCGTCACCAATTTTTGAGAAAACCGCTAAAATTTGCTGCTTTTGGAGAGGTTTTTGAATTTTTTATTTAAATTTCACTCTGCTATTTGATTAGATTTCAAATTCATTTGACTTTTGAAAACATTCAATTTTTCATGAATTTCAGTATTGCTAGATTGTCGAAAACCCAGGTCAAAACGGTATTGTTAACCTAGGCAAGACACGACCTTGAATCACCCCGGCCGAGCTGCCCAAGCAACATTGGTGCCATGATCGAATTCTATATTTACCACCACTACAGATAGAGAGGAGACATGGTAGAATTAGTGGAGGCTTACATGGCACAAGAACACAGCCGGCGGCGGCCAATGGGTGGACACCATGGCCAGATCCGAGCGAGACGACGGTAGATCAGATTTGGTGGTAGGTTGTGTTTGGATTAGAAGTACAGTAAAATAATTGAAAACAAGATTTTGCCATAGAAAAATTCATACGGAAAAAACCATAAAAAACAATCCATCATAATGGATCAAAGATTACACATAAAGGGGTGTGGCTTAGCCAAAATAGTTCGAGCAGTTGAAGATTTAAACTAACAACCTATTTAAATAAAATTAAAAGATATAGTAAATTAAAATATTAAGTTATCTTAAATAAATCTCTCCTTAACTTAAAATCCATAAAAAAATCGCTTCCTAAAAATCCTGAAGGGTGAATACAAACCGGTGAGAGGATTTCCTCACCCTCCTCGCCGCCGCCTTCCTCCTCCCAGCAAACCGGTGAGGATTTCCAACCCATTCCCCCGCGACTTCATTGTCCGGCTCGCTTTCCTCGTTTCTGATTTGGCTGGTGGGGTTGCTAGGTTTCCCATGCGGGAGATTCTCACAAGGAGGTGTCAGGGGGCAGGCGATGGGGGCAGAGCTACGGCATGGAGGTGGCGGCGGAGGCAATCAGCGACTCCGAGGCGTTCCAGATGGTAGAGCACGTGCTCCAGTCCGTGCGGATGGTACGGAGCTCCAGCCCCTTTGCTTATCATTTTTTTGGGTTCAAGTGGCACTGGTGTGTAGGATGACGTGAGGAGTGATTTGGGGAGGTCGAGAAGCAGGATTTGGAGTTGCGTTGGTGAATTACTTGGGGGCCTTGAGTTTTTAGTCTTCTAGTTGGGATTGCATTCGACAGTAATTTAGGACTTTGAAGTTTCATTTTTTTGTTCGATAGTAATTTAGGACTCTGGCTAGCAATTTATTCTTATGAATACAACCTCATGTGTCTAATGTTATCTTATCTGTATACTTATTTGAACTTACTGCTAGTTATTTGCTTAGATACACTACCATTTTGGTAGCCCAAGGCCGATTGTCTCCATTAGGTTCATTTAAATAATTGGGCATCTTTGATTTTTCTATATTTGGTTCTTTATATTTCTTTCACTGTGTGGTTTTAGATGGCATCAATAAAAATTTGTAGCAAACGAAATTTAGATATATTGGTAATGTAGCACTACTTAAATATCAAAACTAGAAGAGTCCAATTGATAGTCAAACCTATCAATTTAAGGCCAACTTAGGTGTGAGAGTTTTATGCTAATGTCATTGGCTATACATTAGATTAGCTTACTCACAATAGCAAAATTCAGTTAGGTATTTTCTCACGAAAAGAACAAAAATGAGAAGCCTTTTTACTGGCAGACTCCTATTCACTCAAACACAGCGCACCATTGATTAAAGCATCGGTGTGCTTTGTTAACTTCCAAACTGCAACTCCTTTTCGCTCACAGTCACACTTGCTTGCTGCAGGTATCTCCTGCATTTTATTACTGTTGTTCTTACCAACCGAAAAGTCCTATTGTTGCACATACAATGCTATGGTTCCTCTACCGGCTATACTATCCATTTAAGACTAGTGATGTATAGCTGGACGATGTATGAATGTATGTATGTAATGCAAACAACGATGGATTATGCAGTTATGCTCCATCTGAATTAAGATTGTGACCTAAATAGCGATGCTATGCTCCATCTAAATTAAGGTTGCAACCAGTAGATTGAGATCAGCACTGTTTAGTTTTCATGGCAAGTATTTTCTGGAAGTGCAATGATTCTAGAACCAACAGGATTTGCTTTAAAAAAGGATTGTGACAAGTCATTTTTGTTATGCTTTTGTGTCATGGGCTCATGGCTCAATTTCTACCCGAAGAAAGTTTTTGTTATGCTTTTCGTTATGCACTGATGTTTTTCTTAAATTTTTTAGTCTTATGGAATCAAAATTGTACTCTGGGTTTCACTCTGTGTTGTCAAATTGGATGCTCTCATTGCACCTTACTCGGAACGAGCTGTTCCAATTAAGCACTTTCATATTCCAGAGTGTCTTCAATATTTATGCTTGCACCTTTGCTTGCATTTCATCATTATCCAGTAGTTTTTTCAATCAGTATTAGTGCTTCATAATTGAACGTTTGCTGCTAGAAATTACTTGACCATCATCCTGGAAGAGACTTGATTATATATGCTTTGTATTATGACCATAGCTCATAGGATCTCTGCTGTATTTTCTATGTACATGGCACCATTAAGAGGAAAATCTAGTTTTTTCCAAACAGTTTCAGTGCTAGAAACATCATGATTATTGAAATCTTTTTTGATTATATGCCGTGAGTTGTGACTAAATTCATTCTAGCTGCTTTTTGCAATTTTTGAAATTATTGTAGATGCTCAAATCTTTCAAACTCAAGTATGCATGAATCAAATATGTATGCTCTGTTGCTAACATTACTAACGAGTTTAACGAGCCGAGTTGAGCCAACTCGAGTTTTTAACGAGTCGAGCCGAGTTGAGCTTTGAGCTCGTTAAGATAATGAGTTTACCAAGTCGAGCTGGCTCGATATCTTAACGAGTTTACCGAGTCGAGTCAAGTCAAGCTGAGTTGCTCGATATCCACCCCCTAATTGGAATTGCATCCTAACTCTGAAACCACTTTTTAGGATTAGAAACACATCAAAATAATTAGAGACAATATTTAATATGAAAAAACTCTTACATAAAAAAAAACCTGCGGAAACAATTCACTAAGTGATGTTCAGCCCTAACTGATGGCTATCCTATCCGTACTCTGACAGGTTGGCCCCTGTCTCAGCTCTTTCAGCCGTGCGTACGATGAAGTTATGGTGGGCCACATGGTAAGTAGCAAGAAATGATTTTTTTTACCCCTTTGCTTTATTATTTATTTATTTATTTATTTTTAAATATAACCACTTTCAACGGAATTACAAATATAACCTCATCTTGATTGCAAGCATCCCTCCCGCTCTCCTACCGAAGGAAGACTTCCCATGCTCCCCGGGCAAGCACAAGAGAAGACCTCCCACATTAGAGGGGCAAAGGAGTCATGTTTCACGGTTAGAATATGACTATATTTATAATTTCGCTTAGAAAAAGGCTATATTTGCAAAAAATGAGTCAAAAGGGCCTAAAGAAAGATCACTTCAAGTAACAATATCCGAATCGTCATATATTATATCCATGTCATCTTATTCAAGCTTTCAATTCTGATTCGACCTAGGATATGATTTCACAACAGTTACTACCTCCAAATTTGCAAATTTCACAATACCAGTCCAGTGATTCATAGTGCACAACTAATCATCAACCACAAGCTAAACCGGACCTGGTTCATGCGCGATCGATTAAACGAAGGGATCATCCACCGACTGAATTTTCGATAACACGCAATGAGATATCAAATGGACAGAACACCTAAAATGGGGCATCTAAATCTACCTCCCAGGCTCCCAGCACAGCATCCCTGGTATCCCAACGGCTACTACCATTTGTCACTTGTCAGTAACTTCAGTGCATAGTTAACTTCAGTGCATAGTTCATGCACCTGATATAGCCCAACCGTCCGACAAAAACAACCGAGATGCAGCCAAACAACCAATAAAGAGCAACAACTTGAATGGTTCAGAGTTCAACCAGAAGACAATTATTGGCAAAATAGTGCCACATAGTGCGACTTTCAGTGGCAGTCCAGCGTTCTAATACCAAAGCTTGTACCACGCAGCCTTCGATTGAGCAGGCTTCTCCTTGCTGCAGACGACATCCATGAATGCATCTATCAGTTGAGCGACCAAGCTCGCTGGATCGCTGATGAGAGCATCTATGAAGGCACTAACAATGCGCCTCTCCTGTGCCGATGCCTTCAGGCTGAACCAAGTGAGGAACTTCACACGGAAGTCATTGTCCATGTGCCCTTCGTGCTCCAACCATCTGATCACCTTCACACAGTACTCGTACTGCTGCTCTACATAGTTTTTGGAGGCGGAATCTGGGCTGCTAAGCCAGTCAGGTTTACTTGGTGCTTCTGAAAGAGAGGAGTTGGAGCTCACAAATAGTAAAACTTCTGATGTTGGTGGCAACTGGCTTTCATCATTGTCACTTGCACCATCCAACCTCGTCATCTTAGCTCGCTTAGAATACTGATCAGGGGACACATTGTTCTCGCGTGAGTTTGTAGAACCCTTAGGTGAATCATACTGAGTGGCCCTCTGTTGCTTCTGCAAATTCATCTCCTTTTTCTCATACTGCATTGGCTCTTCTTTGACGTACATGCTCTCAGAATTCTGAGTTGAGCACTGGCTGCTGCCATGGTCAAGGCTTCGTGTAGAGCATTTTGCCTCCCACTCACCAAAGCCTCGTGTGCTGCCAAAAGGCAAAACCTTGAAGGAATATTCAGTTGAAGGGCTTAGACCTGAAACCAGGCTCCTAGTATTTGGCCTAAGTATATGGCATGTGGGCTCTGCAGGGTAGTTGGGAACCCTAGCATTTCGGTGCCAAACTTTGCAACCATCAATATTGCCCTTAGCGAAGTTATCCTGATATTTCAATACAATAACCAAAGAAAATGGAGTGATCTCCTCAAAAAGGATTTGGAGTTGGGGACCTGCAAAAGTAAAAACCATTTGTTCATACACAAAGCTGTAGTCTGCATTGTTTGTAAGGACATCTTTAAAAATGCATTTTTCAGGACCTTAATGCAACTAAGTTAAATTCTACAAGGATGAGTTCTGAGATTGCAACTGCACTTAGTAAGTCAACAGTAATACAAACTTACCAAGGGGTTTTGGATTATTGTTTGTCTCAAGCTCCAACATGCTATCCAATGTCGAGTCTACTATTTCTAATGCACACGAACAGAGTTTCTGAACATCAACACCACAACAAAGCCGGTTCACAATGCCCCGTCCCATGATTGCAGACACTTGATCCAATGTACCACCAACTTCTTTCTCAAGCGTTTTCACAGCTGAGCTGATTATGTTTGCCAGTTCCCTGTAATGCTCAGACCCTTTCACCATTTTATGGCTCAACGATAGACGCTCACATAGCACATCAACTCTTCTAGCTTCCCTTGCAATTGTTAGTTGCTTCTGCAGACTCCTGCAAGGGGTAAGAGGTGAAAGACCACACGTATAATTTCCACAGGGAAAGAGGTACAAATGATGATAATATTTGCACTAAGAGAGGGATTGACTGTTAGTAGTATTTCAAATTATCAATCTCAAACCCCTATCATCTATCTTTTCTTTATAAAGAAATTTCAACAAAAGGATGAAAAACATACAGGTTGCTTGGTTGTGATGAAAACTAGCAAAAGGAAAAAAAAGTAATAACCTATCACAACATCTTAACCTGTTATTTAATTCATGACCAAAATTGTAACTCTGCCATAATGAGAGTAGATTGAGACTTTTCTGGCACAAATTTTCCAGGTAAGGTGCAGCCTTCAAGTGCTTTTGGCACAAAAGAGTATGGATATTACAGCTAATCGTTGCATAGTGTGGATAGTTTTGGTCAGGGACCAGTACCATACTGCACCTACTTAAGAATTTGGATAGAATGCAGATTTTTTTAGATAATTTTGTTTTCATATAAATAACCTTTTCCCTCTGGAATGTTTAAATCAAAACAGTCAAGAGGATACCTCATTAGCCAATTGATCTTCCCGCAGCAAACACAGTAGAAACTACCATCTAACTTGTTGTTGCAACCATTCTTGAGAATGCCAGCCTTTTTATTCTTCAGAGCACACTTCAGGTGACATGACGTGCCACATGAATAACCACAATATGGATTGTCAGAGCTGCAAACCAACCATAAGCTAGGATCCTTGTTTTCATCATATTTACGGCAAACGCAGCAAGAGCAACGCTTGCAATATGCATCTCCTGCATTCAGAGTGGCTTGGCATGCAACATTTCTGCATATCAATAAAGTACCAGCTCGGGCCTCTCTGCATGTTGATGGGTCAGTGTTTACACTTTTAATGAAATGCTGTGGTTGTTCCACATTTGCTTTGTTTTGGGTGTCATCTTTGTTATTCTGCCCCAGTAACGAAGCATTTGCATTATCATCATTCAGTTGTCCATTCTTTCGTGAAACTAATTTCAAGAGATAGGCAATCATCTTAGATTTTGAAACATTTGTGTACTTCCTCTCCTTGCCCAGCTCGGCACAGATAAGCTGAAGGAGATCCTTGCGGGTCCAGCATTGAAGAATCTCAGAGGCACCTTGTGGCCATTTTGAAACTTCGTATACTAATTCTCTCTTGTCCTTCAGACTCATCTCATTGCGTTTTTCTGGATCCATGACAAATCCTTGAAAGAATCATGAGCTGTAGCAACTAGCAAGGATTCAATTGAGTTAAGTAAGACAAATACAGAGACAAAAAGAAGTCAAAAGAACAGAACAAATGTGCTGCAATAGGACAAAACAAACATGCACATAGAAATCTAAACACATAAAAAACCCATATTATCGTATAATGTCGCTAACTAATTGTATATTACTATATTTACACCTCTGGATAAAGAGATTAATACATTGCGTTTGCATATATTTCTAACAAACTATAGGCATGAAAATCTGATATAAATTTTTACATCCTGCCACTAGATTTTTCACCTATGATGAGGCCTGAAGTGATAAACAAACTTGACAATGGAGTTGTGTTTTGCACCATCTTTTGTAACTATGTCAGTTAGATCAGGCTTTTTGAGAACAGAGAGATTTATAAATTATAAAATGTATGTATTATTAGACTAAAGTAAATGCCAAACCTTAATTCTGCACAAGAACTTTCATGACATGCTCATGAATGCACACCCAAAACATGTATGTCACTTTCACTTGCCTTCATATAACAGTGTCACACCATTATAATTTATAATGCAAACTCTGACAAGTAGCAAGTGAATACTAAGTTTGAACTTTTAGGAAACCAAGAGTACCAATAATGGGAACATGTACCTTGCATTAGTCCAAACTTATTGACAAAGAAGTATTAATATCTTAAAGAGTCGACTATCAGGAAGGGAAAACAAAACTGGCACCACTTCATTTGTGTCCTGTGGCTAAGAGTTACTTAGTACTAAACACAAGATATAAGTCCACAGAAAAGTGTCTAGAGTAAATTAAAACCTTCTTTTAGCATCTCAGTTGACAAAGATGTCAAAATACCTAGGGTTTGTGTAATTTTCCTCTACAATTAAAAAAAGGGAAGCTCAAATTATTTGACATATTCTAAAAAGAATTCAAATAAATAAAGGGCAGCAACACAGTCCAATTAATCTTCACAATTCTCACACTGCTCTCCTAGTCGTCTAACTTTGGATTTGTCCACATGAAGAAATTCATCCTACATTATCTTTCTCACGCGGTAGGCGGTAGCAAAAAAAAAAAAAAAAAACATCAGGTCATATTTAGACTCTAATTCCACTATGCAGTACATCGTTACTGTCTAGACAGTTAATCTACAAAATCCTCAATCCCTCAAAGGGGCAATTGTTCCATCTCTCTTCTCTACAAATTCACCATGACTTCCATCATTGCAAACTCAATACTTTAAAAGGAATTTCATAGAGTAAGACCTCATTTCATTAACATAATTGGACATGCATTCACTTCCTGCAAATCTACCATCAGACATAACACAAAACATGATAGAATCACCTAAATTGGAAAGTGATCTATTATTGCCAACTCATAACTCAACCAAAATCCAATTATCTCAACAATCTAGTTGGAAATTTCATAACAATCCATGATTGGCATTACAGCTTAAAAATCCATTCCAAAATTGCAATATACCATCTTCAGGATTTTCAAGGAAATTTTGAAGCTAAGGATCCAGGATCCAATTGCCCAGCAAATCCAAGATTCCAAAAATTGCACATCCAATGAAAGTAGCACAGAACAGATGGGAAAATAACGAAGAGGGGAAAAGGCGGAAGAGGGATTAGGGATTCTGATCACCTTGGCCGCCTTTTAGTGTTTATGGATTTTCATCACCTCGGCTGCCTTTCGGGGTGGATTCCGTGCAACCCACAATGGTGGAGAGCCACTTCTTGGGGAAATTCTTTCTGGAAAAAACTACTATTGCTTAAGTGGCAGAATGAAGTAATCATTTGACACAATACGCAATGGTCCTACCTTTTTTATAAGTTTCATGATATTTTTCTAAGAGGAATTAAAATGTATCACAATATTTTGTACATTTTGCAGAAATGCCCATGTTTTGCGTTTCTTACTTAAGATATTAAATTTCACTCCCAAATTAGATTGTTTAATTGATATTCTAGACAGGTTAATGATTTGAAAATTGTAAATGTTAGATATATATAATGTTAGGTTTGCGATTATGAAAGAACAAATTCAGATATCACTTCCAAATTTTTTTTTAAAAAAAAACTTAAATAGCAGCTCTGTAATGACATGATTCTAGAATAATAATTCCTAGAAGTTCTAGCTAAGGGCCTCTTTGGAATGCAGGATTTTTTCCCGAATCCTTCGGGAATCGGACTGTTTCCTGTGAAAATCCTGCGTTCCAAAGAGGCCCTAAGTCTGACTAAACTTGTCGGTCGCAAAGACATTTCTATAGCAGTATAGAACATACACTCTGCTTCACAATATATGTCCAGTTTATTGGAGTCGTTTACAATATCTGTTCATTTATGGATCCAAAGTGTAGTTATTACACCTTTTTTTCCATGTTTACCCATTCTTTTAAAGATATGGAGGAGAAGATTGGGTGGTAGACTATTTCATTTACTAGGGTAACTTCAGTCCATTATATTAACTCTTTTGTCAGTTTTGTATCTCCTTGGTCTATGGCTCTATGTGCAAAGGGGGGCTGGATAATTAGGGTCATTTTGTGATCGTTGTGCTGCGCTGTGGAATCTAGTTAGTTCAGGGAATCTTTACTAATTCCAGTAAGATTTTTCTGTCACAGCTTCAAAAAAGATGCTTTCAACTAATGTTAACATCCCAAATGAGAAATAAATAAGTACTTTTGAAAAGCTACTGCAGTGCCAAATGGAGGCTTACTGGCTTACTACAAATTGGAGAGAGAACTATTCTGGGAACAAATCTGATTGAAACCTCTGTTAAATTAGCAGTATGTGAGCCCCAATCTTAGCTGTTTGATCAGATTTTGATGCTGCAGATCAAGGAGGATAGCTTGCT